>BMAC01000501.1:650934-681539 GCA_014905375.1 Phtheirospermum japonicum
AAAGCCCGATCGAGGTTTAAAACTAAAGAGAAATGACAAGAAAGTATTGAATCACGCCACGTTAGCAAAAAAGCCCGATCGGGATTTTTCTCGACCTTTTTTGATGAATTGGCCAACTTAGCAGACATTATTTGACGATGACCAACATCATGTACCTTTTCTGGAATGTGGCCAACATAGTGGACCAAAAATAAAAATTTCCTCCAGTACGATATCCATCTTCTCACGCAAGAACATTTCCAGACGCCACCCAAAAACAACAAAGCATATAATTTAACCGTTTACGCCACCCTCTGTTGTCTGTATGATATTGAGCGGATCACTCGATAATATTTCCAAAACGAAGAAAAATATGAGCAGTCTCATTCCCACTTTCAAGAGACAATTTTCTGCCCGAGAGTTTACATTATGACATGGTTTTATTCCCAATATAGATCTCATATTTCATCTACAATTATATAAAAAAATACTAATACTAATTTCTTCTTCTGTCAATGTTTATGAAGTTTTAATTTATAGTCTTTTTAAAATAATTATTGAAAATTTGAAATTCAGAATTGGTTAATTTATTGTTGTCAACTGATTATCGATATCATATAAAGGATTAAAAATTATATGTTGTGACAACGATAGTAATATTGTTAATAAGATTGCAAATGTTGTTTACAAGGAATTTTTCCAGGATCTGAAGTGAACGATTTCAATAAGTTGTATTATTGAATATAATTTAATATTTATTTTTTTCGCTTTTGTTAGTATGATTTTGCTCGATATGCCCGTGTAAATGCGGGTATCCGAACTAGTAAGATAATGTTATTATATACTCAGTAATTATTAACCAAAGTAACCTAAACATGTAAATTAATGAATTTTATTTAGCACAGACACATCTCACGTGATACAAAATATGGTATCTTAAATAGTGAGGAACTAATATAATATGTCAAAATGAAAAAGACTTGATACAAAACATTGATACGATATGCGTATTAAAGATTTAATAAAAAATCAAGAAGATGATATGTCACTTTTTTTTTAAACCATGTTTCTATATTTTTAATTTTCATATCTACCATAAAATTTTAAAAAATATCATTTTATAAGTTTAATGTCACATCTACGGTGCGATATCGAGAATTAAGAGGTAGAAAATGTTAAAAAAAACTGATTGGATGAAGATGGTATCATTGTAAATAAATAAACCAATGTAGTCTCCAGTGAGGTTTTCTAGAATCTAAAGTGAATGGTTTTATAATTTAATGGTACAATTAATTATATTATCCAATTGGTCAATTATTTATCAAATGTGTAGCCAGGGATCGTAATGAGTAGGGTACTATCGTCCTACCAGTGTTTTAAAAAAATACTCGTCTCCATTTTCATACCCGCATGGGCTGCAAATTTTATACACATCACAGACCCTTTGGGTACTTTAGTACCCATATTCTACCCATTACTCGCATGCTAACAACATACAAAAAGTTGAATTAAAAAAATATTAATTAAAACTAAAATTATAATCAATAAAATAGAAACTAATGATCATCAATGTCATATAAAAAAATTACAAACATGGCAATATTACGAATCATTTAAAGAAAAAACTCTAAATATCTTACGAATCATTTAAAGAAAAAACTCTAAATATCATTCAACACCACACTACCAAATCATGAAATTTCAAACGTAAACATCTAACACTCTCCAAAACTTGCCAAAAAAGATATTAACGTCATATACTAATTATTTTTACTTGTCAAATAAAACTGATAATACAAATTAAAAAGACTACAAAAAAACTTTTAACTCGTTTTTAGAATTCGGGTCTTAAATAGATTGCAAACGTTTATCCATCAAATTATATATATACAAATAAACATACATATATATATATATATATATATATATATATATATATATATATATATATATATATATATATATATATATATATATATATATATATATATGATTGGGTTCAAATGAGAACCCCTTCCTTATATGTGAACCTAGATACTCATCATGGCCTTAGATCTAATCATGTGTGTGGACCAAATCTTTTCATTTTTTAATTTCATTAAATTAATTATATGGTAGGAAAGGGTTTTTATGTAATTTTACATATTGCTCTGAATCAAATTAAATATCAAAATCCCGACAGTCGATCTACACCATTTTCTTCCCCAAATCAAATCTGCCAAACAATCTCGATCTATGTGGGCTGTCGGCGCCTTTTGCTAAAGAATCAAATCTGCTAAACAATCTCGACATGGCCACCACCTTTTGCTATCGGCGCAGTCGATCTACACCACCGGCGAGGGTCCTCCGTCCCCACCCACACGATCTACTCGATTCCAAATCTCGATCTATGTGGGCTGAGCAGTGGCAGTCCCTGGCCATGAACGGCCCGATTCCGAATTCCAATTTAGGGTTTGTGCTTTGGAAGTTTGCGGCGGCGGTGAAAGGCTGACGCTGAAATTGGAGAAGAAGATCGCCCGAGCCCGGAGAGAGAAAGCGACGCCTGAACGCCGCCGCTCAATTGTCGACGCCATCGTCGCGGGTCGCCGATTTCTAAAATCAGGAGAAAATGATCGGTCGGGGAAGAAAAGGGAGCTGGCCCGATTTGCTTTGAGTTTAGAACTGTCGAGAGGGGCAGCGATTTCTCCAGCGTCCCGATATTGAACCGACGGCACGAAGTAGTCTCCGATGCGGCTGTCACGGCACGGTTAGGGAGGATTGACGATGAAGGGTGATGGTGGCGGTACTGAACTCCCTCACGGATATCACGGCATAGCGAGGGAGGATTGCCAAAATCTGCCTCCAAGTGCAAAAAAGCAGTGTACGGCTGTCACGGCACGGTGAGGGATGATTGTCGACGAGGATTGCCAAAATCTGCCTCCAAGTGCGAAAAAAGCAGTGTGTAGTGTAGTACAAAAGCACTGTAACAAAATAAGAAAAAGCACTTCAATATTGCACAGTGCAATTATATGTCCAGATTCATTGTGCTTTTTATACAGTACTGTAGTGCTAAAATCAGTCATATACAATGCTTTTACTGTCCAATTTTTCTAATTTAATTATATATATATATATATATACACACACACGTTTTAAAACATGAAATATATATCTTAAATTGTAGATCTTGAGAATGTGATTAATTTGATATATATTCCATTCAAAACGAATAAAAATTGAAAAAGTTATGGTTTGTTGAAGATTTGAGTTTTATTTCAAAATTTTGAATTTGCAGTTTATAGACGAAATTTGTGATGCTTTTTGTATACAATCGTAGTGTTTTCTTTCTTTATCCGTTGTGCTTTCTAAAGAACAATGTAGTGCTATTTATAAACGTTGGTATATGTCCAAAATACCCTTTTTAATTATTTAATGCAATATTTTACATTATTATCCTACTGACATGTCATGTTCTCAACCATCAAGATTATCCAATCTAATGGTCAAGATAAGTCCCTAGGTTCACATATAATGACGGGTTCTCATTTGAACCCACCCCTATATATATATA
Source organism: Phtheirospermum japonicum (assembly GCA_014905375.1). Classification (NCBI taxonomy): domain Eukaryota; kingdom Viridiplantae; phylum Streptophyta; class Magnoliopsida; order Lamiales; family Orobanchaceae; genus Phtheirospermum; species Phtheirospermum japonicum. The sequence goes on from BMAC01000501.1 coordinate 654,464, forward strand.
TGTGTGTGTGTGTATATGTGTGTGTGTGAGAGAGAGAGAGAGAGAGTGAGAGTGATATTACTTATATTATATGTATATATAGGTACTAATACCCGTACCTAAAAAATATTATGAGTAACTATCCATTAAATGGGTAATTCTCCTACCTATTATGGATAATTTTTACGGGTACCCATCGAGTTTATTACCCATTACCATCCGTATGTATGACACATGGATATTAAATTAGTATATGCTAGTAATATATCTATATATATATATAATCTTTCTCACAATGATTCGAGCGCACTTTGGGTGGATCTATTTATTTTCAATCATTTTAACGTCCCCTTATTTGTAGTTACGATGTGGGGTTAAGTTTGTCAAATGGCCACCACCATATATATATATACATATCGTTGAATAATATATTTGTTATAAATAAATATATAGTATGTGAATGACCTTCCTTCCTCTAAATCCTAATATTGTACCTATGAAAAGGACTCTACTCCTCATAATAAATCATGTGGGATTTCTATAGTGCAGTCATGGTATGATACTCTCGTTAACCAATAGTTTTATTTAAAAAGATCATAATCTATTGATACAGGTGAGGTGTCAAACTATTATATTACCATACATGGGTATGGTATTGTGAATGTATCGTACTTTTTCATAAATCACATTCTTTGATCACCTTTTTCTCTTTTCTCTAGTTTCACAACAGGTTATCAGCACGAATCTATAACCAATTAATTTTTTCTCTTTTCTCTAGTTTCACAACACGTTATTAGCGCAAATATCTAACAAATTGGGATTGATAGAAAAATAATAGCCTTAAAAACCAAACTTCCATAAACCAAAACAACATAAAGTTTTTTGCGCAAAAATTCAAAAAATTTCTAGAACGATTATGAATATAATAGGTTTTTGTTCATGGAATCGTCGGTGCAAATTTTTTTCAAAAAATAATTTCACACAATCTAACCGTCTGATCAAATTGATATTTGTATATATTGTTTAAAACATATCTAAAGTTATTTCCCAAGAAAACACTATGAGAAATCAATTTCTTACACCATCGACATATTATTGTAGTTCTTGGAGAAATACAACATTATCTTAATATTTTTTATCTTAATATTATGTATTCTTAAAGAGTACTATGAGACCTATAATTGCTCTTAAAAAAGTAATTTTTATTTAATTATCTTTTTACTTTTTTATTTTTCATGTTATGTATTTTAATTATATCAGTTCAAGTTTTTTCTCCTAAAGTAAAACAACTAAGCCTAATATTCCAAAAGAATATTCGTGCTTATTCTTATTCCATGTGATAATTCAATATTCCTGAAAAATATTCAATGTTTTTAAAAGAATCATTCATAGTTGAACTTAAATTATATCATAATTCAATATTCCTGAGAAATATGGATTTTTTTAAAAATCTAAATTAAATTATTGTGCTCTTGAAGTATCGCATGCTATGATATATAATGCTTATTCCTGAATAAGTTTTAATATTATATCATGTTGACATTATAATTCTAGATCAAATATTCTTCTTCATGAAACTAGTTACCTTTATTTTCTTTCGGGCAATTGATGAATGAGAGCATATCCACAAGTTCATCAAAAATTTTTGAAAATCTAGCCACCGAGACATATTTTTTCATGAGGAGAATATCCAATTAAGGTACATATTTTCTCTTTTGATATAGATGTCTAAAATTATGTTTTTTAACTATGAATTTATTATTGTTCTTAGAGAGTTTTTAATAAATTATATCTTTTATTTTAAAAAAGGTGAATACAATTAGATAATAATGTTGAAACTTTATTGTGTATCTACATTCATGACATTAGAAACATTATCTTGTTGAATTAATAATTACAGGGCAAGCATGAAGCATAATCTATGTATTGGACAACACTCTTGTCAGGCTGGACTAACGAAATATCCGTCAGGCCAAAATCTCATGCCAATATATTTTAGTACAAAAACCAGTACATTACAGTAAAAACCCAATATATCATAGTAGCAATACATCATTGTATAAAAACTAATATTTCATAGCATAGGTAAGAGATTTGTGAAAAATCAATACTTTCGAGTACAAAAACCAATACATCATAGTACAAAAATCAATACATTCTCATATCGGGTTAGATGGCCTAACGGATCATGACCCGTCAATCTAGCCTAACACAAGTGTTTGCAGTAAGTATTTAATGCATTTCTATTTTCAAACTTTATTGTAGGTGTGATACCATTTCTCTTCGAATACATTGCATAGTTGTTAATGTTCATTATGTGAAAATTAGAGTACTTCTCGTGATATGATTTCAGTTAAAATTAGGGGTGGCAATATGAGGCACGACACGATTGACCAACATGAACACGGCAAGAAAAAATAGGGTTTGGGCTGAGGCTTATCGGGCTGGCACAATAAGGCACGTTAAGAAACGGGTTGATAACGGGTTAGCCCGATAAACACGATAAGGCACGATAATATTTTAATTTTTCCTTTTTATATTCATTTACTCATTGTTAGTATTTGTGATTTTTAAATTATCATTAGTACATTTGTCATATTATAATTTTAAATGTATTTGATAATTTGTATTGATAATTTTATAAATATGCATTATATTTATTAAGAAAATCATATATTTTATTAATTAACGGGCATAATGTTCTTAACGGTCCGGATTAAATAATTTCAGTATTTTTGCTTATCGTGCCTATCGTACCATGCCGTGCTTTTCGTATTTTTATCGTATCATGTTCGGGTTTAGATTATAAGCCCAATAAGTTTATCGTACCGTGTTCGTGCCTACGCTTATCGTGTTGTGCCTTATCGCGCCGGCCCGATAAGAGCCCGACACGACCGATTTGCCACCCCTAGTTAAAAGGCTATGTGATCGAGGATTTCTTAGCACTATAAGAAATCGTCTCCGCAATAGTACGGAGTCGATTGTAGAACGGTAAGTTTTCCCGAGTCGTGTCTCTTGAGGATAGATATAATCGGCGATCGGTGTTTTTACTTAATCTCTTGTTAATCTTACTTAAACTAATCTACTCCTAAGAAAGCAATAAGTCATTGATTTGGGTTTGAGTTTTTAATACTAAAGCATGAATTGAAATGAAACTTGGAAATAATAATTAAAGAAAAGGGGAATGAACATTAAAAGTTTGCTTGAAAATAACTAATTTTAATGAAATTACTTAAGCCCTAATTTGAAAACTTAAATAAACTAAAACTACTAAATTCAAGAAGACTTGCAAATTGAAAGAGACATTGGAGGGAAGAATTAAAGCTTGAAATTGAAAGGAGGTCAAATGGCATTAAATGAGAGAAAGTCAATCTATCTAAATGGGAAGTTTCATAAATCTTTCAAAGACTAAGAATTTGTTTAACTAAAAGGAGTGAAAAGCTTCAAGATGCTACAATGGAGTTTTGCCAAAGAACAAGAACAAACTAAAAGCTAAAGAAGACAAACTGAAGAACAATGAAAAGAAAACAACACAAACCAAAGCCTAATAACCAACACAACAACAGGAAAAATCAGTCAATAACAAAACATAATGGTAAAGGGAAAGATGACTACCAGTTTTGCAATAAACACCAAAAGTTTCAAGTCTAGATTACAACCTTCAAAAGAAAATTCAAGTCTTCAACAAAACAAGGAGCACAAATGAAGGAGGTGTCATTCTCTCCAACACTTGATAAGAACAACTAACTATCTAACTAAACTAAACTAAACTAAGGATTATCAACTAGGGTTTTAAAATGCAAGAGATGGTAAAAGTTTGGAGGAGATGGAACAAGTCCAAAACTACCAAGGAGGGGATTTTTTTTTTGTGTGTGTAATGGGTGGGAAGCATATATGGGTGAATAAAGGGAAAAATGTCTTTTTTTTTTTCAAAATCACACAGCCTCAGCGTTGCATTCGATCGACTGGAATGGCAATCGATCGACTGCCTTGTTCAAACGCCCCAGCCTCTGCCGAGCAGTCAATCAACTGGCATGTCAGTCGATCGACTTCCGTGGTTGATAGGCAGAAAAGTACATGGAATCAGCCATTGATGTCTTTATATGAAATTAGCCCTTTCTCTTGGATTTCATTTGGCATTTGATTTGTGTCGATTGGAATTTTCCTCAGAGAGTTATTGGCTCCGCCCCAAAACCTGCCACAAGCGAGGCCATGGCGCACTATCTCCACTTAAAGCTTATTTTTACCATTTTTAGCCTCTGAATTTGGGATTGTTGTAAACACAAAGTGAGGCGACAATGAATATGGCCACATTTCTCGTCGTTTCTGGTCGATCCTCGCACCAAAGATATGTCGAGGCTTGGAAATGAATTCCTCGGGTTTGAATCATCTTCCGACCTCGTCTCGGGCCCACTTTGACCAAAGTTGACCTTCAAAACAAAAACTAAGAAAAAGAACTAAGAAAATATAAGATAAACTACTAAAAACAAAGAAAACACTACAAAACCTAAAATGATGCAAAATATGTCAAGTGGACTCCAAAAACACATAAATACAATCAAATCACTGACAAATGAGCTGCAAAAATATCGTAAAAAAACGTACAAAAATGTGCAAATCACTATGCATCCCAAATATTATAGTAAATATGATTCTAACGGGATCTAGTCACTAATATGAATTTAAGGGCCAAAATGTAGAAATGGTCCATTAACTTTGTGGACTTGGGAATTTTAGTCTACCAAATACAGGGGTGGTGATTTCAGTCCATTAATTAAAATAAAGTCGTAAATTCTATCCAATTCTGACCTGAAATTTGGATTTTGGCCGGAAATTAAATTTTGACCCCATTTTAGGGGATTTTGACCAGAAAGACGGTCAAAATGCCAAATATGTGCTGACAAGATCATAAATTTCCACATATGTGCTGACTGGGTTTATAATCAATGACTCCTCCTCCTCCGCCTACTGCAACAGTGATAGATCCGGCGAGTTCCCGCCGGCTCCTACCGGAGCCACCGCCTCTTCCTCTCCTGCACCTCCGACAACTCCGACGAGGTGATCTCATATCTTGTCTCTGCCCTCGATTCCGACAACATCGATGACCAGAAGCAGGCCGCCACGGAAATCTGCCTCCTCGCGAAGAACAAGCCCGACAACCGCACCAGAATCGCCCGGGCCGAGGCGATCAAGTCGTTGATCTCGATCATCTCCTCCAACTATCCCCAATTGCAGGAGTATGACATCACCGCGATCCTCAATCTATCGCTCTGCGATGGGAAAAAGGAGGAGATTGCCTACTCCGGCAAGATCAAGCCGCTGGTCCGCGCGCTCAGGTCCACCGCCGCTACTGCCGCCGCGAGGGAGAACGCCACCTGCGCGCTCCTCCGGCTCTCGCAGGTGAAGGAGGACAAGGTGGCGGTCGGGGGCAATCCCACCGCTGGTGGACCTCCTGGAAGGCGGTGGGCTCCGGGGGAAGAAGGACGCGTACACGGCGCTCTACTTGCTGTGCTCGGTGAGGGAGAACAAGGTGAGGGCGGTGCAGGAGGGGATCATGCGGCCGCTAGTGGAGATGATGTCGGATCTGGGGTCGAACATGGTGGACAAGGCGGCGTTTGTGTTTCTGGTCAAAATCCCCAAAAGTCCCCAAAAATTGGGTCAAAACTTAATCTAGTCAGCACATATGTGGCATTTTGACCGGTCTCTCTAGTCAAAATCCCCAAAAATCGGGTCAAAATTTAATTTCCGGCCAGAATCCCAATTTCAGGTCAGAATTGGACTGAATGTACGACTTTATTTTAATTAATGGACTAAAATCGCCACCCCTGTATTTGGTGGACTAAAATTCCCAAGTCCACAAAGTTAATAGACCATTTCTGCATTTTGGCCTGAATTTAAGATACTATTTTGGTTTAATTTTCGTTATTGTAGTTAGTTTAACGACACAGTTTATATGCAAGCATGATAGATTTGAAATATCAAGATGCGTTTTTCTTTTCTTGATAAAACATGTAATCGTGTATATTTACACATTATATGAAACTTATTTTCAGCTCGTGTTTATCGTAATATTTTTGCAAATTACAATTTCACAATCCTTAATAGCCTAGAAGATTATTAAAACATAAATCATGGTTTATGAAGAAATATGATGTTATATCGTAATTTCTCAGTTGAGTATGATATGTTCATAAAAAATATTATAAGATATATAACTTGTATTTTCTGATGAAAACTAATATGTAGTATTCAAGAAGAATATTAACAATGCTCTTGAAAAAATATTTTTATTATAAGTCTTATTAATTATTAAAAGTATTATTTACATGTCGTTATTGTATTATCTACATTATGATTAAGTTTTTATTCCTAAAGTAGCACAACTAATAATAATATTTCTTACGAACATTATATGCACTTGGAAATCATTTATATATTTATTTTTCCAATTCTATTTTCCTAAAAAATATTGATGTATTGCTCATGAAGTAGTGCTATTGATGCCAAATATTCAATTGGATACTTCATACTTTTGGAAAATGACACTTTGTCGTATGCAATATTAAAAACTAAGTATACTCACGAAGGGTACCACATCAAATCAATCGTTACTACTTGATAATGTCCCGAAGAGCATATTTCTTATACAAAAACTTATCATTTTTGAAAAAATATATACCATAAGTTGATAATGTCCCGAAGAGCATATTTAAATTGATTGTATTCTTGAAGTAGTACAAATCCCAACAAATATCACAAGTAAAGTTTTTACAATTTTTTTTTTTTTTTGATATGATTTAGAATATTTTCTTAATCAGTTGGGCAGAGTGCTTAGAAAGTAAAGAAAACCTCAAAAAAATATGAGGTTCAGGGTTTGCACTCTAATCAACACCATTATAAAGGGTTAGTGACACCACTTTAGTTACAAGCTCGTGGTAATACAATTTGAAATATAAATCAACCAGGAGTTTGATTTTTACTTGAAATATCCATAAGAATTTGAGATAGTTTACTATCGAATTAATTTGTACTATAAATTAGTACTAAATCATATATTCTTATATTGACCTGAAAGTTCAATAAAAGCTCTAAATGAGTTAGAAATTACTTTTTCATTTTGAACCTGAAGTTCAATATTATCATGATTTGGCATGACTGGTATGGCCATCCCAGTATATTAATTTATGAACTGTATGAAGATTCTTCTATATATTTTAATGTAACATGTTCTCAACAAAATTAACCATGATATTATCACTAGTTTAATTGGAATTAGGTTCCAATGATATTCATATTATATATTACGAGGTGAGATCTTTTGGGCACAGTCACCCTCCATGTTGAATTTTAGATATTTGAACTCACTAGAAGATTGCATGTGTTATTATCTCATAATTAGGGATTTATGAGAATATTTGCTCTATTAGCTATGAGAGCAAAGTACCATAGGTATCTAATAAAGACACTTATCATTTGCAAGTAAATCTATTCACAATAGTCATTGATGATTTATATTTTGTTGACTATGGTTGGCAAAAGCAATTTATATGCCTCATGATATTTGTTATATAATTTGATGAGAACAATTTTTATAATTATGTGAAATAAATATTTCACTAGTTGCATTAGATATGCCAAATATGAAAATGTATGTGATACCCCTCCATATGGCTTACAGTCAAAAGCCTCCATCAAAAGTTAAAGAAGTGCTAAACATATCAAACAAAGATACATTTTCCTCATAATTTTTTAATCATTGTACAATAAATAATATTATCAGTATTATGGGGAGAATAGGCATATGAATTAGTAGCGAAAATATGAAATGCATATGTCATGGTAACCAAGATTATGAAATGTATAAATATAATCATCACAAAGTTTAAAGCAAACATGAAGTTTGCAGGGAGAATTCTCATTTCAGATTACTGAATATAAGGTTAACAATGGTTTTCAAGTTTTAAAGCTCAAACTTGAAAGTTATATAAAGTCCTATAGGAGGATAATAAGATGACATGCCTGAAGCATGGTAACGATTGATTCCAATATTTATCCTTTATATGGAGCAATATTTGTGATGGTTTTCTTACTAAATGTTATACTCAACTGGAGTAAACAAACATAACAAATCATAAACCTTTGAAGAGGTTCAAGTACCTGGAGATAATTCTAGAATAAAGAGATCTCGATAAGTTATGTCTATATAATTGGATAAAATTGAATCAAGAAGAAAGTTAGTCGACTATATCTATACTCATGAGCTAAATGATAGCGAGTGTGGTATTTTGAATTTAATTAAATGTTATTGACACAATTGTTTGGTTAAGATTGAATATGCAACCTTATAGATTGCTCTATGTTAGACTAGAAGTTCATTCATATGAAATATATTGTCAATAATATATAAATAAATATTTATGCTACAAGAGAATTTTTGTACGTGATGAATGATACTGAAACTTTAAGTTTCATTGAACCGACAATATAGAACAATATCATGAATGAAATGATATCCTATAAAGATTTTGATATTCTTGAAACATATTTGTAACATTGCCAGTTAATATGATGAGATATGCAATTCACTCTTTTTCCCTAGAGGTTTTGTCCCATTGAGTTTTCCAAGTAAGGTTTTTAATAAGGCGACATTAGGAGTATATTCAAATAATAATGTGCTCTTTTTCCTTCACTCGGGTTTTTCCCACCGGGTGTTTCATTGGAAGGTTTTGACGAGATATATTCTTTGCATAATAATGATGTTTAAACATCAACATATGGTATAGAACTCATGAAGAGTTTATAAATCATATTATATTTCAAAGTTTGAAGACAGATAGATGATAAACTCGAGGACTACTACCAATTGAAGTCACAGGGAGCAGTTGTACCTTTTTTTTTTCCTTCGATCAGTTTTTTGTCCCATGGGGTTTTAAAACACATGAACACTATAAGTGTGAAAAAGAAATATTCGTGTATGACACAACTCATATGTGACTATATTAAAGGTGACAAGACAAGATATATATCACCTGAACTTCTACACAAGATCCCCAAAAAAGTGACGACATCGATATCCAACAGATTTGCTCAAGTGTTAATTTGGTGGACTTATTCACAAAGACAATACCAACATCATTGTTTATAAAATTTGTACACAAGATTGACAAGCGTCGACTCAAAGATCTACACTGAAAGTTTTCAGGGGGAGTAGCGTTGGATTCTTTTTTCCTTCGACAAGATTTTGTCCCCTTGGGTTTTTCTGTCAATATTTTAACGAGATAATATTTTAAAGTCATTCAAGAGGGAGTGTTGTAATTAATTAAATGTAATAATTATATAGTATGTGAATGACCTTTCTACCCTTAAACTCTAATCTAGTACCTATAAAGGAGACTCTAAGGGTATGTTTGGCGGACAAAGCTGATAAGCTAGCTGATAGCTGAAAAGTTAGCTGATAACTGATAAGTTATTTGAGAGCTGATAGTTGATGACTGATAGCTGATCTAAATAAAAACGTTTGGCAAATTTAGATGATAAGCTGACTCAAAAGTACAAAATTACACAAAAGTACATGTTTAAAATAATATTGTTAATGTTATTTTTATTTATTTTCATATAATATTAGGATTGTAAATTTAATTATTATTATTTCTATTACCAAATTCGTTATATATATATATATATATATGGCAAATATATTATTTTGTCCGTAAGTGACCACTCTTTGACATTTAGTCCGGTTTTTGGTCACACTTGAAAATTAGTCCGAGTAATTGCTGATTTTTGGTCCAGTGACCGCCTAGAGCAGGTCACTGGACCAAAAATCAGCATTTAGTTCACTTAGTGGACTAATTTTCAAGTGTGATCGAAAACCGGACTAAAAAAATAATTTTAGGTTTTTGGCAAGTAAGTGTAATTAGGAGGCAATTGTCCAAAAAAAATATGATATAGGTAAATATATATANAAAGATTGTACCTTATACTAAGGGCATCTCCAATGGAATGTCAATTGGAGTAAATTTTTGCTACGTAAGCTCAAAATTCTTATGTGGCAAGAAAAAATGTAGACAATGTCTAGCACACCGTCTACATATAGATGGTGTGCTAGACATTGAGTATGTTTGGCGAACAATGCTGATAAACTAGCTGATAGCTGAAAAGCTAGCTAATGACTGATAAGTTAGTTGTGAGCTAATAGCTTATAGCTGAAAAGTTAGCTGATATAAATAAAAGCGTTTGACAAATTTAGTTTATAAGTTAATTAAAAAATACAAAAGTACATGGTCAAAATAATAGTGTTTATTTTATTTTTTATTTTTATATAAGTTTAGCATTGTAAATTTAATTATTATTGTTCTATTACCGAACTCGTTGAATATATACATGAAATTGTTTTTAATAATTGAACATTTCTTAATGGGTTGGATAACTTTTTCTTTTATTTCTATTGCATACTAGTTTATAGAGTCAAGCTATAATAATAATAATAATAATAATAATAATAATAATAATAATAATAATAATAAGTTTAGATATTCAAGTGATAATTAATAAAGTGGTGGAATAAATAAAAGAATAAACACATGATGAAACAATAGAGTCTTCCAAAATAATAAAATCAAAAAGCTTCATGAACGTATTTGAAACGCTTGTAATAGTAGCATCTGAGATAAGTTCAGACTTTTCAAATAAGCTCATCTAACCAAACAAGACTTATTTGAATACAGTGAGCTTATAAGCTCTCTAAATAAGCTATAAACTAGCTTATTGTGCTTACTAAATATACACATTATCTATTTGATAATTTACCTTATTTATTTAACCATTAATATTAATTAATTTACTTCTCTCTACTCTCCACCAAATAAGCTATAAACTAGCCTATTGTACTTACCAAATATACACATTGTCTATTTAACAATTTACCTTATTTATTCACTCATTAATATTAATTAATTTATTTCTCTCTCCTCTCCACCAATATTACTTAAATATTTTACGCAATTCACATTTATCATTGGAGAAGATTTCTAAATAATAATAATGTATTGTCATGTTATTAGAAATTAACATTGTCCCATTGAAATGTTATAATACCATGAAAAATGGAATGTTTATACAAGATTTGAAAGCTTAATACAATCAATATTGACATAACTGTAGGCTACAAATTAGGTAATAAATCAAATACAAGCTAATTAAAGGCCTAATAAATATACAAGCAACAATTAAGGATTATTGCTAATATTCTATCAGAATACGCCTTCGTTACTGTATTGGGCCAAAATCATATTTTTTAATTTCATATCATTTCTCAAATTATTGACATAATAGGACTAAGGGTATGTATGTTTGGCGGACAAAGTTGATAAGCTAGCTGATGACTGATAAGTTATTTGAGAAATGATAGCTGATGACTAATAGCTGAAAAGCTAGCTGATCTAAATAAAAACGTTTGACAAATTTAGCTGATAAGTTGGCTCAAGAGTACAAAATTACACAAAAGTACATGTTTAAAATAATACTTTTTTTAAGGTTTGGGGAGAGGATTTTTTTTTTTCATTTTCTTTATACGCCAATTTATAGTCAAGCTAATAATAATAATAATAATAATAATAATAATAATAATAATAATAATAATAATAATAATAATAATTTTACAATAGATATTTATCTAATTAATAATAATAATAATTTCACAATACTAAAATAATTCTTAGATATTCATCTAACAATTAATAAAGTGGTGAAATTTTAAAAAATTAATACCTAACGAAATAATAGTGCAGTTTTCTAAAAAAAAAATAAAAGGGTTAAAATAGGAATAAAATCAAAAAGCTCCATGAGCTTATTTGAAACGCTTGTAATAGTAGCATCTGAGATAAGCTCAGACTTTTCAAATAAGCTTATGCAACCAAACAAGGCTTATTTAAATACAGAGAGTTTATAAATTCTCTAAATAAGACATAAGGTAACTTATTATGCTTACCAAACATACACTAATTCTCATAATAAATCACACTCTTTGATCACTCTTTTCTCCAGATTCACAACAATATTAATATTATAGTGCATTATATATATCATTAAAACAACATTATACATATAGATCAATAAAACATATATATATATATATATATATATATATATATATATATGTGTGTGTGTGTGTGTGTGTGTGTGTGTGTGTGTGTGTGTATATATGTATGTATGTATGTATGTATGTATGTGTATTCGTTAAACACATCTATAAATATTTATTTACCAATTATAAGTAATGATATTTTTGTGAAGAATATATATTTATATCAAATATTTATATTTAGTTATGGATATTAAACCATACATATTATTTAAAAGTTATTTCAAAAAATCATACAACAATAATTAAAATAAATTATTGTACATATTAAAAAGTTTTAGATGAGTTCAACAATTATGAATAAAAACTTATAAATAAATGTGATTTTAATTTTTGATATGACATTTGATGTGCCATATGAAAAAATGTGATAAACTCTTTGAAAAGTTTTTCATCACTGGTGCCTAATGAGAAAAAGCAACAAAGGAAAATAAGAATTCTACCCGTGCATTTCACGGGATTTGTAAAAATAAATACGAATATACATTCTCGTAAATATATTTAAACCGTTCCACAAATTGTTCAACTCTAATTATGAAAAACTTATTTAAAACAGTTGTTATTATTTTTAAATTCATTTTGGTGTTTTTATGAAAAGATTACATATTTCCCACCCGGTCATATCCTACTAATTACACACTTATGACCTTTGTTTTAAATGTTGTAGAACTTCTTTGTAAACTACATTTCTCGTCTGGTTCACACTCACACCATTTTCGTCGCAGCATATAATCTTCAATCCTTTTCTGCTCTTGACTCTCGAGATGGCCACATAAAGTTGACCATGACTGAATACCACATATGAGAGCGTTTATCCCTGACTCTTATTTATAGTCATGGCAAAGGAAACAATAATCGGAAACTGTCTCCTTTGAAACTTAAACGGAAATCTGCTATCAGAAGGGCTCAATACCATACGCGGAATAAAAACTTTTATCCCGATATTGTTACCCGATAGAATCTTCGCTTCGATAATTCTGTCACCAAGCTGTGTGAAAACCAACCGCGTGCCATTGCATAATCCTGAGGCTTGATCCGTATTCTGTATCAGCATCACTGGTACTCCCACCTTCAACCTCAATATGTGGTTTGGTATTCCTGAACACTTGATCGTATTCAAGAAATCGGTCGAGTAAACCTCATTCTGATTTTCCGAATCTGCAAAAGTCTTGCATATGCTGTCAGAACTAAGATATTCCTTTTCCTCTCCTGGAATCATAGAGATCACATAATCATTGACCTCCTCCATAATACTATTGGTCGGTGCCAGTATCGCTCTCTCTTCCAAAAATGCAGGGACCGAAAAATTGTCTAACAGCGAAGGATAAGTGCTCTGAACAATGGCTGCCACGTGGTCACCTTCGGGAGAATGGATAAGTAAATCTTCAAGAATATCAATTAAAGTTTCCCCATCAACTTCTACGCCGATCTCTCCATCTTCAATTTTGAGTATCCATTCCGAGAAATCTTTAATCTCCTGGGAAGTGAAGCTCGTCATTAATTGCCCAACACTCAATCTCATATTCCTTGTCAACCGTAGAACTTTGCAATGATCTCATATCCTCAAAGAACTTATACTTGAGTAAACGACATCCTCCCTACTTCCTTTTGGTATAACCGGAAGAATCTGACGAAAGTCTCCTCCTAGAACAATAACTTTCCCCACAAAAGGTAGGGACTTTTGCGGATCACTCGTTATATGCCTGAAGCTTCTGTCCAATGCTTCCAAACAGAATCTATTCATCATTGGAGCTTCATCCCAAATTATCAGTTTTGTCCTGTGTATTAGAGCCGCTAAGTCTGTATCCGGTGTAAATCCGCACAAGGGTTGTTCTGATATATTTATTAGTATTCCAAACCTAGAATGAGCAGTTTGTCCCGACGGCAGTAGAAGTGCCGCAACTCCACTCGAGGCAACATTCAGAACAATTTCTCCCTTGCATCGTAATGCAGCAGATAGAGTTCTCCATATGAATGTCTTTCCCGTTCCTCCAAATCTATAAACAAAAAAGACGCCACCTTTTCCACTGGTCGCCGCACTTAAAATCTCTTCATAAATAGCTCGTTGCTCATCCGTCAATGATGAGCACAAATCACGGTGCTCTGTCTCCAAGAGTTTTCTGTCATAATTAAGCTCCTACTGAATAAGTTTGTTGTTTCCTTCCATAATCAAAGCATCATTCGGAAGAGGCATATCATTGAAGTTCTTAAGTGACTTTCCATTCTTTTGCAGCAATTTCTCCACCTCAACCAAAAAGTGATTCTTCAACTTGTCATCACTAAGTTTCATGTCTGCAAGGATAATGCAAACATGTCATCTAATATATCCAACAAATCACTCAACTATTTTCTTATGTTCGAGTAACATATTGATTAGATACAGACTGGTCGTACCAAATTTTTTATTATCTAGTTATCCGGGCTCAAAACTTCCCTTATTTAGTGGTGATATTCATTCCCTGCACATGACCTGGTGCTCCTAATATTTAGATATAATTTAATACAGAATTTTGAATTAAATTATTAAGGCTTATTAAAATTATTTTAAATAATGATACTTATATTTCTTTTAAGGTGAGAACGCATAAAAATATTATATATGCAATGTATGTTTAATACGTCCATGATTTCTGGCAAATCTTTTTAAATGGGTTTAGGGTTGAATTTATGTTTGAAATATCACCGTAGATGCCGAGCAGTTTGCGTTGTCTTGGCAAGATATCCTCCGCAAGTGTTTGCCAAGTCTTCTCCCAGACATATTCTGGTCGCGAAATACTTCCTGATAGTAGCAGCATAGCAAATAGCTTCCTTATGAAATGCGGTGAGCCCCAAAAACTTGCTTCAATTATTCCATCAATATATTCTTTGTCATCATCCAACAGGCCCAGTTAACACGCATCCTTGAATGATGGGAAGACTAATTTATCTATGGTCCTGATATCTTCATGTGAGGTTGCTCCTCGACTGTGATGAAGCATAATTGATAAATAATATGATTCTCCATTTCCAGGCGGAACATAATTTAACCTGCCCACAGCAATTTCTTTCTACCTGAACTCCCAGACGCGTTCTTCTCTCTTCCATACAAACATCGTCGGGAACTCTGCATAAGTCAAGCTTCTCGCTTCTTCGTATTTTTTGTTACATTCCATCCAGGCCAGAAACATAGATTGTTTACTCCCTTGCTTGTTGACCACGTCATCAAGTGGGTCATCTTCATTGTAGGTTAAATACTGTTCACCCAGTAGATGAAAACTTAACCTCTGGACCTTCGGATTTCTGTAGTTAATGTCGAACGCAAAGACTCGCCACACCGCTTCGCATGGAGATATATATCTACATTTGTAGAAATTCTTTATTTCATCCACTTGTTGTTTGTCCACATCAGCGTCACTTCCCTCACTGATAGACACGATTACACGACCATTGCCCTTATTTATATACTTGAAAAGGTATTTAATAGATCTGAACTGGTTGCACCATTCAACATTAATGTGACCTTGATATCTCATTAGCAGTCGTGGATTATAAGGCACAACAAATCCATTGTCCATAATAGTTCTATTCTTATCAACTGTATTTCCATCATCTCTTCTCTTATATAATGGATACCCATCCTCATCGACTATAGTTCTTTCTGCATATCTCTTAGGAAAGTGCTTAATACACTTGCCATTTTTCAAGCACGCTTTGTCAAGGTTATATGAACTGCAAGGCCCATAGAGCATGTGCTGAGTTACCAATTCGTATAACATGGGATTAGTTTCTTTGTTTGGTATCTCCGCTGAAATAATCTGATCAACATCATCAGGGGTGGGTATCTTGGATTCACGTTGAAGAAATAGAAGAATATGAGCGTGGGGTAGCCCGCGCTTTTGAAACTCCACTGTGTAGATGACTGCACCAACAACAACCCATAAAATTGTTAACTAATTTATCGTAATATCACGCATGTCTTTGTATAAAATCCGCTACTTGTAATTCTTGGAATATAATATTGAATTCTAAATATCTACAACGTATTATTTTTCACGATTTTATAAAGTTATAAAACTATAAGGAGTAATATTTACCTGCTCGAGTCTTGCCAAATATTTCATTCTCTTTCATATCCTTATTTATTTGATCGAGTTTAATCTTGAAAATTCAACAAACAATATCTGGCCTATCCTCCGGCTTCAGTCCCCGGCTATCCAGAAATCTCTTGATCTCTGGCCACTTTGGATTGCAAGTGATTGTAATAAATAAATCTGGATACCCATACCATTTGCATATAGCCATAGCATCTTGGTAATTCTGTAGCATATATCTGGCTCCTCCCGTGAATGATGTCGGTATAAATATTCTCTGGCCAGTAGAAGATGGTTCTGTCTCACCTCGGGAGACAGCATCAGCAATTTTTTGATATTGGGCTGATCTTAGAAATACCTGGTTGTTCCTATGTATGAGATTCTTTCGGATTCAACCATCGTGTAACCATCGACCAAGATCTGTTGAAATAACCTCCTTCCATATAGCATGGTCTTCGCCTCATTTTTTCATTCCTGTATTCTAAATGCGCAAAATTCTCTCATGTTAAGGTATTTCTTTTGCTTGTTGTACTTGTCGATGCGTCACTGTGTGGAATGCCCACTCTATATCCATCCTCTCCGTAAGGAAACAACAACGGATATTGCATTGGAAGATACGAAGGGTGCAACTCACTAATACATTTCAGAAACCCCGACCGAGTCTCTATAATTACATCCCTTTTTTCAAAGGACTCATCAAAGTCACCAGGAATGAGTGTCGCAACCTCGGGAGCCGTAGGTAGATTGTTCGTTTGACTGTCTGATTTTCGTCCTCCAATGAGTTGTAGTTTAAGATTGACTTGATGATCTGATTGGTAACGTTCTCGTACACTTCGAAATGATTTTACCAAAGGGTTATATTCATCAAGCATAATTCTAATATCATTTACTATGCTGGCATCCAACCCATTAATCTCTGTTCGGGAGCTATTACTGAAAAAGATAAGCATTTCTATCGTACATTAACCATGCAAATAAAATTGAATATGCATTCAACAAAATTTATCCGGATTATTAATTTAATCAAAGTTGTTATAGATAAATTTAATGTTCACCTTACATTATATTGGTATAGAGCGGAATATAATGTAATTTTCTCACCTCATAGCCTTAATCCGATTTGCTGTCTCATGTTTAGTGTCGTATGTGTAGAGCTGGGAGAATTTAGGTGATGATCCAGACGTTGGCAGCAAACTTCCAATCTTGTGGTAGTTTGTACCCTTTAACTTGAGAACATATGGAGCATTTCCCTTATTGATGGCTTTGTCCACGTTTCCTCCCATGGATGTAAAACTAAACATACTATTGTATGAGCGTATATTATCAAAAATTTACTACTTCGAGGATCTTCCCGTGATAGAAGTCGTCTAAGAGTTGTTGGCGGTTCTGTAAGCAGTGGTAACTCCACCTTTCCTTTACCAAAACAAATTCTGAACTCTGGTCTTGACGTTTGCTTATTCTTGGCAATACGATCATCATACCACATAATTTCCCCACAAAATTGACACTTAAAAGTTGGGTCTCCATGGTCCAAATAGGCTGAAAGTAGTATTGTGACACTATTAAGCTTAATAATCAAAATAATTATTCTAAATAAAAATTAAATTCTGGATTAAAAAAGATCTTATATGTAAATATGTTATCCATTGTCAGTTCTTGTTGTTGGCTAAACTCGAAATGGAATTATTTTTATGATTGGATCTTATTTGAAAAATGAATTTGCATATGTAACCAACTGCTCATGCTAAATGTTTATTTTTTTATTCTAATAAATGGTTATCAGGGTATCAAGAGATAGGATAGAGAGATAATGTCATAGTCCTCAAGCTTTTTAAGATATAAACTTGCCAAATATGAACCTTGAGATTATAAAATGTAATTGATTTGACAAAAAATGTTTAATAATATCCCTGTGAGTTATTCAATTTATAAAATTAAATGAAATCTTTAAGACTTCCATTACATCACGATGCATATATAACAAAATATAAAATAGAAATCAAATAATAATTGATTGATTTTGTACTTACCATTTTTTTTATAAATTACATTTTTGCCATTTTGAACTTCACATATGGTGTCCTCCTTGGCATCACCTAATCTTCTTTGTTTTGCTGATGCTGTGAGTAATTTGTTAATTCAATTACAAAAATAGAGATCAAATTATATGAAATTCYAAGTATAAATTTATGCATACATTTAGTATTTGAGGACCGATTGTCTAGCATAATTGCTCTTCTTCTTTTTCTTGCATTTGTACTTGGATTTTGCCTAGTGGGATGTTCATCCTGTGTGCCTGTTCATATTAATACATATAAATTCAACTTGATGATAAGAATGTATTTTAAACAATTTTCAAGTAAATGATTGTGATTTCATTTGGTCAATATTTTTCCAGTCTATCTAGTATCTTTATAAATACATAAAATAAACATATATTATAAGCGTTTTTAATCGAATTGCTGATCAATTTTTTTTATTGGAGATGTATTTCATAGCTGGCTAATAATTCATATACAAAATGGCCTTTTATAAATATTAAGTAATGAGATCAAATGTTCACCTGATAGATTCCCTTGGCGTTTTTGTTGCATTTTTTACTTCCTCAATAATCTTGACTCCTTGGCGTTGTTGGTCTTTCGTTGATCCATTATATAAAGTGAATGTTTCTTTCTATAAAACTAATATATGTTTAATACAATTGCATTGAAAAGAATTTTCAAGTTTTTTTTATTCATTTTTATTTTTTATTACTATCATTTAAGTTAAGTGTTTTATTTTTCATTGTTGTAATAGTATTGTGGTAACCCATGCTGAAATATTACAGTTTTCCGTTGGCTTTATTTTTGTACTTAATTTAGAAATCTTGGTGTTAGTTTTTGAATAGAAACTTTCTTAATATGAAATGCTGCTTTATCATAATTTTCCAAAATTATTATCATGAGATCTCAAACATGAAAACAATATACAAATTTAATAAATTGAAAGGTAATTATCTCTGTTTGTAGTATGCAAACCTATGTGGCTATTTTTTAATTACTGAAAACCTCTTTATTGATAGATAAGTGGCTCACATTGTAATTAGTATAATGTTCGAGGCTGTTTTGTTATTATCTTTATTTTTTAAAATCGAAAATACAGATTTTTGGCAGATAATTAGGTCACTTTGTATTTAAAATAAACTTATGCGGGTAGTTTTTTAAAAGATTAAAAAATTATTGATTTAAAGTTAACTAATTCACAATGTGTCTTGTTTGTAAATTATGCATTTTTTGGGGGGAATTTATATGTTTAATCTTAAACTTTCTTGTAATGAATTTTAATTAGGATAAACTTGAATTAAAAAAAGTTATATTATTTTTTCAAAATTACATCTTTGGAGAAGTACAAAGTTCCTACACTTTATTTAATCAATTTCTGTATTCTAATGATAATAATTTTTTATTAAGTGGATTTTTAATAAGTTCAATTTGTTTTTAAAATTACACTTCCTGCCTCTTGTAAAAAATAATTCCCAGTGTGAAGAATTATGAGTTCCCAGGGTGAAGATATCTCAATAAAGAATATTCTTGATATAAATTTTAAATCAATAATCTTGAAAAATAATCTATTGTTATGTCTGTAGTTTTATGCATTTATAGTTATTGATAAAAGTATGGTATAATCTTTTGAAATGTAGACTGAAAGTTAGTTTTTTTGGGGGGGTGGGTGGGTGGGGGATTGTGAAAAAGCTTTCAGGTACTATTTTTTAATTAAGAGGATCTTTACAAAAAGCCCCATTTGTTTTAAATATTACACTTCCGGTCGCTTGTATCTTGCGCAACCAATGGAAAAGTGTTCTTGAGATTCTGAGCTATAATTTGTATTGTTTATTGTTATGCATTTTTTTGTGTGGTAAATTTTAATTAATTTTTAAATTTCAAGAAAAGAATTTGATCATGAAAAACTTTAAAAAATATAATTAAGCAGAACATTAATTTATAGTTTTCTCTTTGTAACTTGGCAAAGTTTTAGGGTATTTTTATAAATAATTATTAAATTTTATATTGCAAGATACCTAGCTCTGTTCATAATTATTGCTAAGCTGACAAAGTTGTTTTCTTGTTATTTGAAATTTTCTAATTGGAAGGTAAGTAACTCTGTAATTAGAAAAAATTATGGAGCAGTTTAGAAATCACTGAAAACTTATTTATTGAAAGATAAGGGGTTCCTCTTGTAATTAGGTAATTGTTCGGTGCAGTTTTGTTGTTATTTGTAATTTTGTACATCGAAAATCTGATTTTAATAGATATGTGGATCACTTTGTAATTCGGATAAACTTCTATGGGTAGTTTTTTGAATATTGTATAACTTGTTGGGACAGTTTTTAAAATACTGTAAACCTTTTATTGATTAATAATTTGTTCTCCTTTTAAAAAAATGAAATCCTTTTATAGTTTGATAAGTGATTCTCCTTGTAATTATGGATTTTTTGGGGTAGTTTTTTCAATATTATAGAACTTGTATAATGATAGCTAAGTGTTTTTTTAATACAGATTTTTATTAGGATAAACTTTAAAAAAAATCCATTATCTATTTGAAATTCATATTCTAGTTTATTTCTTTTCAAGAAATGTGAAGTTTCTGGGCTTTATTCATTTAAGTTATGATTTTCTTACAATTTATGCTAACAAAGGTAGATTCTTGAATAATTATAAGCACAGACAATGTCTAATTCCTATGAAGATAATAAAATCATTGGCAATGTTTCATTTTTCAACTGAAACTAAAGGTTGAATCATGTAATTTTTTTATTTTTATATTAACCAAGATAGTGTTTGCATAATAATTGAAATATTCCTGTAATATTTACTTCAATTCAAACATGCAATCAATGAATCAATTTAATTAGGACAAATTATTTAGAGGGAAAGATTTGAGTTTTACCTGGTTCACTTCAATTGCAGGCTAATCACAATGCAAGATTCTCTACTGCAGAGCGACAACGAATAGATGCTGTTAGATTTGATTCTGAGGGTCTCTTCTCTGTAAAGAATATTGTTATTATGATCTGTGTATTTGGGAAGTGATAAAAGGAAAATATTGCACTGTAAATAACTAATTAGTGCTTTTCATAATTTAATGCATAATTTAAAAAAATAAATACTTATATGTTATTTTAGTTTAATAGTTTTTTTCCCCATTTTCTTCCTGTAATATTTTCTGTAACTAAAACATGCAATCAATGAATCAATTTAATACTCTAACGGCCCTATTGATCTTCTCAGCTGTTAATAAGGACAAATTCATTATAGGGAAAGATTCGAGTTTTACCTTGTTCACTTCAATTGCAGGCCAATATCAACTTAAGTTTCTCTACTGCAATTGTTGTCGCCGAGTTTCACACAGAGCAGCAACGATGCGATGCTATTAGATTATGTTCTGATGGTGTCTTCTCTGTAAGGAATAATGCTATTATGATCCTTCTTTTTGGGAAGTGATAAAAGGAAATATACTTATATTTTATCTTATTTTAATAGGGTTTTTTTTCCTTTTTCAGCCGATTTACTGTTTCTCATTAGGATTTCTAACCAATTATAATTCTAACTTCAGTTATATATGTTATTTTAGTTTAATAACTTTTTTTTCTCTTTTTCAGCCGATTTACTGTTTGTCATTAGGATTTCAAACCAATTAGAATTCTAACTTCAATAATACTTTAATAATATTGAAACTTATATGTTATTTGTTTCCTTATTTTTATACCCTCCTAAAACTTACCTATTTGTTTCCTTATTTTGCACGATAAATGAAAAAGGTTTTTTCAGAGTTTAAAATATAATTTATTTTTTTAAATCTGTATGAGCTTATAAACTGAAAGATAATTTATTTGATTTTTAATTAGCAAAAATTTCATGACAGGTGGGAATTTCTTTTTCATATTAATATTTTTTTATATTGTTATTATTGATTATTGTTTATTTTGAAAATATTTTGTTGTAAAGATAAGTTGGTAAATTTGTAATTAGTGTAAATATTTAGGAGAAGTGTGTAGAGGTTAAAAAATTATGTATTTAAAAAATAGTTAATTAGGCAAATCAGTAATTTTTACATTAAAATTAAAATATACAAAGATAAGTTGAATCCTTTGTAAATTGGCAAAGCTTTTGGGGTATATTTTTCAACTAATTGAAAAGGTTATGATTGAAATTTATTCGGTTCTCTTTATAATTAGGGAAATCTTTTAGAACTTTTTTTCTTATTATTGAAAATCTAGTAAATTGAAAGGTAAGTGACTTTGTTCGTAATTAGATAAAATTATGGTGCAGATTCAAAAATACTAAAAACATTTGTGTTGGAAGATAAGTTGGTCACATTGTACTTAGTGAAATGTTCAGGTCAGTTTTGTTAATATAGATTTCGTACATTAAAAATATTGAGTTTGAAAGATAATTTGGTCACTTTGAAATTAAAAAAAAAAAATTATGTTGCATTTATCCTTTGTAATTTGGCAAAGCTTTTGGAGTATATTTTTCAGATAATGGAAAAAGCTAAGATATTAATATATTTGGTTCTCTTTATAATTATTGAAAGCTTTTAGATTTTTTTTCTTATTATCAGAAATATAGTAAATTGAAAGGTAAGTGACTTTGTTCGTAATTATGTAAACTTATGGGGCAGTTTCAAAAATACTGAAAATATTTTGGTTAGAAGATAAGTTGGTCACATTGTATTTAGGGAAATGTTCATGTCAATTTTGTTAATATAGATTTTGTACATTGAAAATATTGAGTTTGAAAGATAAGTGGGTTACTTTGATATTAGTAAAACTTTCTGGTGCATATTTATGAATATTGGATAACTTGTACAATGAAAGATAAGTGGTTTTTTTTTTTTTTTTGTAAATGATGAGAACTTATGAGGCAGTTTTTAGAGTACTGGAAATCTTTTGATTGAAAGATAAGTGGTTTCACTTTTAATTAGTGAAATGTTCAGTGCAATTTTATAGATTATAACTTAAAATGTCTAGACTACCTTGCAACTATAATCTTTTATATTTCATTTTTCACTATATATATTTTACCCCATTCTCTAACTTCATCTCTCTCTCTCTCTAACTTACATTTCAGAAAACTAATAATCTTGTATTCTCTCATCAACCTCAATTCATTAACAATATCAAGAATGTCTTCACCTCTCTCTCTCTCTCTCTCTCTCTCCAACTTACATTTCTGAAAACTAATAATCTTGTATTCTCTCATCAACCTCAATTCATCAACAATATCAAGAATTTAAAATTTCATTTCATCAATTCCAAAATCAATAACAGTTCATCAAGTCTCAATAATACAACAAAAACAAATACTGTCATTTCTAAATAAGTAGATCACTTTGTAATTAGGAAAAAAAAATAGGTTATTTCAATATTTTATAACTTGTATAACCAAATATAAGTTGAATTTTTTTTGCTAAAAATTTAAGAGAGTTAAAAATCATTTTTCCAGCTGCTTTCTCTTCAAGAAGTGCAAATTAAGACAGATTCAACACTTATAATCTCAAGTAAGACAGATTCAGTATTTTAATGTATGAGTGCTTTTAATTTATTTAGTCAATTCATGATTTCTGTAGAATTTATGCAAAGAAAGACATATTCACAAAGAAACAGATTCATAAAGAATTATAATCTCATACATTGTTCAATTCATATAAAGATACTAGAATCATTGAAGAAATGCAAAGTAAGACAGATTCAGTGCTTATAATTGACTCAAACTTTTGTGCACCCCGTCTTTAATAATTAATTTAAAAGCACGTCAGTTTGCTCGCAAGTGTACGAGGTAACTGTAGGGTGATGAGTTTGACTCGAGTCGTATCTCTCGAGGAAACAACTGTTCGGTCTTATCAATATTTTTCTCAATTACGAATAACATACATATACATTTGGGGGTTTGAAGAGATTAATTCGATCATTATAAACTAAGACGATAATTAAACTAAAAATAATTAAACTAATTATTTTAAACTAGATTATCAATTACGAACTAAGCAGTAAACTAAAGCTGATTAAACTAATTATTCTAATTTATCAACTAAAAGGAATAACTAAATTATCAATTTAATGCTATGAAGATTAGAACTAATTATTATATCTAAAAGCATGAATTTAAGAAACTATCGCTAAGCAATTGAATCATACGAATCCAAGAACCATTAACTAAGCATAAAKTAAATCGCATAAATAAACTAAATTAACCGATATCCAATATCCAAGCATAAGAAACAATTAAACTAATTAAAACTAGAATTAACTAAGAATTTATCTAAGCAATTAACTAGAAAATTATCTAAGAGTTTAGAAAACTTATTGAAACTAAGGAAAGCAATGAAAAGCTCCAGCTATTCCGGAGTTTGAACGTTGATCTTGGTTGAAGATTGAGTTCCGAACGCGAAATTGAAGTCTCGGACTTGTCGCTCTTCGATCCGTGATCTTCGTCTCCAAATCTTGTTATAAGATGTGGAATTATTGTTGTTGTACGCTAAAATGCCCTAGGATATCGTCCCTCTGGTGTCTCCCTCTCCAAAATCCGAAATAATGAGGGTTTAAATAGATATTACAAGTCTTGGCGCACAAGAAACCCTAAAATCCGAATTCTGGGCCGTCGCGTCGACGGTGCGTCGACGTAGCATCGACTGACGCGCGCTGGTGCTCGGCGGAACTCGGCAGACTTGGTCGGCAGGTGTGCGCGTCGGCTAGGCAGGTGCGTCGACGGTGTGCGTCGACATCGACGCTTCAGCAAGTTGCATCGACAGTGCGTCGACTAACGCGGATCATGACTCGCTGACATGGCTCGCGTCGACGGTGCGTCGACGGTAGCGTCAGTCGACGCGACTGCGCGTCTGTCTCCAATTCTCGATCTTTTGCTACTCGTTTCATCGGAAAGCTTGTTTCTTCACTTCTTGAACATCGAACCTCGTCTATTACGCGTTAAACTCTTTCGGTTACTTAGCTGTAAGGTGAAAAAAAACGAAATATCACCTACTTGCATCAATTACGATCAAAATGTGGTAAAATAAGCTGGAATTATAAAAATACGGAATTATGCTTAAATCGTCCAACTTATACCAAAAACAAATATAAAAACGAACTAAAAAACTAATAAAAATAAGGACAAATCTACTCTAATCAACTACCCCACGCTTTATTGGTTTGTTCGTCCTCGAACAAACGATAATTTCAAAATATAACTAGAATGAAAATAAGTTCAAGCAAAGAGTCGTGCGTTGCTACATAGATAATTTTGAAAATATAGGTACAAGTCACGCAACGTCAAACACTTGACCATTATTACATTGTCGCTTCAAAATAAAATCATGCTTCCTCACGAAGGATAATATATATAAGTACGCTCAAAAGCACTCAAGTATTTTCTGCATGGGACGTGTATACACTCAAATCATACAATTACATGCACAATAAATAAGCACAGAAAATCAATCTCTTTTCCAATCGCAAATTAAGTGTGCTGTCAAAACTAAGAATCAGTAAAGGTCTTCGCGGGTTGTAATGTAAGGCTCTTTTGGACGGGTATGGAATATATAAGTCGTGTGGCTAAATAACTCACCCCAACCTAATCTAATCAAGAAGCAAATTGCTTCACCTCGCTCAAAAATAAAAACCTCACTTAACTCTCATAACGTAGCCTTTCAAACATAGGCTATTCCTCAACTCAAAAACTCGTAAACCGACTGAAAGCTCAAACCACTTAAGCACAATTGAAGCTTATAACATGCTTCTTACACAACTCTTGCCTTCTAAACATTAGGCTTCATAAAATAAAACAATTAGACTCAAGCCTTTACAAGCGCGTAGGCAATTAATCAACACTATCCACCATCCTATTATTTTTTTTATTTCCCCTTTTTATTATTATTATTTTTTTTAATTTTTATGGGGTATTATTCTTTTTCTTTTTTTTTCTTTTTGGATGGTGGTCCTAGATTACAAAAATTCATAAGATCATAAATTCCTAATAAAAATTTCCAAGACTCAAATAACCAATAAAAATACGAACTCCTACCCCACGCTTTTAATGGGTTGTAGGGGTCGTCTCAACAACACTCATGGCTATAGGCATGGATATTTGGCTATGATTGGCTCATTCGAAATTTATAGTGGCTAAAATTTATGAATATGGCCGGAATAGGGTTTTTTATGTGCCTTAACCTCATTTTCAAAGTCGACTACACACAGCGGTATCAAAGAGATATTAATACTGAAAACTCATTCAAGCACATGCAAAGATGACAATCACTCAGGCTACTCACTGGCTTTTTGCATGAAAATTGTTTTTGAAATGACGCTGATTTTTAAGGTCTTGCGAAATCGATTGCGTCCAAGTACCATTTTACAATATATAATAATAAATTTTGAAAAATTATGCACTTATGCACGCTCAAAGACGAAAACAAATAATCATACATAGTCAACTTTGACAGGCATGCCATACAAACACAAATAAGCGTAGAAATAGCGATCAATCACATCAAAAATATGCATTTCAAAACAAAGACATCAAATTGCACTAACCATACTCAACCACCCCCTCCCTAAAAACTTGGCAATCTCCTGATTGTCATAAATATTAAAGAAAATAAGAGTATGGGAGATAAGAAAACATCCCTGAAAATTCGATGGCCGAGTCTCTCTAAAAACGCATGTGCAATTATCCTTCGTCTTAGATCGCGTGACTAGATTGTCCCGAACAAACCTATAAAAATAAACAAAAACAAACAAACAAAACATGATTGTGATCAATTGCGACGCGCAAGTGCCCGGTGGCACGTCTTTTTGGATTTGAAACGGCCGGATTGCGGCCAACGTCGTAAATGGCTGGGTTGCAGCTCA
>BMAC01000501.1:686733-698963 GCA_014905375.1 Phtheirospermum japonicum
ACTAGAAAATTATCTAAGAGTTTAGAAAACTTATTGAAACTAAGGAAAGCAATGAAAAGCTCCAGCTATTCCGMAGTTTGAACGTTGATCTTGGTTGAAGATTGAGTTCCGAACGCGAAATTGAAGTCTCGGACTTGTCGCTCTTCGATCCGTGATCTTCGTCTCCAAATCTTGTTATAAGATGTGGAATTATTGTTMTTGTACGCTAAAATGCCCTAGGATATCGTCCCTCTGGTATCTCCCTCTCCAAAATCCAAAATAATGAGGGTTTAAATAGATATTACAAGTCTTGGCGCACAGTAACCCTAAAATCCGAATTCTGGGCCGTCGCGTCGATGGTGCGTCGACGTAGCGTCGACTGACGCGCGCTGGTGCTCGGTGGAACTCGGCAGACTTGGTCGGCAGGTGTGCGCGTCGGCTAGGCAGGTGCGTCGACGGTGTGCGTCGACATCGACGCTTCAGCAAGTTGCGTCGACAGTGGTGCGTCGACATCGAAGCTTCAGCAAGTTGCGTCGACGCTGCGTCGAATGACGCGGATCATGACTCGCTGACATGGCTCGCGTCGACGGTCGCGTCAGTCGACGCGAATGCGCGTCTGTCTCCAATTCTCGATCTTTTGCTACTCGTTTCACCGGAAAGCTTTTTTTTCACTTCTTGAACATCGAACCTCGTCTATTACGCGTTAAACTCTTCCGGTTACTTAGCTGTAAGGTGAAAACAACGAAATATCACCTACTTGCATCAATTACGATCAAAATGCGGTAAAATAAGCTAGAATTATAAAAATACGGAATCATGCTTAAATCATCCAACTTATACCAAAAATAAATATAAAAACGAACTAAAAAGCTAATAAGAATAAGGACAAATCAACTTTAATCAATAATCTCAAGTAAGTGCTTTTATTTTATTTAGTCAATTCATGATTTTCGTAGAATTTATTCAAAGTAAGACAGATTCATGAAGAATTATAATCTAATACATTGCTCAATTCATATAAAGATACTAAAATCATTGCCAATGTTAAGATATAACTATGAAGAATATTATTGTTTCAAAAGATCAAATCAAACAATTTTTTTTAAAGATAATATAATAAATGCATATATTAATGAATAATTATAAGTTCAGAAAATGACCTATTCAACTCAATATTTTACAATCATTGCCAAGGTGTATAGCTATAAAGAATATTATTGAACGATAAGATCAAATCAAATATTTTACAAAGATATTCAATGAAGTCATCAGTAAACTATTTAGGTTATTTTAATATTGTATAACTTGTATAATCAAATAAAAGAGTGGTTTATTTTTGTTAAAAAATTAATCAAGAACTTTTCCAGCTGCTTTTTCTTCAAGAAGTGCAAAGTAAGACAAATTCAGTGTTTATAATCTCAAGTAAGTAAGACAGATTCAGTGTTTTAAAGTAAGTTAGTTCTTTTATTTTATTTAGTTAAACCCTGATTTCTGTAGAATTTATGCAAAGTAAGACAGATTAAAAATACTAAAATCATGCCAAGGTTAAGATATAGTTATGAATAATATTATTGATTCAAAAAGTCAAATCAAACAATTTTTTTAAAGATAATATAATAAATGCATATATTGATGAATAATTATAAGTTCAGACAATGATCAGTTCCACTAAATATTCTACAATCATTGCTAAGGTCAAGGTATAGCTATAAAGAATATTATTGATTGATAAGATCAAATCTAATCATTTATAAAGATAATCAAGGAAGTCATATGTAGGATCACATGTTCATGAGCATWATAATTCATAGAGTTATTGATAAAAGTAGTGCAAAATTCTTCAAGAGTTACGTTTTTCCAACTTCATCTTTGCATTATTTTTTGTTTGGTATTGTTGGTATTCAAATACCTTATCATGATCACCATCAGAGTCCCCAGTCAAATCTTCAATACTTCTCTTTCTTGAAGGTATTGCTAAATCAGCTTTCTCCCTTGTAACTGCTACAGACGGAGCTGGATCGAGGTCATTGCTGAAATTCTGAATATCATAATGAAGAGTATTTCTATTAAGATCTGAAGGATTATATATATATATAAAAAAAGATAAGAATAAATTATTAATATTAAAAAGGCTTCAATTGTTATAATATTAATATTAAATAATAACATTCAGAGATTTAAGCTTACATTGTTAGAGCATAACTCATTGCAGAACCTACTGATGATTTTAGGTTATTTTATTAGATTATGTTTCTTCTTTTTTTAATTTCATATTATTAGGATTCTATTTTAGGTTGTTTTATTAAAGGTAAGACTCTTATTATTAGGCTATTTATTTTTGGGTTGTTTAAATAATTAAAAGGTAAGAAGTATACTATTAGGACAATAAATCCTTTTTTTTTTATAATTTATAAATATATAATAAAAATATAGACTCGGATGACACGTAAGCAACCGAAGCACCAAGATTTTTTATTTGCCAAATGAAGCATGCGAAGCAGACACATAGGTTAGGAGGATTTTGCATTAATATATATACTAGTTTAACACCCGTGTATTACACGGGATTTATAAAAAACTAAATATAAAAAATATTTTTGAAAATTATAAAGTTTTAAATTTAAAATAAAAAATTGAAAGGATGTGTGTATCAACCAGTGCCCTGTTCAATTTATTAATTATTAGAATTATTGATTAATATTATATTTTAATGTTCAAATTAAATTCATTAATAATTATATTTTCATACTTATAAAAATTCAAGAAATATAACATTTGAACTCTTATCTAATCTATATAATAATTAATTATTATTAACTCATTTTATATTTTTATGTTTAAATTAATTTTGTTAGTAATTATAGTTACATACTTTGAAAAATTCAAAAGGTGTCATACTCTCAAACCTTCTCGCATTGTGCCATTGTCTAGTAAATATTAATTAATTATTATTATATAATTTTATTTTCTTATATTTAGATTGAGTTTATTACTAATATTTAGTTACATGCTCCAATTATTTCAAATATTTCATAATTTACCTACAAAATATTTAAAATTTTAAAATTAAATTATTTCAACTTTTATAAAAATTTATTAATTATTTTCATATATAGTTTTTTCTTTGTAATTAAAATTATTTCATATGTAATTTATTTTTTAATTAAAATAATTAATCTAGATTTTTTTTCTATCCTCCATTTTGTTAATACTGTTAACTATTAATGATGACGTGTCGGCGTGAGAGTGTTTTAAGGCTGATGTGTACCAATCAGAATCTCCCAAAAATGACGTGTCGGCTTGTGGTTCATAGGGGGTCTATTTTGGAATGAGGCCAAAATCTTGACCCCCTATAAATAAGAACTTTTTTTTTTCTGGTTAAGGCTGCAGCCCACCTTTTTTCACGGTATTCTTTTCTTACGAATATCCCTTTTCTTCTTATTTTTTCTCATCCCAGAGAGAACACGGTTTGATTTTTAATTCTTATTTATTCTTATTTCTTTTTTTTCCTTCTTATTTTTTCTCCAGTGTGATTTTACTTCATTCGTTGTTTCGATTATGTTTTTTTCAATCTCTTTGTTTTTTCAGATCTGTTCTACGATCGCCAACCCTAATTCCAGATCGTAATTTTCTTCTCTGAACTGAGGTAAGGATTCGATTACAATAATTTCTAATCTTTTACAAAGATTAATTAAGAATTTTCAATTGATTTTTTTACGGTTCGATCTAGATTATTTTTGTTTCTCGAATCTTTTTTATCAATTTTGGTGTGTGGTTGTGCAATTTCGAAATTAATTGTTATGCTTATCTTCACTGCACTATTAGTTGGTAAGTATCGATTTGGGTTGGTGTTTTTGATTCTATTTCACTGTTTTATCCTTATTACAGATCTGTGCAAATTAAATAATTATTTTGTGAGAATGTTTCTACATCTATGCTTTATGAGAATGATACAGATCTGTGGTCTCAATGGGCTCTATGATCTTTGCGTTTTGATCAGGCATATCTCTGTGTTTCAGTTTCTAAATGTTTCTTATTTTCAATGTTTTGTCAGAGCGTTTTTTATAGTGTCCTATCCAGTTTATTTAATTTCTTTATTTTGTATTATTTGTCTTTTTTCATAATTTCATTTTCCTATCCAGTTTGTTTTATGCTATTTTTAATTTTATTTTCATGTTTACGTGTATTGGCATTTTGGTATTTTCTTCAACTCTTTTTTTCCCCCTTAAATGTGCAGGATTGGCTATAGTATGAGGCGCAGATGCTGAGGCAAAAGGTCTCATCAAACCGGGAGAGGTAAACTACCTTATTTTAATTGCTTTAGAATTTTTAATCAAATTATTAGTTTCTTATTTTTATTTCTAAATTCTTGCTTTTTTTTCTTTTTGAAGAGCGTCCTCATCGAGCCTACAAGTGGTAACCCTGGCATAGAGTTGTCATTCATGGCTGCTGCTAAAGGTTACAAGCTTATCATCACCAAGCCAGCTCCAATGAGTCCTGAACGAAGAATTATTCTCCGCGCTTTTGGAGTCGAGTTGGTGCTCACAGATCCTACTAAAGGAATGAAAGGTGCTGTTCAGAAAGCTGAAGAGATACGTGATAAGACACCAAATTCTTACATCCTTCACCAATTTGTACAAAATTACCAGGGATTATTTTCGAGCTTCGATTGGTGTAGTTGGTTTTTTGGTTTATAAAACTTACTTTGAACAGTTATTATTGTGAATGCAACTGATTTGATTGCGTTCACTTATTAATATCATCAGTCTGATATCTATCTGTGTAGATCAAGTTATTTTGTACAATTTGCACAGATTTTTTATATTTTTCAGATAAATCATATGAAAATCAGTAATAAATTCCGAAGTTGACGATTCATTTATTTCCTTACCTACATAATCAGTTTTAATATATTATTCTGGAAATACGTCTATATATTTTTGGTGAAAGATCATTCAATCAATAATTCATTGTCAATAACTCTTTACGAAATAAATTTCGAGTTGAGAATTCATATATTTTCATAGATACGTACCGGTTTAGGCATTATAATATTATTTCTACCATATATTTTAAGCAAAATTTTAGAGAAGCATTAATTGATTTGTATTCAATCTTCAACTACGTAATCAGTTTTAATATATTATTATGGAAATARGTCTATATATTTTTGGATAATATAAACATTTTAAATCAATAATTCATTGTCAATAACTCTTTACCAAATATATTTCGAGTTGAGAATTCAATTATTTCCATAGGTACGTAACCGGTTTTAAGGCATTATAATATTATTTTTACCATATATTTTAAGCGAAATATTAGAGAAGAATTAATTGATTTGTACTCAATCTTCAACTACCTATATATTGACATGGTTAAATCACATAATTGTTTGATTTTATTTTGTATATCTACAAAATAATCAATCAAGCAGATTAAAATATAATATTGACTTCAAATTGAGTTTATACAGAAAATATGACATACTTAAAATTGTTTTTTACATACTAATTATATACTTGGTCAACAAATTATTTATTTCGAAATATTGTAATATATAATGTATTGTTATCGACTATATATTAATATCTATAATTCACCAGTACATTTGTAGATTCCTTATCAATTCAAAATTTTATTTTAGTATCTCAATTCCTTAATACGATCCCTAATAACAAGGGATTCGTTATTAGGGATTGATATATTCTTTCATAAATTAAATTTCCTTAACACGAACGTGATTACTCTTCATCGCAATCACGTAATTATCGCAATTGAGAGCCTCATTGAAAGTTATTTTCCATTATTTATCAGTTGTTCATTGTTAATAAATTGACGGACTTAATTCCGATTTCAATGAAGAGTATCAACAATGGATTTAATTGTTATATGTTTAATCGAATTAAATTGGGAGCAAATAAGGTGTTATACCACTTCACGAATATTCATTTTCAAAGAAATCAAAATATAAGAGTTTATTTTCAATCATGGATGCTCAAGCTAATGTCCCTAATCTTGCGTTTGCATTGTACGAAAAAAAAAATTTGGTATATGTATTTCAATATATTCAAATATTTTTTTATAAATGTTAATGAATACGTCAATTCAGTTTTTCCTTTGTAATTTAATTTTGATCTCTTCAAAATGTAATTATTTAAATTATATCAATTTTTTAACTCATGATAAATGTATTTTTTTTCATTTGTGTAATCTTTATAAATTTAGACTGGCAAACACGTGTACACCCGCCTAACGGAGTACATTCCATTAGGCAGGTGCCAAATTTTATTTTTTTGTTTTTGTTTGTAGTCTTAGGGTTCTTTTCTTAGTTTTTTATTCAGTTTAGTTTTTCTTGGGTTTTTATTTTTTCTAGGGTTTTTTTTTTTTATTAATTTCTTTATTTAGTTTTTAAGGATTTTTATTTTTTTAGTATTTGTTTAAATATTTTAAATTTTAAATTTTAGTTTTAGGGGATCTGACTAACGGTTGGGTTGTCTGCTTGACACGAGTATGCATCATTTATAATAATGTGGTGCTTCCAACAGCCAAAATATTACCAGCATAAATATTAATAGGTTTAAGCCAAAATATATTAACTGGGCTAATTTCATCTTTAAAATAAATATTTATACTATATAAGTTTAAAATTTATATATAAGTTATTAAATAAAATCCAAAATAAGAAAAAAAAAGATGAAAACAAAACAAAACAAATCAAAAAAGAAAAGATAAAGAAATAAAAAAACACACACACAAAAAAAAAATACCAATGGGTGGTGACATATGTCACCCCCAAAGTCCTGCTTTGTATAATGTATTGAAGAAACTTATACACAAATCCAAATACACAAATCATCACACTTAAATTGACAAAATTGCAATTCAAGAAAAAAACATGTAAATACACACATCATCACACTCAAATTGACAAAATTGCAATTAAAGAAAAAACATGCAAATACACACATCATCACACTCAAATTGACAAAATTGCCATTCAAGAAAAAAAACATGGGAATTTACGATCTGGGCTCCTGTCACATGGCATGCATCTTGTGGATGAATAAGGAGATTTTTTTTGTTTCAAGGGACTACTATTTTTTGTTGTGTGTGTTTGCAAAAGAATAATACATTTTGGAGTTAATTTTTACCATTTTTTTTTTGCAATTTTCATATTTGCCCGCGATTTTCGCGGGCTTTCACACTAGTTAATTATATATGTCTTATTTATAAAAGTTGAATTAGACAAAATATAATAAAAGAAAACTATTAAGTTAGGGTAAATATAATAAAAAAAACATTAAATTAGGTAAGATATAGTAAAAGAAAAATATTAAATTAGGTATATATTAGACTCGGATGACACATAAGCAAATGAAACACCAAGATTTTTTTATTATCCAAGCGAAACATACGAAAATGAAACACCAAGATTTTTTTATTATCCAAGCGAAATATACGAAGTAGACACATTAATTAGGAGGATTTTGCATTAATATATAATACTTGTTTAACACCCGTGTATTACACAAACTTATCAAAAGATAAATATAAAAAATATTTGTGATAATTACTAAATTTTAAATCTAAAATAAAAAAAATAAAGTAATTATTCATAACACGTACCTTGTACATGCCTAATCTATTTATTAATTATTATAAATAACTTTATATTTGATGGTTAAATTAAATTCATTAAAATTTAGTTACATATCACAAAAATTCAAATGGCGTCACATTCTAAACCCGTGTCTAATATCTATTTTATTAATTATTATTATTATTAAATCATCTTATATATTAATATTTAGAATAAATTTGTTAATAGTTATTATTTATATACTTTGAGATATTTAAAAGATATCATGCTCTCAACCCGTGTCGCATTGTACTGGTGTCTAATCAATGTTTATTAATTATTAGTATATAATTTAATATTTTTATTTTTTAGATTGAATACATTACTAATATTTAGTTATATACTTAGATTATTATAAATAACTCATATTTTACCTATATAAAATATTTGAAACTTCAAAAATAATATTATTTTTAATTATATTATCAATAAAACTTATTTAATTATTTTGTAATAAATTTTTTTAATTAAAGTTATTTCATATGTAGTTTTTCTTTTAATTAAAATAAGTAATGATCTTATCTACTAATTATATATGATTTATTTCTATTTTTATATTAGGAGAATCAAAAGAAAGTATTGAATAAGGAAAAATATAATTAAAAAAAAACTAAATTAGGTAAAATACAATAAAAATAAAAGTATTTAATTAGGTAAATATTAGGCTCGGATGACACATAAGCAAACGAAGCACCGAAATTTTTTATTTGTTAAACGAAGCATACGAAGCAGACACATAGATTATGAAGATTTTGCATTAATATATAGGGGTGATATGTATATATATAGTTCTAATGAGAACTCCCCCTTATTTACGAACTTGTGAACTAATATTTTTATTATATACCATCAGTACTTTTATTATACAATCACATTACTTTATTAATGTTTCAGTCATATACATTAGCAGTACTTTTATGATATAATTCTAATACTTTTAATCAAATAAGAAAATATTCAAAAAATTTGGTCCATCCATTTAATTAGATCTAAAACCCATAATTGACCTTGGGTTCACAAATAAGGACATGGTTCTCATTTGAACATGATTTTATATATATATATATATATATATATATATATATATATATATATATATATATATATATATATATATAAGTATAATTATAATTATTTAAAAACCCGCGTATTTAGTGAAAATTAGTAAAATAATATTTAATTTAGAAATACTAAAAGAATAATATTGAAATGGTACACACAAATCGTAACATGTTTTGTTCTATTTATAGGAAGATCGTTATTCACAAAAAAAGAATATATTTTTTTTTACACACAAATCGTACAGTAAGACTGATTTTCAAATTTTTTAAGTATTTTTACTCGGGAACCACGTAATAAGCTGTAAAGTATAGGAAAGTATCCTAACTTGAAGGAAAACCCGTGAAAATTGAGTTTGTAAAAATATAAAACATACATTGATATTTTTATTTAAAAAAAAATGTCTGTAATATATTTTTTTTTGTGTAAGACACTAATTTATTTATATAGATATATAATGTGTGTATCAATTAATTATATTGGTATTAGATAAATAGATTTGAAATATATTTAATATTTATTTTCTTAGGCGTAATACTTTGTTATTTTTTATTTTACTTTTTTGTTTCTCTTTGTTTCCTTTCTTATTTAGTTCATATAAATTCTTAATTTTATTTTCATTGAATCATATTAGGATAAGGAAATATAAGTTTATAAACTTTGTATTTATTTTCCTTTATAATAATTTTATATAACTCGTATTTTACTTAAATAAAATATTTAAAATTCTAAAAAATAAAATTATTTTAACTTTTACTATAAATAAAGATTAGTGCAGCTTATATAAATTTCTTCTAATTAAATATGACTTATTTATATTTTAATATAATTAGGCAAGATATAATAAAGAACATATTGAATTAGGTGACATAGAATAAAAAAATATTGAATTAGGTAAAATATAATAATAAAAAAATATTAAATTTGATAAAATATAATAAAAAAATATATTTATTAGGTTTGTATGACACCGAAACACCATAATTTTTTCGAAACTCACGAAATATGGGAAACACACATATAGTAGGGGAATTTTGCATTAATATATGGATAAGACATTCACCTTTATGTATTTCAGTGATAATTTTAAAATTTCTTCTTTTAGTATCATTCCTTTTTTTTTTTTTGTTAGTAAAAATATTGTTGCTTAATACACTTGGTCACAAAATTGTCTTTTTCTTTGTGATGATATTGTAGGTTAAATTAGTTACTTGGTTGGTTCCTCAGTAGCCCAAGAAAACTCTGAGCCCAGTTATCTAACTCATGGTCAGACACAAAACCACAGGCCTGCTATTGATTTATCTTCATGGTCCGCCGAGCTAAACTTGGTCTAGTTTAAAATTAGTAGTATTAGCCCACACCTTCAAAGTTCAAACAAAAATCTTAACTGATGATGACCAAGACGACAATCAAGAATAGTATAAGAAAATTGAAAAATAGGGACAAAATATTGGCAACGAATTATAGATTTATTGCTAATTTTATTATTTAGCTATGATGTATAAAAATTTTGTGGTTAAATAATTATTTTATACTAGCGACGATATACCAATATTCGTCGTCAAGTATTAATTTTATGAATAACTTTTTTTTTAAATCATTTTTGGCGCTAAACATTTTTTTTTTTGACGCTCTCATAAAGATAAAAAGCTGCCTACAAACTTTTCGTCGTTGCAAGTTTAAATGAAATTTCTTGTCACTATTTTTCCGATTTTTTTGCGTTGAATCTTTGGTTGTGATGGATACAAGAAAATTTACATGGATTTTTTTTTTGTTTTGTTTTATTTCAAAATGCATTACTTTTGACAAAAAAACAGAAAATTCACTCATTAGCTCTTCTTCTTTCTTTTTTTTCTTTCTTTTTTTCTACCCATCATTTCTACTTTAAAATTTGTTTATTAAAAGAAAAACTAGCGAATCACTAATAATTATTGCATTTCATTGTTTTCTCATTTATATATCAAATCAATTCTTATAGTCATATTTTCAATCTTTTTCCAATCACTTTGAAATTCATTTATCTTTTTCAAAACTGTATCCAATAGCTGGCTTTAATTGTTGATTCAACATTTACAAAGAAAAAAAAAGGGAAAAAAAAAAGTTTGTGAAGCTCGACTTGATGTTTGGGGAACCCCAACTCATGACCGACCCTTGAGTCTAAAGGGCTAGGTTATAGGTTGGACTTGTTGAACTATTGACCACGAGTTTTGACCATTATTATTATTTAAAGATACTTTTTCTTTTATTTAAAGGTAGTTTTTCTATTTTCGCTAAGTGCGAGTCATATCTGGTGGTGGGCTTTGAAAGTTTTTTTATTTTATTGCTTTTTTCTCTAGAGTAAATAGTGGGCTTTGAAAGTTGAAGCAATTAATATAAATGACCTTGGTATTAGGAAATGCGGACACGTTAATTGAATACGAAATATGGACACATTACTAAAACGTTAATTTATATCTATCTATATATATATATATCAAAGGAGAGGTGCAACGTAGGATTTTTTTTTTTTTATTTTTTTTTAAGGTTTTGTAAAGAAAAAAAGTCATGTAGAATTTTATTTTTTTAGTTTTGTAGGAATTTTTTTAACAGAATTATGATAGATACCTTATTTAATTAATTATGATAGATACCTTATTTAATTAATTATAATTTAATTTTTTTTTAATTAAAAAGCCACCTAGAATTAGTTTCCTTTTTTAGTTATATAGGAATTTTCTTAACATAATTATGAGATATACCTTATTTAATTAATTATGATTTGGTTCTTTTTTTTAATTAAAAAGTCACTTAGAATTAGTTTCCTCTTTTAATTATGTAGAAATCTTCTTTATTATTGACTAAAAGTGCTGAAGGATTGCTGTAGATACGGACTACGAACGGTTGATCTTGGTCGATAAAATCGGAGCTTGAACAA
This sequence comes from Phtheirospermum japonicum, assembly GCA_014905375.1. Lineage (NCBI taxonomy): Eukaryota > Viridiplantae > Streptophyta > Magnoliopsida > Lamiales > Orobanchaceae > Phtheirospermum > Phtheirospermum japonicum. The sequence goes on from BMAC01000501.1 coordinate 698,328, forward strand.
ACGTCTTCGTCTCCGTGCTTCGGATCTTGAATCTTCGACGTAGATCTTGAAAATATATTGGAGGGTGTTAGAAATAGGTTTCTTAACCCTAGATAGGTGTTTTGGGTCGTGGATATCTGATAAAACCGAGGTATGAAGGGTATATATAGTTATTTTATGACTTGGCGCACAAGAAACCCTAAAAATTACGATTCTGGGCCGTCACGTCGATCGGGCGTCGATCGACGCGCGCATGGCTCGGCGTCGACGCGTGCAGCTCGGCCGGCGCGCGCAGTTATTATTGACTAAAAAGTGCTGAAGGATTGCTGTAGATACGGACTACGAACGGTTGATCTTGGTCGATAAAATCGGAGCTTGAACGAACGTCTTCGTCTCCGTGCTTCGGATCTTGAATCTTCGACGTAGATCTTGAAAATATATTGGAGGGTGTTGGAAATAGGTTTCTTAACCCTAGATAGGTGTTTTGGGTCGTGGATATCTGATAAAACCGAGGTATGAAGGGTATATATAGTTATTTTATGACTTGGCGCACAAGAAACCCTAAAAATTACGATTCTGGGCCGTCACGTCGATCGGGCGTCGATCGACGCGCGCATGGCTCGGCGTCGACGCGTGCAGCTCGGCCGGCGCGCGCAG
>BMAC01000501.1:708116-729121 GCA_014905375.1 Phtheirospermum japonicum
CTGCGATGTTATTTACCTCGTACTAACTTTGTGCAGGTTGAGGTGGCCGTAAATGGCAAACCTCATAATCACGAAGAGTCTGCTACGATATCGGTTCATCTTTAATCATTTCCTGAGCTTGGGCGAGCAGGTTAGTTAATCCTAATCCGACGAGCATCGTAATATTTTTGTTTACTTTGATTCCTTGAAAAATAACTGAATTTTACAGGATATCATAGGCAAAACGGATGTCGAAATATACTCCGGCGCAGGCGTAAAAGAACCTCAGGACTTCAAATGGGAGGTTCTAGAACGAGGACTGCCCGCGAAGAGAGAGAGATCACGTTCGAAACCGAGCTGTTCGGTTTGAAAACATTCTCAATCTATGTGGAGCCCGTTTTCAGCAAGACAGGCGAGACGATCGATGTAAATTACATGGGAATGGAAGTTACTGATTAGGTAAAAACTTTTATTTTTACGATGCTAGGTTAATAGAAACCGTTAGTAATTTTGAAAGAAAAGTGGAATCATTCGTAATTTAGCTAAAATTCAGGGTACTTTTGTAATTATCCTAAATGCCACTGTTAAAACTATTTTCCATTTGAGCGCTTAATTCTATATGCATTTGTCTTGTCTCTTTTATCAGTCGTCGAATAATTTATAATGATTATTACAGAAAGATCCCTGAGGTTTGACCTATTTACAAAACTCCCCAACTAACTTTGAAATTACAAAAAGACAAAAAATAAAAGGGGATTATGAAATGATCTTTGCTTTTGAAGGGTTAAATGTAACAAAAAATAAAATCTTATGAGTATTTTTTTTAATTTTGAAAGTTAGCTGTGTTTTTTTTTTGTAATTAGGTCAAACTTTGGGGGTCTTCTTGAAATAAACCCTATTTTGTTATTGAAACTTCTTTTTTTAATTTTATTTTGCATATTGTTATATTTATAAATTAATTTTATTACAGGTTAGAAACAGAGAGAAATGGCAAAGCTTAGAGAAAAAATGGTTGTACAAAAAGCAAATGAGACAGAGCTTAACAAAACAATCAACATAACAGGTTTAACTTGCTCCTCTCTCATGGTTATATATATGTATATCGATTAAGAAATAAAAATGATCTCGTCATTTTTAACCTGTATTATTTTTTCTTTGCAACAGAGGAATCGATGCTAGCGAAACAAATGCTGGAGACGATGTCTCACGAGATACGGTCTCCTCTATCGGGAGTCATGAGCATGGCCGAAATTCTTTCGACCACTAATCTCGACAAAGAGCAAACACAACTTTTGAAAGTTCTGTTATCTTCTGGTGATTTAGTCCTTGAACTGATAAACAATATCATCGATCTTTCAAAAGTTGAGTCAGGTGCGACATTTTCAAATTAATTTTTCTTGTCGGTCTTGATATATTTTTTTTAAATGGGAGTATTAAATTTGGACATTTTTTATCTTTTGATTCATGGACAATGCCCTTCCTAACACAGGTTCATTGATTCTTCGTGAATTTTTTGACGGCTGATTTATGCATCTCAATAAACAGAAATATAACAACTAACACAATTTTTTGTGTTTCTTTAATGTAGACAGCCATCGCTTGTGAGAAGATATTTATAGCTTTGTCTGAACTGAAGTGTTTAGCTTTATCTATGTGGAAATTCATTTCTCAGACAAAAACCTTTGACTTACAGGTGAAGAAAATTAAAGAACTCAGTGAAGGATACAACATTATCGGACTCTCCCAGGTGAAAATATAATTTTATCAAACCTCAGGGGTGTTTCTGTGATTCCGAAATTGCTCTGCATTTTATCAAACCTCGGATTTTTTTTTGTTTTTTTTCTCCTTGAAAAAAGTCAGTAAGAAAATTAATATTAATTTAAATAAGTTGCTTCTGCAATAATCATGTCGACTTGCTGCATGACATTCTATTCATGTTATTTCTGGTAATTAGCCTCTTAGCATGCATATTCTTATTTGACTCATTTTCTTTTGCTTTTAATTTTGTGTGTTCGTTCTACGGATACAAGAATGCCTCAGCTTCTGCGACGTAAGTTTGCTTCAGCTGAAACACTCTTTACTTAGTGATACCACTTTTTTTACATAGTTTCTACGGGGTTCTAGAAACATATATTGTTAATGTTTGTTTAAAATTATCGTCCTTGTTATTTTCACGTTTTTTTTTTATTTTCCTTTTACTTAAACAGTTAAAGTGTCTGGCCTCTTTTCAGGCTAGCTGCAAATTGGCCTCCAATTTTGCAGATAGTTCGCCTGATATCCCGGGATCACATGAATAAAAGGTAATATTAAGCAAAACTCATTTCTTTGTACTTTTTATCTGTATACATATGTTGGAATTTGAAAATTTTACGTATTGTGATAGGCAATACGCTGGAAAGGCTGATTTTCTAGTTTTCTTGGCATTGAATCAGCACGGTTTTCTTGGATAGCTATTGGTTTGAAGAATAAATATCTCTGATTAAACCTTTTTTTTGTATGTAACTTGTAGTGATCGTTGTTTTGAACACTTGATGAATATTGTGTTTTTTTTTGTTATTTTGTGTTGCTTTGAATGGATTGAGATATTGTATTTGGTGAATTATATTTTTAATTGATATTTGTTATTTTAAATATTGTATATTTAAAGTTTTACATTTGGGAAAGATGAATACTAAAAATAGGCAAAACTTTCCAAAAATACACTAACTTTCCAGAACGGCATTTGAAAAAATCGTTCTGGTAAGTTATGCTTTTCCAGAATGGCTTTTGAAAAATCGTTCTGGTATGTTAAACTTTCCAAAACGGTATTTAAAATAACCGTTCTAGAAAGTATAACTTACCAGAACGGTTTTTTAAAATACCGTTCTGCAAAGTGAGACATTCCAGAACGATATTTTGAAATACCGTTCTGGAAATTGCGACTTTTCAGAACGATATTTCAAAATACCGTTCTGAAAAGTATATCTTACTAGAACGGTATCTAAAAATACTGTTCTGGAAAGTCGCACTTTTAGAACGGTATTTTCAAATACCGTTTTGGTAAGTTATACTTTTCATAACGGTATTTCAAAATACCGTTCTAGAAAGAGAGACTTTTCAGAACGGTATTTTGAAATACTGTTCTGGAAAGAGAGACTTTTCAGAACGGTTTTTTCAAATACCGTTCTGGAAAGTTGGACATTCCAGAACGGTATTTGAAAAAACCGATCTGGAAAGTGGCGGATAAGTATAGGATGGTACCATTCTAGAACAGAAAAATTATTTTCTAAAACAGTTTTTTTTTACCCTTCTAGAAAGTCTGCCAATCCAGAAGGGTAAAAAAAGGCGTTCTGGAAAGTCTGCCAATACAGAACTATGTCACTACAGAAGGTACAGAAAGGCGTTCTGTATAGGCAGAATTACCCTTGTGGATATGCAGTTTCTGCACTAGTGACACCTAAGAAGCTAGATTTGTTTTCATTAATACGAATTTATTCCGCAAAATTGATAAAGTCATGGATGCAGTACATTTAACCAAGGGCGATGTATTTCTCATCTATAGATACAAATGCTTTCTACAACTGTTAAATCTAATAGTGAAATTGTTCTTAATGTAATATCTAACAATATAACTTCTCTTCTTATTTCAAAAGGAAGAAATGGACATTCCAGATTTAGGGTTACTTTTAATATTCACCAAGATTTTGATCATTACTGGTACTCCACTTGCAAAATTAATGAATGATGCGCATGTCATTATTGGGACGAAACTCCAATGATGCATAGACATTATTTTGAAACTTTAGGCAAAATATTGAAAGACATGATGAGATCGCAAAACAATTATAATACGCAGCTTCCATTTGGTAATAAAATAATAATTTTTAGTGAAAATTTTCATCAAATTTTACCGATTTTTCCAAAAGGCACTAGACCAGACATAGTTCACATAGTGATCAAATCTTCGCATTTATGGACTCATTACATAGTTTTGAAGTAGACCAAGAATGTGGTGCTGCAAAGTCACAATTAAGATTTCAATTGTCAAGTTAAAGAATATTTTCAACTCGATAAATAGTATAGGAGATGTAATAGTTGGAGGACCAAATGATGGTATCGTTCAAATTGAAATCCAGATTATGTATTATTGAAAGATGATGTTGACCATGTTCCATCAATTGTGACGAGCACATATCCACAATTTGGAAAAACTACTGAATGATTCACTTATTTGGAGGATCGTGCTATTCTTTCCCCACAGTTGATGTCGTCGATTTGATTAATAAATATATGATGTCATAAAATGATGGAGAATGTAAAGTATATCTTAGGTCTGATAATGCATACAAATCCGATTCAAACATTGACATATTGTAGGACGTCTACTCATCAGAGTTTCTAAATACCATTAAATGTTATGGATCCCAAACTGTGAGCTAAAACTAAAAATTAGAATTCCACTCATGTTGTTGACAAATATCGATCATTCCCTTGTATTGTGTAATATTGGTTGTTGACTTGACGATCATACTGTATAGTTTAATATTTATCAAGGAAGCAATGCATGAGAATTGTTGTTAATCCCTAAAATGACTGTAACACCAACCAATCCGAGGTTGCCTTTTAAGTCCCAATGATGAAAAATTCCTCTGATTGTGTCATATGCTATGATGATCAACAAAATTCAATTACAATCTCTCTCTCTCTCTCTCTCTCTCTCTCTCATGTTGGACTTTTCCTGAAAAAGTCAGTTTTTAATCATGGTCAGTTATACGTTGCTATATCAAGGGTGAACAATCGCAAGGGTTTAAAATATTGATCGACAATGATGATAATAAATATAGTAACAAAACTATAAATGTTGTGTATAAGGAAATTTTTCATAATTTGTAAAGTACATTTTGTATAATAAAAATCCTTTTATGAAGGTTATATCATTTTGAATACTATTCAATTTTTAATTAATATTTAGATAATTTATATATAGGGAGCGGTTATGGTAAAACCATCTCTGGTGTGAGTTCTTATCGAAATACACACACACAAACACATATATACATAACTTAAGTATACATATATACAATTACTTATTTAAATATTTTAATACATTTAAAATAATTATTTTTATTTTAAATAAAATAAATAAAAAATTATCATGCAACGTACGGTATAATAGTAGTTATAACTTAAAATAAAAGACCGACATGATAATTGAATAAGAAACATGACACATGAAGATGAACACATTACTAACACGTTTTAATGTAAAATAAAAACGACACGATGACATTTTTCAATTTACCTCCTTTTTTAAATCGGGTGGTTCAATTTTCCACATTTTTTCAGTTTTTCGATTTTTTTTTTGTGGATTCTTATTTTTCTTTTCTTTTGCTTACATTTTGTGACAACAATTCCTAACCAAGCTTTTGTCTTTAGTGGGAAGTGAGTCTTTGTTGTTTGTCAGCTATGGCAGGCCCAATTCCATTAATTACAGGGAGTTGAAAAGTTGTGTTAGCCCAAAATTGAAAATTTAAATTATTGTATGATTATTTTGCAAACGTTGAATTTTACCTGATAAAAATTGAGAGGTTTATATAATTTCTTAATTTGTCACACATTATTTTAAATTTATTATGAATTGAGTTTTAAATTTGTAGAATGAAAAGCCTTTTTTGTGTACTTTTCAATTTTGTAAAATTAGGGGCGTCTCAGTAATTATCTTGAAGTTATAGGGAGTAAATGAACACATTGTTGAGGTTTGGCACAAAATAGTCTTATTAAAAGTCACTTTCCGTAGTTACTTTCTGTGTTTCATCAACTAATATTATATCCTGCTTCATCTCAATAAAAGTCTGACTACTGGATGAAATTAATTTGCAAGTATATAAATGCTTAGTGTGCATAAACTATGACCATTTGCAAATAAAACTTATGTTACGTTATATACATATGTCACCTGTTGATTGGTTAGTGCGATGGATTTTGGGCGATTCTACTGTGCCGTTAGTATACCATTCTTTAATTAATTATAACCATCAGATCATATTAAGAAATAAATCATATTAAGAAATAAATAGTGAGATAGATCAATAGATGTAAATATAGGGATACTATTAGAAAAGTAAAACAAAAATAATAAATGACGATCAATGCAAGAAATAGTTGATATTTACTTTTGGAGTGTGCATATTTTTTAATTGGGCCACAATCGTGAATAAGGAAAATTGAAGGGAAAAAAAGGGTTGTTCATGATTTTCACCGGTTCATTGGTATTAGTGTCATTGATCGGAGTAGTCATCTTTGGCTGTCTGCTGAACAGAAAATAATGTGCAATGGCTCATTACAATTTTGACTTGTAAATATTTTAAGAGTTCTGCCAAACTAAAAATGGTGGGCAATTAGAAAAGTAAAACAAAAATAAATATATAAAGGATACACATATTGACTTGAAAATATTTTTTTGACTTCAGTCTTAAAAGTTACACCCAAAATATATTATTAGGAAAATAAAACTAAAGAATGAAGTAAAATACTTCAATTATATTTTAACTTAATACCTCTATTGTAAAATTACAAAGTTTTTATGATTGTGATGTGTGATCTAATAGAATATGGTGAATTATTGATAGTATGCACCAATTTTATGCCGGATTCGCACTAAGTTGGTGCAGAATCTACACTTTATCTCCAACAGTATGCACCAAGTTTTGCATTAAAAAAATATTTCACAATTTACTATAATTTATTTATTTAATCTCAATTTTCCAATGCTTAATGAATAAACATATAAGATAAGTAATTTTATTTAATATAATATTTATTAACAATAAAAATTAAATTAACAAATATAATAACATTTAATATAATTTTAACAGTATTATTATCAAATTGCACACCACAATACTTTTTTTATCACATACAATTTAGTTAACTTTGGTATTAATTTTATCAAATTAGTTAAAATACAAAAATATATATAATATATAAAACGAATAAAATCAATTTTACAAAACAAAAAATAGAAAAGAAAAAGGAGAAAAAAGTGACGTATAATTTTTTTACAAAACATAACAAAGAAGAGAAAAAAGAAAAAAGAAATAGCGTTGGAATAGTTAAACACCACATATATGACGTTGTACTGTAGATATCACTAAAATGCAGTCACAATTGTCGCACTGCTGGAGGATAATTCCCTCTCCAAAATAGCGTTTCCCCTTAAATGAGGGACTACTGGAGATGCTCTGAGTCTTTGAAATTTGGATCTCCACCTCTAAACCAATGAATCGAACTTGTCGTCGGAGATTATCTAGTACAACAAGAATTCATTACAAGTTTATGAGTAAAGTTTGAGTATATTACCACACCAAAGATTCCCATGTATCCACCACACACACACACATGCAGTTCTTTTTTATTTTTTTTAATCAACGACAGTCACGATAGGACAATACACTTTATGTAACCCTTTATATAGACATTGTTGCGTATCTTTTTTTTTTTTAATTCCTTGATTTAGACTACACATTGAAAACACTCGATTTCAAAAATTAACAATGGACTTAGAGGAATTTAGTTTATGCTTTTTTAAAAAAACTTAATAATTTTTTTTGTTGTTTAAATATTTATTGAACTATACAAATCCTGATATTTTAATACAATTTTTTTTCTCTTTCTATTTTGCCCTCATCAAACGATCCAAAGAGCAAAAACCATCGTAAAAATCATGTGATAGTTGGAAGTTTTGATCATATAAAGTGTCGCATGGAATGAAAGTGCTTCAAAACAAGTATTTGCAGTTTTGATCGATTAGGCCAAGAGCAAATAATATATTATATTTAGGCCAAACTATGTTTTTATATATTATCTATATTTAACCCATATATACATTACAAATTTATCAATATTAAAATAAAATTAATACTATTTTAACGAGATTTGACATAGAATTTCATACTAATTTAACGGAATTTGATTGGATATTGTTTCTTGACAGCTTCATACTAATTTGAAAAAGAATTTCATACTAATTTAACGGATTTGATTGATCCTTCCGTATGTGAATGGTATGATTGAGTTAACGGATTTGATTGATCCTTCCGTATGTGAATGGTATGATTGAGTTTGCTTGTTTTTAGTTAATAAGGTATGATTGAATTTCATATGGTTGTTTTTAGTTAGTGGGGTATGATTGAATTTCATACTCTCATCTTATAGATATCATATTTCGAATAATTCTCTACTTAGTTTTTAGTTAACGGGTATGATTGAATTTTATACATGTTTTTTTAAGAATTTTATATTTGTTTATATAAGTTTTTAGAATTTCATTACACGCCATTACAATTCACACAATTTCCCAATTACAAAATTTTCAGAGTAGTTCGAATTTATTGGAAAAGCCTCATGTTCATATTTTGGAATTTGTTGTTTTCACGCGAGTAAGTTGAGGGTAGGGGTGTGCAAAATTCGACAAAAAACCGAACCGACCGAAAAAACCAACCGAATAGTATAATTCGGTTCGATTTTTCGACCGACGGTTCGGTTTTCGGTCGTAAGAATTTCGGTCAATTCGGTCGGTTTCGGTTTGACCACCAGAAAAACCGAAAAAACCGAACCGACCGAATTTTNTAAATATATGAAATGGGATGACAATTAATTTTAAGAGTGAGAAGATAACAATTACTTAAATTTACATTAATGAAATATATAAAAATATTAATTATATATTTTATTAATTTATTTTTCTTCTTTAAAAAATAAAGGAATTAAAAAAAAAAGAGGAAATCGGTTCGGCCCGAAATCGACCGAAATATTTCGGTTCGGTTCGGTTTTCCAATTTTTTTCGGTCAGTTCGGTACGACCAACGACCGAATTCGGTCAATTCGATTTTGACAATTCGGTCGGTTCGGTCGACCGAACCGACCGATGCACACCCCTAGTTGAGGGCAAAGCTATCGAGAGTTTATTTAGAGGCGATTCAGTCGGTTCCTATTTCTAATTTATTAATTAATAAATTAACTTGCCTTTAATGGGATAGGCAAACACTTGTGTTAGGCCAGATTAACGGGTCATGACCCATTAGGCAATTTGACCTGATATTATAATGTATTGGTTTTTGTACCGTGATGTATTAGTTTTTCATAAATCTCTAATCCGTGTTATGATTTATTAATTTTTGTGCTGTAATGTATTTGTATTATGATGTATTGATTTTTTTTTATTATAATGTATCGGTTTTTGCACTATAATGTATTGATATGAAATTTTGGCCTAACGGATGATCAGTTAGTACGGCCTAATAAGAGAGTATTGTCCAATAGAATAATATATTTTAAAATAATTAAACGGTAAATATAAATTTTGATTCGGTACTAATTGGGATGTGTTATACATAATCAAACAATTTAATGTGTTGATGTATATTTAAAGTTTTAATGTTACATTTATAAAAAATTGTGAATTTTGTGATAAGTTTAACAAAATTGTGAATTTAACAAAGTTTTGGGATGATACTGGAAACACCTTTTATAATATTTTTATAGTCACACCGTGAGACCAGAAAAGAGCGAGCTGTGCTCCAAGAATTAACAAACAATAAAATAAGAATATGCAAATCCCATTACAAAGCTCAAGAAACATAAAATTAGAAATTAAAAAAAAAAAGTAGACGGAGATTCCCATGAATTTGAGTTTTAGTGACTTGGTGAGATCTCAAATGAAAGCAGGTGGGGTTAGGGTTGGTTGTCGGATTTGCATGCACACTGTATTCACAAGTGGAGTTTGTCCCCATTGACAACTACGAATCTAGGAATTTGTTATTATTTTTTACTAGTTTTTTTTTCACCCGTGTGATGCACGTACCAGAAAATTAAATATAAAAATACAAGTTATATTAATATTATTTTTATTATTATTTAATACGTCGAGAAATAAATAAATAGAGAGATAGAGATTGAGAGAAATAACTAAAAGATCACACTTGATAAATTATAGATCATACGTTAGTGAATACTTCTTTATACACCACATTATTCGTCATGTTCGATCCCGAATCGTCATCACCACAAACTAATATCTTCAATCCCTTTCGATGGGTGATACGCGACACGGCAACATATAACTGACCATGACTGAACACGAGATTCTTCAGATAAAGGCCGACGTTCGAGAGCGATTGACCCTAACTCTTATTTATCGTCATCGCATATGAAATCATGAGTTGGGATTGCCTTCTTTGAAACTTGAAAGGTATCCTAACGTCGGAAGGCGTTATACTCATACGAGTAAGCAACACTTTTTCCCCCGCCTTTGCACCGGTTAGGATTATGCATTCAAGGACGTGAGTGGAAAGTCTCGTAACAACCAGTCTCGTCCCATTGTACAATCTCATTGAGTGGTGTATGTTTCTCAACAACATAACAGGAGCCCCACCTTCAAATGCAGCTCGTGATTGGGCACCCAAAAACACTTTATACCATTCAAGAATTCGGGCGTGTGCAAATCACTCAAAAAATCACTCCCACCGTCGGATTTGCAGGCACTGTCCGAACTCAGATAGGTGTACCACTCGCTCGAGTTCAAAGTGTTCATGTACCCGTTGACAGAGTCCACAACATCGAGAGTCGGGGCCAATATGGCCCTATCCTTCGGGAACATCGGGTTATCAATAGAGTCCCTAAACATCGGATGTGTATCCTCAACAATAGCCGCAATGGGGTTGCCTAAATATCAGAGGAGGATATCATCAGAAATTTCTATTGCAGCACAACCGTCATTCGGTCCTCCTATCTTTCCATCTCCAATGTTGGCAATCCAATCATAGAACTCCTCCAACTCAGCACGTTATTGTCCATCACCAAATTCGGTATTTTTGGGCCTGTATTTTAATTTATTTCCTTACTTTATTTTTCTTATCCTTTTTTATTTGGGGCCTGTAATTAATTTATTTAATTTGTTTTCTTGCTTTATTTTTTTATTTTCTTCTTATTTATTTGGGGCCTGTAAATAATTTATTTAATTTGTTTCCTTGCTTTTTCTTTTTTCTAATTTTATCTAGTTAAAAATTTTATTTATTTTTTTTAATTCTTCGAATCTTAGTTAAACGCATCAAACAATTTTTGTAACAAACTGAAAATATTAACATATGGTAACAATCGAATATTCTTATGGATATTAATTAAAGTAATTAGAAAAATACGATAACAAATAGAAAAATAAAAATTTTGTTTCCTATTTTATTGGCATAAAATCCGAAAATCGGTGGCTATATACACAGAAACCAGACGGTGCAGTTTTGAATTCTGTTGAAAAGTCAACAATTGTGGCTGTGATATTTAAATTAAAAAACAAAAGTGGCTTTATGCCAAAAAAGTTTCTTTTGGGGGAAAGAGAACTGTTTTGGCGGGAGACAAAACAATTGCCTCATATAACCAGTACTGTTATTATATATATATATATAGATTTAGAAAAACTATCCTATTTAATTTTCATTTTATTGTCCTAATATAAAAGCATTAAAAAATTATATATAATAAAAAAATCAAATTAGTCATCTTAATCAAAGATAAACTATATAAAACAATATTAGTTATAATAAAAAATTAATTATAACAATAATCTAAATAAGTTGTATTTATAATAAAACTTAAATAATTTATTTTTAAAATTCAAATATCTATATAAGTAAATATCAATTATTTATAATAATATAAGTTCGTAACTAAGTATTATTAATGAATTCATTGTAATCATAAAAATATAAAATAATATAATAAAAATTATTAATTAAATATCTGTACAATGCGACACATGTTCATAATATGACATCTTTAAAAACATTTTATTTATGTCACCAAAAATTACTTAGATAATTTAATTAAATATTAAAATATAAAATTATTTAATAATTAATAAGTATAGATTAGACACGTGTTGATAATGTGACATCTTATAATTTTTTTTAAATATGTAAATAAAATTATTAATTAATTTAATTTAATTTTTAAAGTATTTAATAATAATAATAATAATTAATAAGCAGTGTCTAGAATTAGTACAATGCACGGATTTAGAATACGACATGTTTTAAAATTTTGATTATAGATTTAAAACAATGTAATCATTACAAATAGTTTTTATACTACCATCCCATAATTATAACACACTTTTTTTCTTCTCCCAAATTATATCATAATACTTCCATATTTATATCTTGCATTCACTTATGTGCTCTTATTTAATACATATTATTCAATAATTAATGAGTCATTAATGTTAAAAGTAAGAGTATAATTGGAAAAAATGTAACATTTAATGTTTGGACCATAGTAACTATATATTTTAATCTCGTGAAAGTGAAAATTGTCTATTTTTATTGGACTAAAAAAATATTTACATATTGATAATCTCGTATAACATAAAATAATTAAACTAGTAGGTATTCACATAAAGTAAGAATTCCCATTTGAACTCTATCCCCATCTCTCTCTTTATAAGTTATGTCCACATTGTTCTTCTCAATTCCATTTTCAATTATTTCAAAGATTTTGTTGGTCAGGCGAGAAATGTAATATAAGGTAGTTCCATTAAGGGCGTGATTGGTTGAACTGATTTAAATAGTTGATAATTGATAGTTGATAGTTAATTTTAAATTAGTGCTTGGTAAATTAGTTGATTAAAGGAGCATATGCGAAACTAATTTATCAATATAGGAGTGATTGAAAAAATAAAATATTGTACGTAAAATTAAGAAAAATAAAAAAAAAATTATAATAATTAATAAAGACTTCCCAAAATATTTTTTCAAGAAATAAGACAAATATACCTGAAAAGTAATTAAAAAAACAATTACAATAATAAATAAAATCTTACTTATGACTAATAAAAATATTTTCATAAAATATAAAGTAATATATTAGTTTATAAATAAGATATTTTATACAATATAAAAGAATTAAAAAAAGATTTTCTCAATAAGACAGTAGCTTATTAGAAAAAATACGATTTGTACTTATGACTAATAGCTTATTAAGCAGAATAAGCTATTAGAAGCTTATTCTTGACTCTTACCAGAAAAATCTAAAAGAGTTTATTGAGATTAAATAAGTTATAAGTATTTTCAAAAAACTCAACCAAACGAAACCTAAAGGTTAAACTAAGCGGTCAAGTTTATTTCTTTAAAAGGGCTTTTATTTTTATATATATTGTTGATGAGTCTTATTTTTTTGGGTGATTTCAATGATCAATTACATGAGAAATGATTATCGAGTTGATAACTATATATAAAATCACTATAGAGTTGGGTTTCAATGATAACCCACCATATATAAGAAATCAATCTTATATACAAGAATCTATATATATATATATATATTATATAATGTTTTCATTATGTATAGCAAAATATCTATTATTATACCAGTAATTAATTATATAATTCTAATACATTTTTTATATTCCAGTTTTATAATAATAATAATAATAAAATTTCATTATATGATTCCAATATTTTTAATTAAACAGTGAAAATACAAAAAAAATCAAATATACCTACTTAGTTGAATATAATTGGATTTAAGTTATCAAATAAGTAAACTGTTCTCATTTGAACCAACATGGGGTCATAAATATGTTATTTTTTTCAATTAACTATATATGTTGAGCTTGGTGTTGATAAAGTGGGGTGGGTTTGACCCAATCTTGACCAACTGTGTAAGTGTGTTCATTCATCTGAAATGATAAATAAATGACATAAACATAATCTACGACCTCATTATGTGAATATGTGATTGATATTTCAAAATTCTGAATTGATTTTAATTGATTACGTTACGATCGTTACGATTATGTTACGATCGTAACGATTTCGTTATAATTGTTTTCATACTTGTATCATACTTATTTAAATAGAGGATTGATGGAGAGGCCATTTTGGGCCCTCAATTAACCAAATGAAGACGCCATTCGGGCATTCAATTAACCAAATTTGGTATTATGACATGGTATCAGCCAATTTAGGATACTAACCTTTTTTTTTCTTTCTCGATCCAATGGCCAACGACAATTCAGCCTCGAGTTTTCACTCGGCTCAATCAGTTACGAACATTCGTAACCAAATCCCTCTTATCCTTGATCTTTAGAAGGTTCAATATCACACTTGTTCTGAGTTTTTCCAAATCACCGCTCGCGCTCACAACGTGATTGATCACATTGATGGGTCCCCGCGTCCGGATGACATCTCCGACACCAAATGGCGGCAATTGGACGCCATTGTTTTCAGTTGGATCTATGGCACAATTAGTGAGGACCTTCTCCTCACCATCATCAAAGTCAGCTCCACCGCTCGAGAGGCTTGGCACCGTGTCAAGGGCATCTTCCATGACAACCACACCGATTGCGCTGCCGACCTCGAGAGTCGCTTCATCAAGCTCGACTTGCCTCATTTCCCTCCGTCTCTGCCTACTGTCAACATCTCAAATCATTGGCCGATCAACTCGGAGATGTCGAGAGTGCCGTCAGCGAGTAACGCCTAGTCCTCTAACTCATCAATGGCCTGTCTCCACAAGACAACACCGTCGAAAGCATCATCACTCAGACGATGTCGCTGCGCTCCTTCTCGGTTGCTCGTAGCATGCTCACACGGGAAGAATCACGCTGGTCTCACCAATCAGAAGGGACTCAGGACCTCTTCACTGCTGGCTCATCATCGAACGCTACCAAATCGTCGATGCCAGACGCCGACAACACCTCCCATCGCAGCTTCAACAGCCATGGCCGTGGGCACGGCCGCAGGTATACCAACAACAGTGGCAATGCAACCAAAGCCGAGTCGACGCCGCTATCCTTCAATCGCAGACAACAACAGGGCACTGTTGCACACCTGCAGTGGTTAAC
This sequence comes from Phtheirospermum japonicum, assembly GCA_014905375.1. Classification (NCBI taxonomy): domain Eukaryota; kingdom Viridiplantae; phylum Streptophyta; class Magnoliopsida; order Lamiales; family Orobanchaceae; genus Phtheirospermum; species Phtheirospermum japonicum. The sequence continues at coordinate 722,967 of BMAC01000501.1, forward strand.
CGTGCCCCAACAAGGATATTATTGGATGTCGGGCTGGACCTCGCCATCATGCCCATATCCCACCGGCCCAACGCAACACCCCTACGCTCCACCGAGTCCACCACCAGCCGCTGGCCAGGCACTCTTAAGCCCGCAGCAGTACCCGACTGACCTATCCCACGCCTTCAGCACCATGTCACTCCAACAGCCCGCCAACACATGGTACATGGATACCGGGGCATCTTCCGATATGAACGCGGAGTCTGGTAACCATCGTACCTATTTTAATTCGAGCACTTTATCTCTTGTTTATGTCGGTAATGGTAAAACGATTCCAGTTGTTGGTAAAGGTTCTGAAAACCTAAACACATCCCCACCCTATTACCTCCACAATGTACTACACACTCCCAACATTTTCAAAACCTCATTTCTGTTCGACGATTTAATATTGATAATAATGTTAGTGTGGAATTTGACCCTGTTGACCTTTCTGTGAAGGACTTCCAAACGGGGAAAACCAAAATGAGATGTAATAGCCTTGGGGATATGTACCCGGTCACCTCCACAAATTGCCGACCTTCGCTCTTATCGCTTCCCAACCTCCACCTTGGCACAATCGACTAGGTCACCCAGGTGAGCATGTCTTCAATATTCTCAAGCGCCGAGATTTTAATTTCAATAAAGCCTCATGTTCAGCCATTTGCTCTTCTTGTCAGATTGCTAAACATAAGAGACTACCTTTTTCACATTCTGTTTCCGTTACTTTTAGACCTTTTGATATTATTCACAGTGACATTTGGACTTCCCCGGTAGCTAGCAATAGTGGTTTTAAATATTACTTGATATTTTTGGATGATTTCTCTAATTTAACTTGGATTTTCCCCTTACACACAAATTTGAAACCTACACTAAATTCATGCTTTTTCATGCCATGGTTAAAACTCAATTTAGTATTAATATCAAAACTTTTCAATGTGACATGGGTGGTGAATTTGATAATCGAACTTTTCGTCATTTTTGTGATCAAAATGGAATGTTAATGCATTTTGCTTGCATTCAGACTTCTCCATAAAATGAGAAAGCCAAAAGAGACCTTCGCACCCTTAACGACATTACCCGTACCTTGCTCACACATGCCTCCCTTCCCCCTCGTTTCTGGTTGAAGCCTTACATATGGATACTTACCTTCATAATACCATCTAAAGCCATATGAAACAATACAACCACCTTCATCGTATACCGTCGGGACCCACATACTCACACTTTCGGACTTTCGGGTGCCTATGTTACCCAAACACGTACGCCACAACCCCCCCACAAATTGGCTCCTCGGTCGGTCCCATGCCTTAACCTTGGTCCTTCCTCCGACCATCGCGGCTACCTTTGTTCGGTTCTCGGGTCTCACAAAGTCACTATCTCTCGCCATGTTGTGTTTGATGAGAAAACCTTTCTGTTTGCCACATATACAGTGATTAATTCTCAATCTCTCAAAGAGATCCCCATGTCTGATCCCTCATCTTTCCTCCTTGAGTTTCTCTACCAAATCAGCCCGCGAGCCCGTCAATCGACACTGAGCGTCGACGCCGTGTCAACACAACCCAGCTGCCTACGTCGACCGACCAACGCATCGACGTCCATATCAACGACCTCGTTAAAAGCCCATTGATCGACACTGATCATCGATGCCGTGTCAACACAACCCAGCTGCCTGCGTTGATCGACCAACCCATCGACGCCCATGTCGACGGACTCTCTGTCCAGCCCGTCGATAGGCTGTCGACCGACGCTAAGTATCGACGCTTTCTCCTCACCTCCTGCTTTGCCACAGCCTCGTAATTCCATGACAACTCGTCATCAATCCGGGATTATTAAACCCAACCCTCGATACAATCTTTTGGTCTCACCCCCCACCATCTCACCTCTCCCCACCTCTCCTATCCGTGCCCTGCAGGACCTTAACTGGCACGCCACAATGAAAGATGAATTTAGTGCTCTTATTAAAAATGGTACTTGGGACTTAGTACATGTTCGATGGCACGTTGGAAAGGCACAAGGCTCACTTCATTGTTAACGACAAGTCCCAACAGAAAGGCATCGACTATGATGAGACTTTCAGTCCTGTAGTGAATCTGGCTATAATCCACGTTGTTCTAAGCATAGCTCTCTCACGGTCTTGGCCTATTCGCCAGTTTGATGTCAGAACGCTTTCCTACATAGTTCACTCCAAGAAACGATGTATATGCGTCAACCTCCGGGCTTCTACGACAACTAACAACCTGATCATGTTTGTCTACTTTGCAAGTCCCTCTACAGCTTAAAGCAGGCCCCCCGGGCTTGGTACCATAATTTTACCTCGTATATTTATAGGAATGGGTTCAGTGGAAGTTAGAGTGACCACTCATTGTTCATCTACAGCTCCCAGGGCAAAACTGCAGTCTTACTCTTGTATGTTGACGACATAATTCTCACCGCGTTTACTACACCCCTTCTTCGACGCCATCTCTCAATTAGAGCGGTGATCAAATGACAGTCCAGCTTCACGATTGCTTCGCACCGTGCGACCCCGTAAAACCCCCAGCGATGTAGCACCGACATAACTCGAGGATGCAGACTCTGATGCTCATCCCAGAAAATATGAGTTACCGCACGCTTCATCCTCACAACATCATCTTTATGCCCAGCCGCAACGGTCCTCGATCTATGTAAACCTTGCTGGCTCAAGAAATGTGATGTCATCTACAAGATAAATACATACACACGTACTGTAAGATAAATACATACACACGTACTGTAAGATAAATACATACCACGTACTGTAAGATAAATACATACACACGTACTGTAAGATAAATACATACTACGTACTGTAAGATAAATACATACACATACTGCAAGATAAATACATACACACGTACTGTAAGATAAATACATACACACGTACTGTAAGATAAATACACACATACTGTAAGATAAATACATACACACGATACAAAATGAAATGTTACTTAAGGAATTCATACAACACAGATTATTAATCCAACGTCTGTCAATAGGATAATAAACCGAAATATAACATCAATATCAATATTACTAATAGAAATCACACAACAATTATTCCTGATAGCGAATTACAACATCGAACTCATGAAAAGATCATCAACATATCTAATATCAATGTCTGGAACCAGAACGTCCACCGCCTTGTGATGAGCTAGCAACATCTGCCGCGCGGTATTGTTGCCTTGCGCGTACTTGTGGTTGGTCCATTTCGTTGGGTATCCTACTACCCCTGATGCGTCCAACGCTCCGCTGCCTCCGCGTGTGGGGATCACGAACCAATTCAAAACTTGCCTCGTTCCAGTCCTCCGCAACAGGGAATGGTTCAAAAGCCGGGCCAAAGTAAGTACGTAGGTACGCAGCAGTGCTATAGTAATCTTGGACGTAAACTAGAGGATCCACTCGAAATTCGGTGCACACCTTTATTGCATGAGAGCACGAAAGTCCACTGCTCGCCCATCTACCACAAGAGCATTCCGTGTTCGACAAGAACACTCAAAAGTTCCGGGCACGAACTGATCCATCGACCTGTACAGAAACTTGGGCCGTTTGTGCCGCCCAGTTATATCCCGTAACGTGGTAAGATGTCCCCAACTGCTGTCTTGACCTGAACACCCCATATATCTTATCTGGCCAAAATTGTTGCATGTTACGGAGTCTCGTCGCGTCTTTCAAACGATGAAAAAATATATGAATACTTCGGGTAAATGTGATTCGAACGATGGTAGTTATTGGTAGACGTCTAGCACATTTCATCACTCCATTGATGGACTCGGACATGTTGGTCGTCAGGATGCCACACCATTTCTGCCGTCGTGGGACAGTGTTCACTTGCTCTTATCAATACCAACCAAGTACGCAAATACATCCGGATCAAGCGCCTTAATCTGCTCCATTATTTTGTGAAAGACCGTAACCCTGGGTTCTGCTCCAGCTTTAAAATACATATCCTTCAATTTCACAGACTTGGCATGCGTATTGAAGTTAGAAGGACATGTCGCAAACAAAAAATATTAGAAGAGAATGCCGGAACTTGTTCTAGTGCACTAAGTAGTCCGGCATGTCGATCAGAAATAAGACAAACCCCTTCTATGTCGCGGATAATATATTTTGCAACCATGTGAAGGAACCAATGCCAGGGGCTGTAACTCTCTGAATCGACAACTGCGTAAGCTAGTGGCACGACTTGTTGGTTGGCGTCAACTGTAACTGCCATCAGCAACGTGTGCTTGTATTTTCCAACCTAAAAGGTTCCATCAACACTGATCACCCTGCGGCAATGTCTGAAAGCCTCGATACATGGTCGAAATGCCCAAAATACAAATCTTAACATATGCACATCGGAAATTCCAGAAGATTTGTGCAGCCACTCGACCATTGTCCCCGGATTGTACGACTGCAAGGACTCCATGTATTTCGGCAAATGCTGGACCGACTCCTCCCACGTCCCGTACACATTTTCACGAGCCCGTCGCAAACCTTGCCATGCCTTGTGATATGGCACATTATAACCATATTCTTGTTCGACTGCACTCTGTACATGCAAAGCACCATATAACGGATCTTTCTCGACGTGGGTGGTAATGAGTATAACAATCATGTTTTTACACAAATTGGGGTGATCTTTACGTGTAAAAGATGCAAGACATCTGTGTGTAGAACCCAATCTAGTGATTACCCACGTGCCCTTCCGTTTATGAAAACTAGCGCGGAGACACCATCCGCACTCGGGTGATTCGTCGATTACTGGATTTGGAACATCCACATCATTCTCACCAAGTTAACTCGACAAGCAAACAACTTTCCAAACCGTTGGATTGCTCAGTACCACTCTGTATGCGCACTTGGCGACCCGCACTGAGTAATCCTTGACAGTCTACATCAAATATCTTTTATCTCTAAATATCATGCCCGTTTTCAACACTCCTTCGTCTTTATCGTAGTAGTAGTCCGGTTGAGGGACACCAATAGAATCAATTGGAACGTCTTCATATACGTGATCGAAAAATGGTCTGTTCTGGTACAGTGCCGATCCTCTATCCGCTCGTTTATGGGTTCTAGGGGCAAGCTCATCCACGGTGGGTTCAAAAGGATCTTCATTTGGTCTACTACCCCCCAACTGAAAGAATTCCTCGTCAGTTTCATGACCATCATCATCTAGTTCATCTAAATTCTGTTCAGAATCGCTTCCTTCATCTGGTCCGAAGCAATCAGCGGGGTAGTCCGGGATCACCGGTGGGGGAGAAGCATGATGCTCGGTGGGATTAACATTTTCAAATCCATCATCGTCTTGTAGAATAGATGCATACATGTCATACTCGTTGCCACTGGACGCATTCGCCATATGTGCACTTACTTTTAAACCCAAATAAATTTTATTAAATATTGATACTAAAATTAACATATTAACAAATTTAAATTATTCACATAATGAACAATTTCACCACAAATCAATAGTGTTAAATTTCACAAGCAATTAACACCTAAAATTCACAAACATATAAATTGATATTTATATTGAATAAATTTTTTTCAGAATATATCTATAAACATTGACACTAAAATGGACATATTAACAAATTTAATTATTCACATAATGAACAATTTCATCACAAATCAATAAAAGTAAATTTCACAAGCAATTAACAACTAGAATTCACAAACATATAAATCGATATTTAATTTGAATAAAAAAAATTCACAACATATTCTATAAATATTGACATTAAAATTGACATATTAACAAATTTGATTATTCACATAATGAATAATTTTACCACAAATTAATAAAAATTAACAACTAAAATTTACAAACACATAAACACACAATATATATTAAATTTTTTGAAATATTATCATTGATGAACACACAATCCAAAAAAACACAATATATATTAACACAATAATTTTTTGAAAGTATATTATTTTGATAATTTTAAATAAAAAAAGTATTATTTATTTAATAAACCCCGAAGTTGTATGGGTTTTAAGACTCCATGCAATTTCAAGTATCCTCAATCTAAAATCCCACAAAATTTTAAGTTTTTCTCAATTTTGAACTGTATGGATTGTATAAAATTCTAGTATCCTTAATTTCATGTAGTTTTTTTTTTTTTTTT
>BMAC01000501.1:729406-752824 GCA_014905375.1 Phtheirospermum japonicum
CATCATCATAATAAAAATGTTGCTGAATTAAAAAAAAAAAAATTACAACTTACCGTCGCGCCGGTGTTGCTGCTGCTCCGCCGCGCCGCTCCGCCGTTATAGATTTCATTAAATGGTGATTTTTATAATACCTTATGGATTTGAGAATTAAAACTATACATATCTTGTCTCTTACCATAGAATTCTTATTGAATTCGTCATTTTTTCTCAAAACTCAAATAATTAATTAAGATATTATAAGTAAAAGGTACCAAAGCTTTTCACTCTAATTTTTAAGTAATTATTCACTTTTATAAATTTATTATCCCAACAAGGCATTATTTTTTCTTTCGAGAATTTTATAAATAAATTATAATTAATTTATATAGGAAAAATTAATGGACAAGGTGAGAAATTATATATATATATGTGTGTGCGTGTTACAATATTTAAATGAGAAGAATTTTACAAAAATTCTCATCTCGCGTTATTTTAAAAAACACGAGGGAAGTAAATGAAAGTGACAGTATTACAACTATGGAATACTCCTCCATTTTATTTCATCAGAAACTATTTTTTTTTCCGACATAGATCAATTTATTTATTTAGTCATTGAGTATGAAGGTAAACACTTTTTTTAAAAAATAATATTCCAGATTCATATATAGTATGGATACATATATAATAAGATAAAAATATATTATTAATAAATATATAAATTTAGAGATAATAGTATGATACAAGTAATGATTTTAAAATTAGTTATATGAAAATAAAGATTAATTAAATAATAGGTAAAATAATATTATGTATTTTTTTCTAACAGTTCATATATTTTTTATTATTATCTTGCACAAGAAATGTTAGGTTGCGATAACTATTCTTGTAAAAAAAAAATTATATAATAATTATAATACATTATAAATTCTATTAAAATTGGCATAAAAATTGAACACGACAAATAATATATTATAACGTAAAATAAAATAAGACCCGATAAAAAATTATAATCAAAGTGCTTGTCCATCGTAAACTAGAATTTCAAAATATCACTTCTCGTGCTTTTCAATTCTTATTAAATGAAGTTGAACCCGATCCAAATGTAATTAGCACTAGTAAAATATTATAATACGATTTAGCCCGATAAAAGCTCATAATCACATATTTATTGTTTGCAAACCTACCTAACATACAACACAAAAGGCTCATTTAGTGAATGTAATTTTTCTTTGTTTGCATAATATGAAAACATTAAAATAAAGAATATTTGAATAAAATATAAATAATACGAGGGCATCGTGGATGAGATGAGTTTGAAAAGACAACTAACTGAAATTCATTTTAATTTTTTTTTAAATTTCAAAAATAACCCAAATGTTGATACTACCATGTTATACCATCCCAAATCAAATTGACAAATTACCGAGCCACAATCCAACAAATATGGAATTAAATTAAATAGTACTCATCAGTTTGAAAATTGGTTTGGTTGGTGAGTGGGAAATTCACGAAGTCTGCATTTGGGGGCTGTGGAAGCAAAGAAAATGGAAAAAATACGGCAATTTTAATTAATTCCACTTCACATTTTCTCGGCTATATATAGTCACCATTTCTCCTAAAACAGAATTAGTTAGGCAACAACAATTAATTGAGAGAGCCACCCATTTCCCCCAACTCCACTCTCTAATCTCCCTCTCGTCCTGCACGCATCTCTGCCTTCGCGTATTTCCTGCTTTTTTACTCGCACAACAAAATAACACTAAGGCTCCTTGTTTGAGATTTCATTTCAAATAACTACTTTTGTTTTTTCTTCTTCTGCTTAATCGATCTGTTTCTTCCTAAAAAAATTGAAAGAGAGATGGCCAAGAATGTGGGGATACTCGCCATGGAAATTTACTTTCCTCCCACTTGCATCCAGCAGGTAAACAATTTTTATTTTTATTTTTATAATTTTTCTTTTTCTTGACGCGAGTTAATGGAATCATCGCCAAACGTGTTCGTGTTTGTGTGCTTTTTTTTTTTTTTCCTGAGTTTTTGGTATAATTGTCTGAGAGTGAGGGCTGATGTCGATGGCAAACACAAAATCCAGAATATATTTTAATCCTCTTCTTGGCTTTTTAGATTATTTTAGAGTGGGCCCACCTGATATTTTGAATGTTGTTTCAAGTTCGACAGCTACGATCTTTATATTTGAGTTTATTTTATCATGCCCTTTTTTATTTCAGGATTTTTTTTATTTTCAGATTCAGTTTTCACAAATTCTAAATAACAGATCTCAGAACCCTTTAGTACGATTGTATATTGGTTTTTACTACTGATTGCGCATCTTGACTTGAGTACTTTTTCTGCCTTTGAAATTCTGAGAACAATGAAAACCCTTCATATTAAGTGTCTTTTTAAGTAGATTTATTTTTTTTACTGATGAATCCTGATGTGTGTGTATCAGGAAGTGCTGGAGGCTCATGATGGAGCAAGCAAAGGAAAGTACACAATTGGGCTCGGTCAAGATTGCATGGCGTTTTGTGACGAGGTTGAAGATGTCATTTCGATGAGGTATTCGGATTTTATAAGTGTGGTTAAATTCTCAAATCTTGCCATTGTTATGTTTGAGTTGATTGCATGTGAGGCATAAAAATGTTGATTTAATTTTCTTCTATGCAACATATTTTGAAAGATTATTTTAGGCCATCTTCTGAAACTAAATTCCACTTTGTTTTTCAATCTGATGTGAAACCAGATTTTCTGAATTATGCAACAAACAATTCTATATTAACTTCATTTCCTTATATTGAATATGAATCTATCGTCTCTACTTAACTTATTAATGTATCACGGTTAATAAATTTTGTGTGTTTATTTTATACTCTTTTAGTGTATATGTATGGACTGATTTTCAGTGTTTTGCAAAATGTCATCACATTGAATCTCAGCGGAAAGAAAAGAAGAGACCCCCCAAAAAAAAAAAACTGATAAAAGGCACAAGGAAATTAGTAGATCTTTTGCTATGTGAATTTCTTGAGCAGAAGCTTCTACTGGCTATGAGTTCCATTAGAAGTCAACTTTTTTGATCAATTGTTGTTAATTCTTTGAACTTCAGTATGACAGCTGTCACGTCACTCCTAGAAAAGTATGGGGTCGATCCGAAGCAGATTGGGCGCCTTGAAGTTGGGAGTGAGACCGTACTCGATAAAAGCAAATCCATTAAGACGTTCTTGATGCCAATCTTTGAGGTAATTGTTTTTTCCTTTGCATTTTCACTTTATGAGATTGATTCTATTTTCAGTTTATCATGAATTATGGTTACATGAGCTTTTAATAGCTACGAGGATCATACCAGTCTTGGCCAAAATGTTCTTTGATATTATCAATTTTCTCTTTGCCCTATTATATTTTTATTGCGAATCATGCAAGGGTTTCTTGATTTCTCACACTTATATGTGGCTGATGATTCATTTTTTTCTTCTTCATTTCAATTAGCTCTGTATTATTATCTAACATATACGCATCCTTTGTTTCTCCCATGTAAATAACCAGAAATGTGGAAATACTGACATAGAAGGTGTTGACTCAACGAATGCATGCTATGGTGGTACGGCTGCTTTATTTAATTGTGTCAATTGGGTGGAAAGCAGTTCATGGGATGGACGATATGGGCTCGTTGTCTGTACAGACAGTGCGGTATGCTTTAATTTTTTTTTTTTGAATTATAGAACAGAGTAAAATTCTCTGGTGTGTGTTTTCCTAATCGAGCAGGGTTGTTTATCTCTTGATTAATAACTTGTCACACATATTTAAAATGGGTGTAAATAGATTGTGTGAAAACCTACTGTGAAATGCTCTATCTCTTTCTTTACGAGTTATCATTTAACAGGTGTACGCGGAGGGACCAGCTAGGCCAACTGGAGGAGCTGCGGCTGTTGCCATGCTGATAGGACCAAACGCTCCTATCTCTTTCGAAAGCAAGCTCAGGGCGAGCCATATGTCTCATGTTTATGATTTTTACAAACCTGACCTCGCCAGTGAATATCCAGTATTCCTCCTCTAAACCTTCTACTCCTTTAAATCATTTTTTCCGAATTGATTTTTAATGATAATGAAATCTTGTAATTGGTGTTTAGATATAATTATGCGCTATATTATGAATGAATTCACAGCATTTTATATATTTGATTCTCATATTGTTGAGTTATGTTCATAGGTTGTTGATGGCAAGCTTTCTCAGACTTGTTACCTCATGGCGCTCGATTCTTGTTACAAAAGCTTGTGTGACAAGTAAGCTATACTGCGTAAATTAAAAGCTATCTGCCTTTGCATCCGTAATTTTCTATTTTGGGTACTTAATGTAAAACGCATAATAGGTACAAGAAGCAGGAGGGCAAGCAGTTTTCAGTTGCTGATGCTGAGTACTTTGTATTTCATTCTCCGTATAACAAGGTACTGAAAAGTAAAAACAATTGCATAATAATAATAATAATAATAATAATAATAATAATAATAATAATAATAATAATAATAATAATAATAATAATAATAATAATAATAATAATAATATATTGCCTGAATAAATAAGTTTCGCTAACCTTTTTACGTGAAACCTGCAGCTAGTACAGAAGAGCTTTGCTAGATTGTTATTCAATGATTTTTTGAGTAGTGCCAGGTGAATATATATATATTTTTTCACGAATATAGTTTTTCTAACTTATATGTTAGAAATTTTTATGCTTATTTGTTTCTGTATATAATTTTCAGTTCCATCGATGAGGCCGCTAAAGAGAATCTGGCACCTTTTTCATCGTTATCCATCGACGAAAGTTACCAAAGTCGCGATCTTGAGAAGGTTTGAATCATCTTGATTTCCCCTTTACAAAAATAATGTCCCACGTTGCTTATAAACCGTCACTGTACATACTCCAGATGGTCTATTGATTAGATGTATAGAGAACAATATAAAACCGGGCTGGTCGTTTAGTTGTATTCATATCACAAAACTCTTTAGGGGTAATTTCAAAAAACTACCCTCGAGGTTTGGTCAAATTACAATGTTGAAAGTTACAAACATTTTGCACCTGCCATTAGTGGCCTTAACATAATTTTTTGACGTTATCAAGTATTTTTACAATCGCATCCCTCAGTTTTCCTAATTATTAAAGCTATTCAAATGAAAAGATGGGGTTATTTGTAACATTCTGAACATTGAGGGGTATAGTTGCAAAATATTTGGCGACATCAGCAAATCCCGTCAGGCCAACTAATGGTTGGACCAACTACTAAAAACGGAACCAAACCTTGAGAGTGGTTTTTGTAGTTAACCATTCTCTTTATGCTTAAGATATGAACATCCGTAGGGGCTAATTTTTGTGTATCAACAGGCGTCTCAACAAGTTGCGAAGCCGTTTTACGACACTAAGGTGCAGCCATCTACACTTATCCCGAAACAAGTGGGGAACATGTACACTGCATCTCTCTATGCTGCATTTGCGTCCCTTCTTCACAGCAAAAATAGCACTCTGGTAAAGATTCCTAATCTTGTAGTGTTTCCGCTATTTTGGCTTTTATGAATTTTATGTTTAATTTGTTAACGATCGTTGTTATATTTTGTCCTTTTTATTTTTTTTTTTTGAAAGGCTGGGCAAAGGGTGATATTGTTTTCCTACGGCAGTGGTCTATCAGCCACCATGTTTTCTCTCCGTTTTAATGAGGGGCAGCATCCATTTAGCCTGTCTAACATTGCAGCCGTCATGAATGTTTCAGAGAAGTTGAAATCGAGGCATGAGGTATGTTGGGTTTGGTACCATTTTCTTCTTGACTCGACGATATTGTTTTAAAGACCAGACTGGGCTGGCCGAATTTGACTGGTTCAATAGGGAGTAGGTGGCCGGCCCGGTGCAGGTACCTCATAAAAACTGTTTGTGGTTGAATTGGTAAAAACTAGTTGGAAACCGATTGAACCAGTTTTTGTTGGCCACAAACTGGCTGAGCCAGTCAAAATATATATATATATTTATTTTCTAAGGGTTAATTACAAAAAGTACCCTCCAGGTTTCACCTAATAATGAAAAAACCAAGCTTCTTTCAAACTTACGAAAAGTACCCCTGAGATTTTATTTTGTCTTGTATTTACAACCTTCATAAGTAAAAAACATTTCAAAACTCCCCTGCAATTTGTTTTTTAAATATTGCAATTAGCCCCTTAATTTCAGAACTCAAAATATTATTATTATTTTTAAATTGGCTGTTTTTTTTAATATATTTTTTATTTTATATAATTAGGTCAAATCTCAAGGGTACTTTTTTTTAATATCCTTAGTTTTTTTAGTAAATGATTTCGAATTTTAAATTTTTATGCTGGTACATTGACGTGATTATCTGAATTTTGGACTGTGTTTGATATTTTAAAGTGGGTATTTTTCATCTTCATAACATATTACATCATTATTTCATACCATCAAATAACTGTTCAATTAACATTAATCCCAGTTGAGTTCACGGTTTAATGTCCGACCGGTTAAATCAGAAACCAGACCGATATTGCTCACTAGTTCGGTTTTTAAAATATTGCTTGATTCTTGTAATTCAGCGTTTCTCACTTGTGCGATTGTATTCCGAAATTAGCACACTCCGAAATCTTATTATTTTTGTAGAAATGATTATGACAACAAGTTCTTGTGTGCAGTTTGCACCAGAAAAATTCGTCGAGATCATGAAGCTAATGGAGCACAGATATGGTAACAAGGACTTTGTGACGAGCAAGGATTGCAGTCTTCTTGCACCAGGCACGTTCTATCTCACCGAAGTGGATTCTAAGTACCGAAGATTCTATGCCAGGAAGGCTGCCGAGAATGGTGTCACTTCCAACGGCCACTGAGCACGGCCTCACCTGGCCTGACTTGAATATGAATGCCATGAAGTTGTCTTGTTCTGAGTTGTTTGGTGCGTAGGAAAATAATAATTGTATTTCATTGTTTGATACAAGCGTCGAGTTCGTTTGGCAGTTTAAAATGGTTCTGTAGGTTGTTTGGCCTTTTTTATTTTTATCTTTTAGTTTTCCTTTTCTCTTTGGAAAAGTTATTTTAGATGACCAATATCTCATGGGTGTATTCTACACATTAATGAAGTGATTAGAGGAACTTGTGGCTCCTACCTACTTTATTGGCAACTTTCTATTTGTGAACTAAAATGTACGGTGACGATGAATGTAACCCACAATCTCAGCTCTGGGTTGTTATACCATGAACCGAGTTTAATCAAAACAGAAAAAATTATGTCTGATAGTATTCGTAGGACCAAATATGTTGTTAGTTTGAGATATGGAGTATCATAAAATTCATTAATACAACAAATTCAAAGTTTATTACTTAAAATGATATAGGTTCTCACTTCTAATTAAATTAACCGAACTTAATTAAGATAATTGATATTGGGGAAGTTTGAACACATTTTTACGTTTGACATAGTATGAAGTTTTAACTTATGCACTACTCCATTAGTGCTGTTTTGAAGGTACTCCATTAGCCTGTGTGCAAACATCAAGCTATTGCTTGATCATGTTTGGTTTGATTTATTTAAGTTCGATTCGATTAATAATCAAATCAAATTTAAATATAAATTTTTAATATCCGTAAAATTTCCTACTATGGTGAACATGCGTCTCTTCTTGATTTGGTTACACTTCCTGATTACACTATCACCTATATGTGTGCTGATTATCAATAGATAGATACTGCATATTACAAACTCAGATTTAAATTTCTCCGTGTGATTGTCAAAATTTAATTATATACTGTCTTGGATGATGTTATTGTGAATAACAGTCACTGGATGCTTGGTATTTGGTCGGCCTTAAAAAAATTAAAATTGTAGCCCATTTGAAATAGTAATTAGTATGAGCACTCAATGCAAAACCATGTCATACAACTCAAAGTGGTTTTTTTTATTAATTATTTGCCAGAGTGTTCATCAGGGTCGAACACCGAGTGTTTAGATTTATTGTCCCCTATTTCCCAACTCATTAAAAAAAGAAAGTATGTATCCAATGCCCACTTCCATTGAGGCCCACCAACTGTTTGAAGATTTGTGATCTTTGTCTAAGTATAATATAAAAAGGGTAAGAGGCCAGAACATGTATGGATGTTGGGATATGATCTGATCTGATCTACAGGATCTGGTAAAGTAAAGGTATACCTTTACAACCGGATAGTAAATCAGTTACTAATCCACCGATCTAATGAAAATTACTTTAACACTAAATAATATTGTAATAGTAGCAAAGTTGTGAAAACCATCAATCGGGTCTCGATTTATATTTTCAAGACCTCTGGAGGCAGGTAAAGGCCCCTATTAGATTAGATCACCACTATATATTTTTAATATTACATAAATTGAATACACTACTTTTACTTAAATTTAGTGCATTTAACCTTTTTGTTTTGATTCTAATTAAATTTCATTCTTGTAGATGGGGAATGATTAAGTTAGTCAAAAATTAGTAAAATAAAGTGAAATAGAGATATATGTATTTGCCGTACGCTTATTAAGAGAAATGATTGATATTATAATTATACGTATAAAAATAATTACAATATTTTTTGTTTAGAATAACTTAAACTTAAATAAAGATATGGGTAAAATTAGTAAAATTATTATTTTTATTGAAATAAATAAATAAATAATAATAATTCTTATTTCAAAATATAAATGTAACAAATAAAATTGGACATAAAAATTTCTAAAATAATTTCTAAAATAAGAATGTAACCACACATTTATTCGCATCCATTTTCTTTTCTTTTCCTTTATAATTAGTGTCGGATTCATTTATTGGTGGGCATTAACCAATGTTGATCACAATGCTGAAATTCAAAGTCTTCCACTTGAATTTTCTCTTAAAAAACTCCCTCCTCATTCGCTCTCTCCATTTCTTTAATATTGTGTTTCGTGAAGTCGTTTTATTAATTGAAAGTATAAGTACAAAAGGAATCATAGGCAGCTATGTAGCAACTCAATAATAATATGTCATGCATG
The DNA here is from genome assembly GCA_014905375.1 of Phtheirospermum japonicum. Taxonomy (NCBI): domain Eukaryota; kingdom Viridiplantae; phylum Streptophyta; class Magnoliopsida; order Lamiales; family Orobanchaceae; genus Phtheirospermum; species Phtheirospermum japonicum. The sequence goes on from BMAC01000501.1 coordinate 738,407, forward strand.
ACCTATTACGAAATGATTGTAATCAAGCCGAATTTTCAAAAGAAAAAACCCTCCAAAATGCATATTTTTAACCATTCTCGGAGCTTCTAAATAAAATAAAGAAAGCTAGGATTGAGGAATCTACATAAAAATCCACATTTGAAGAAGTGATAATCTCATTAATTTTGAACGAGTCAGCTAATCGACAAATTTAATGAATTGTGCTTTGCAATGGTTTTACTCATTATCAGCTGATAGCTTGTTTAGAGTCCTATTGAATAGGGACTCTTGGTGGGTTAGTGGTTTGTTTGGTCTTTTAATATCACAACGTGATCAAGCAACCTAAACTTCAAAAGAACTTATTAGACTTTTGATTTAGTATCCTAAGTCTATTATGGGCACGATTTTGCACTTATTCATCCTTCCAGATAAAGAAGACGATTATTTAGAAAGAGTGCCATATTACTACGTCTACGTGACCCACATCACAAAAAGGTGGTATATATATAATTAAGTCCAAGAATGTTCTAAAGGACTAAATTAAAGTGTAAGATCAAAGTTCTGATATAGTGATACATACACATATTCCCACACCCTCTCTCGGTCATGTGCGCGGTGTTGTGTTTTTCCTAGCCTTTTGCTCATCCCTTTTATATTGAGATATGGTGTTAACCGTATTTATATCTTGCCTCCATTTATTTTTTTATAGTCAATGTGTGACTAGCTATTCCTTTATGTATGCCAAATACACCAATATAATAACAAAATCAAGTTTTTTCCCGATTAAAGCTTTTTGATAATATATGAATAACTATGTTTGTTTGCATTCTATTATTTCCAAATTTATGAAATATAATGAACATTTATGATTATTAAATAGACATTTATAAATAAATTGTTTCTTAATTTATAAGAAAAATATATGTGTATATATCTACTTATTATTGTTTTATCATTTTACCAGAGTCAGTCATTGATACAACGATCACCATTTAAGCCGTTGACTCAGATGCCATCCTTAGTCAATAATTGTGCGGGTCCTGATACATTGCTTGATCTTTTTATCTCAAAAAATCAGAACTGATCCCTTACGCGTGACTGGAAGGGGATATAATGTCAATGTATGCTCACCTCCTGCATTTACATTAACTCACCCCATATCCAATCATCTCGTGCCACGTATACAAACTGATATTATAAAAAAATGGGTCATGTGTAGGAGAGTGGAACTACTAAAAAAGTACACACACACACACATATTAGAGAATATTACACTGTATATCCTTTTAACATCTTTTTACATTTATACAATAGGTTAAAGTTTTTCACATTGGAATACATTTCTCATTTAATTTTACGCAATAACTGATTTTCTTTTAAAACAATACGATATCTTGCAATGTGCATTTTTTTGAGGTCGTGACATAGTGGCTTCTAGAGTGCATATGTGCATATGTGCATGAGAATTATAAACTTTGGATTTTTTTCCAACTACACATCGCGGTTTTTCACTTTAATTATCAAACCTAATTTTTTAGCAAGAACCTGCACTTGTTCTTCAATGGTGATGATACGACCAAAAAGATTGGCTCACCAAGAAGTTAAGTCGCTGACCTCCAATCTGCTTTCTCGAACATGAGCGACCTATAAAACAAAATATAAGCCGGTTGCCCCGACGTAGGCCCTCCGATATTTAAGTCAGTAACTTTATATGGTGATAAATGAGAGCTCAAAAAGTAAGAATAAATTAACTTAAAATAGAAGTGAGATATGTATCCTCTTTATATAGACAAGAGACGTGTTCCCAATTTAGGGTTTCCGTCTCCTATTTACACCATAATTCCATAAACAACCCACTGACTTAAAATTATGATTTTTTTCCTTTATGTTAATTTACCATAATTATTAGAACTCTCGTATTTTGTTAAGTTACCATAATAACCATGGGTCAATAACCATCACATACACTCAGTCCGCCGGGCCCATGCTATACCATATCATACTGATTAGTATGCGTTTGTCTTGATTTTTATATATATTTATGTAGTATTTTAGTTAGATTTGTTATTAATTTCGGTATGGGTTGGATAGATTAAGCATATTTTCATATTTTATGTATCTCCGACTTATTTTATTGTGTTTTGATCATAATTGCTGCAATTGAGTGATTATTCTTTGTTTCCCATACAGCTAAGTAACCGAGGAAGCTCAGTACTGAAAAGATGAAACTTGAAAACCATTGCGAGAATTGAGAGACGAGAACAAGAAAATCGGCGAAAAAGTAGCATTTTTACCTACTTAGCGGTAGAGTTAGCGGTAGCTCCTATCGCTAAGCTACCGTTACCGTTACATAGTGTCTTCAAGGACTCAATAACAGAACTGTGCCATGTCCAACAACTCAACCCAATTTTTCTGGCTCGCCGTTACATAGTGTCTCAAGTATTCATCAAGCAACTGATTCGTTCTCTCTGTTTGTCCATCAGTTTGAGGATGATTCGCCGTCGAGAATTTCAGTTCCGTCCCCACTAGCTTAAACAAGTAAGTCCGGAATCGCCCCATGAATCGAGTATCCCTGTCAATGATTATATTTTCCGAGATACCAAAGTACTTGATAACATTCCTGAAAAACAACTTGGCAGCAACTTCCGTAGGACATGCACTCGGTGTAGCCATAAACACAACATACTTCGAGAATCGATCTACGACAACAAAAATCGACACCTTACCTTCGCCTTTTGGAAAACCTGAAATAAAGTCCATCGAAACGGACTGCCATGCTCGCTCAGGTATCGGCAGGGGCTGCAGCAATCCTGCCTCTTTCTTCTTTTCAAATTTGTCCACTTGACAAACCAAACAAGTCCGAACGTAAGTCTGGATGTCTTGCTTCATCTTTGGACAATAATACCGACGAGACAACAAAGCATACATGCGATCCATACCTGGATGTCCGGCCCACTGAGGGTCGTGAGTTTCCCTCAATAATAGACGCCGTAGAGGCCCACTCAGGACATAGGCCCTCGCATCCTTTGCATACAACAACCCGTCCTCTAGCTAATATTTCCGCACAAAACCTTCCTTTACCTGTTCTACTAATTTTTGGTAAGTGTCATCATTTTGGGATGCCTCCCGAATTTTCTCGATCAGATCCGACTCTACAAGCATCAAGGCCGTCACGTACTCGGCCACCTTCTGACTTAAGGAGTCTGCAACATTGTTATGTATGACCGGTCGGTGTACCTAGTCAAAATTGAATTCTCCCAGACATTCTTGCCAATGAGCTTACTTCGGCGATAGTTTTTTCTGTGTCTTGAAATACGTGTTGGCAATGTTATCCATCACGACAGTGAATTTTGTGCCCAACAAGTAATGTTTCCATGCCTCCAAGCAATGAATTACAGCCGTCATTTCATTTTCATGAGTACTGTAGCGAGTTTACGCTTCCTTGAGCTTTCTACATTCGAAGGCAATATGATATTTTTCCTGCACCAACACCCCACAATTGCTCGGTCCGAAGCATCGACTTGTACCTCAAATGGCAACTCGAAGTCAGGCAATTTCAATACGGGCTCCAAAGATATAGCTTTCTTCAAGCCATCAAAATCATCTTGACACTTCTCGATCCCAGGGGCGGATCTATATGGGTTCAAGGGGGGTACAACTGTACCCCCAAAATAAATGATTTATATATACTAGGTCATAATATTCTAAAGATTGAGAATGATGAGTTGGTTTGTTACCTTGATTTGTTTTGTTTTTTTTGTATTTAAACCACCAGGGTTCAAACCCCAGCATGTACACATTTTTGTTGATTTTTTTCTTAATAAAACACTTTTTCTTTGTTATTTTTTTTTACAGATTTTTTTTTATTTTATTTATTTTTTTTTTTGCAAATAAAATAAGGATTTTACTACTATATATATATATATATATATATATATGTATATATATATATATATATATATATTAATTTATTTTAAAAATCTTTGTTTTGTTGACTTTTTTTTTTTGCAAATAAAACATATTGTAAATTTCAGTTTTTTGGAGTTGAATCATTTGTTTTCATAATCTTTGTTATAAAAAAAATTTAGAAAACGAAAGAAAAAACTCAAAAAAATGTATCACTATTTTGTACCCCCAAATTTAAAATCCTGCGTACGCCACTACTCGGTCCATTCCCACTTCTTCCCATTTTTCAGCAATTCGGTCAATGGGCTAGCAATATTTGAGTACCCAATTATGAACCTGCGATAGTAGTTCGCCAAACCCAAGAATGATCGTAATACGGTCACCTTCGAAGTAGCCTGCCAATCAACCACGACCTGCACCTTCTTTGCATCCATCATAGTTTTTCCTTGGCTAATGATGTGGCCAAGGAACGTGATTCGTTCGCGACAGAACTCACATTTCTCCTTCTCCGCAAACAATTTGTATTCCCTCGATTCCTGAAACACCTGCCGCATATGATTTATATGGTCCTCCAAGGACTCAATAAACACAACAATATCATCCAAATAGACAACAACAAATCGATTCAAGAACTCATACAACACATCATTCATTAACTTACAAAAAGTTGCTTGGGCATTCGTCAAGCCAAAAGGCATCAACAAAAATTCATATGAACCATACCTCGTCACACATGTGGTCTTTGCCTCATCGCCAGGGGAAATCCCCACTTGCCAATAGCCCACCCTCAAATTGATTTTCGTGTAATATCGTGCCCTTGTCAGTTTGTTGAACAAGTCAAGCACATTAGGAATATGGTACTTGTTTTTGATTGTCACCTTATTCAATGCTCGATAATCCACGCACATTTGCATTGATTGATCCATCCGCCTTTTTCTGGAATAGAACCGGGGAAACATAAGGAGCTTTGGAAGGCTGGATCATCCCAGATTCTAGCAATTCGTTCAATTTTTTCCAAAATTCTGTCAATTCCGAGGGTCCCATCCTGTAAGGAGGTTGAGATGGGGGTCTTGTTCTAACTCAATAGCATGATCAATTACCCTTCTTGGTGGCAATTATTTCGGAAGCTCGGGCGGCATCACTTCCTCGAACTGTGCCAACAAACTCGCAACGTCATCTGGCACTTCCTCGTATACGTCGGGTTTGATTTCAACAAGGGTCGTAAGATAGGTAACTTGGCCATGTTTTAAACCCGCCTTCAGCTGCAGTGATGAAATTATTCCCGACTCACCGGCTGCCTGTTGTGCATCATACATGCCTCGAACAAAGGAGGGCGACTTCTCATCGCCGATAAGCAACCCACCCAAGTAAGGCATCACCACACATTCTTCCATCACTAGGAACTCAGTCCCTAGTATCACATCAAAATCATCCAAGGTTATCACTGACATTGAGCAACGTCCATTCCACGTCCCTATTTTCAAATCCACCTCGGCAACACCCTTGGCCGGCTTTGTTTAGATTTAGCCACCTTAATTCGACGGTCATTTGGTTGTACAGACAGTTCCAAGTTTCCAACCATTCTATCAGACACAAAGTTGTGAGATGCACCTGTATTAATCATTGCCATAATGTTTCGACCATTCACAATAATTTTTAGGAACATCAATCCCCGCTTGGCTTCTTTCTCCTCCATTGCATTTATCAATTGCAAAGGATTAACACAAGAGGGTTAGGCTTCACTCGATCCTACACTTGACTCCGCAATAAGGGCATTGAGTTTCCCTCATTTAGGACAATCCCGCATCCGATGGTCACCGCCGCACAAATAACAACCCTTGTTTGTTTTATCGATAACAAGAGGCTTGGGAAATTCTTGGGTCTTCGTTTTCACCTCAGTGTATTTCTTCTTTTTGAATTTTGAATCCTTCCCAAACATGATTGACTTCTCCTTGTCCTTCGCCACCTCTTTAGTATTTCGAGTAGTGTCCGAGGCTCCGAAAACATGATAATCAACCAACCTATCTGCAGCAGCAATAGCCGATGGCAGATCCTTGATCCCTTGCCTACGTAATTCGGCTTGGGCTCAAGTCTGTAGTCCCACCATGAAATTATACAATTTATCTTCATCGGACATATTCCTGATGTCCAACATCAGCGAACTGAATTCTTTCACGTATTCACTAACCGATCCCACATGTTTTAGCTTTCGGAGATTATCCCGTGAAAGCCACGTAGTGTTGCACGGGAGGAATTGATCGTTCAACTCCTATTTCAACCGATCCCACAGATTGATTGTCTCACGAGCAGCGTTAGCGACATCAGACAGACGCGTACGCCACCATAGCTTCGCATCACCACACAAATACATCCTAGTGATCGAAACTTTCTCCTCGTCTTGGATATGTGCGGCCTTGAAATAATTCTCCATATCCCATAGGAAATCTTCTAGTTCCTTGGAGTTTCTCTCACCACCAAAGGATTTTGGTCCAGGTACCCTTACTTTAGATGACGAGGAACGCCCGTCTCCTTGCCCATTACTGATGGATTTCTTCAGCAAACTCAGGTCCGTCTTTAGTATATCCCACTTGATCTCGACTATGTCCGTAGAAGACTCGACCTCTTCAGTAACCGTCAATAACCTTCCCTCAACCATTTCCGGCAACCCATCAATAGATCTTCGTAGATCCTCAAGTTGTGGAAACACCGGCTGTCCAACGGCGTCGTTGGTGATTGTCCAAGCAAGTTCTCAGCCCTCTCCATCCTTTCTTCGAGTGCAAGGACTCGATCTAGCGGCGGAATTCGTTCTCCCATCACAAGCGAATTTGATCAAAACCACAAGATGGCTCTGATACTACGAATTTTCACACTCCTAAGAACCACAAGAACTTGCTGAAAAATCGCGCAAACTTTATTTATTCCTCAATTTCAATACAAAGGGACAATGCCTAAAGTTTGCGCAAACATCTCTTGCGTAAGCGTGCTACTAATGGTAATATTTATAGCCGAAGCTATGCAGTGGAAACTCCTAGGTATAATCAGATCAATCAGACCTTGCCAGAGGTCGAGCGTCTCCCATGCATAACCGCTCGCAAGTGCATCGCCCATGCACGCTGGTAACTTCTTTTCTCGGCACCAATTGCAGAAGCCTTGCCCGTGTACGTCCACCCTCATATGCATCGCCCGTGCACAAGCGTAACTGCTTTTCTCGCCACCAAATGCGGCGCGCGCATCCATACCACGCGTTGTTAGATTTCAGCACGTTGATCACGTGAGGCCACTTGACCAACTTCCCTCGGATCCCCACTAAGTATTTCATCGTGCTCGAATGATTCCGAGCCATTCCGCCCGATGATCCCAAGTGTTGCGCAGCATCGCAAGCCACTAGGCTAAGCTGCCGAGCGCCTGTCTACCGCGCCCGTCTGAAACCTGCAAGTTTGCAACTTCAGATTGAGTTGCATGCATTCTCAGTTTCATTCGTTGAATTACTTTGGAACCTTCACAAAAAAGTTGTAAGCGTCCCATACTTCTTTTGCAGTTTGGAGGTTTGAGATGATTTTGAAAAGAGAAACGTCCACAAAGAAGTAAAGGGCATTCAACGCTTTGCTGTTTGCATTTGAGATAGCAAGTTCCTCGACCGTCCAATCGATCTCATTTTTTAGAATAATGTCTTCGTCAGGATCTTCCAGCCTTGGAGCCTCCCATCTAACCAAGACCGCACGCCATGATCTTTCATCCATAATCTTGATGTAAGCACACATTCTTACTTTCTAGATCGCATAGTTTGTCTCATCCAGTACTGGTGGCTGGATTGCAGTATTCATAACAGTATCCATAGTTTTCATTCAAAAGAAAAAAAAAGGTGGATCAACACTTAATAAAGTCAAGTGATGGTTCTTGATACCAATTGTAAGTTTTGAAGGTCTCAGATACTCGCATAGAGTTAAGAAGAATATAAATGTTAGTTATGGTGTCGTTGCATCTACACTAACATTTAAATATTTTAGTAAGAAAATAAAGAAGAACACTTGTAAATGAATTTTGCCTATGAGTTAAATAAACTCATAGGTCATGAACTGAGGTCAGAAATGATATTATTAGAAATAATGAAATCGTTTTACAAAGTGTAAAAACAAAAACATCTACTATTATATGAAAAACTCCCGAATGAGCAAATCATTCTAAGCAGTGTTTGAGTCGTCCGTAAAACCAAATTTGATCAAATACAATCTTGAAGAATTCTTGTACAATGAACGACGCATTCCTTCTGCTCGAGATCTTTCTATTTTTGTCCCTCTTCTGTTCTATTTTCTTGATTAAACTCATAGGTCATGAACTGAGGTCAGAAATGATATTACTAGAAATAATGAAATCGTTTTACAAAGTGTAAAAACAAAAATATCTAATATTATATGAAAAACTCTCGAATGAGCAAATCATTCTAAGCAGCGTTTGAGTCGCCGTAAAACCAAATTTGATCAAACACAATCTTGAAGAATTCTTGTACAATGAACGACACATTCCTTCTGCTCGAGATCTTTCTATTTTTGTCCCTCTTCCGTTGTATTTTCTTGATCTTTTCAAAAACGATCTTTTTGTAATATATATAAACCAATGTATAATCCTCCTTAGAAGATCCTAGTTACACAAAACAAAGTTCAGATAGACATTTTGAGATATTAAGTAGATAAGTACAAATAAAATACATTTTAAAGCAAATGACTATTTATTTATTACGATTAATTCACAAACATTCTAACAGACTGAGTGCTTGTTTGGAAACCCATTTTGAAATGGACTTTTTACAAATAAGTTCATTTAAAAAAGAAAAACATGTTTGGTGGTTATTTTAAAATAAAAAGTCCATTTTGAATAAGTGATAATTTATGACTTTTGAATTTCATTTTCTACACTTTTGTTGAATGGACTTTTAAAATTATTTTTACCAAACACTTCATATTTTTCACAAACACTTTTATAAATTATATTTTTCCAAAAGTCTATTTTATAGATGGAACTTTATGCCAAAAGTATTTTCAAACAAGCTCAAGTGTCTGGAAAAACAAATACAACTACAATTTAATTAGTATAATACAATTCCTATTAGTATTGTACCAAACGTCACAATATATTAAAAATACGATATTTTCACTATTTTTCAGTACAGTAAGTATAATATTTCAGCATTTTGCCACACCTCTAGTTAGACTTTCTAGAATTCTGGCTGATGCACACTATAAAGATTAAGAAACAATTCACATACATAGATAAATAAAATAATATTAAAATAATGAACTTCCATATACTTTTCTCGAAACTAGTGGTCATTAGAAAACTGTCTGCATTAGACATGCCGGATTTCTAGGTTTAAGGATCAATTATTTGGGACTATTTGTTAGGATATATAATATTAATAAACATCTTATAATAGATATATACATCAGTTAAAATAAAAAAAATCTTATGATTCCTAAAATGGAAATAACCAAATATCCGGCCTAAAACAAAATCACAAAAATGAAAAAGTAATAATAGTTTGCTATTGTCCATTCGGATTCGATTATTACCTAACCTATTAATTGGCACTTGAGAATGAACTTTGTCCTCTAGTAAGTTTGATACGAAGAGTTTGATACAAGTAAATTATTACTTTACGTGATATAAATCATCCTATTTCGCAACAAATGCCAATAGTTTTTTGGTAGTCCAGTAGTTCAACTTTAAGTTTACAATAACAAATAATAATAAATAAATTAGGAATACAAAACTAAAACCTAAAATCTAATTAAGCCCAAACTAATAACGTAGAAAAGATATACACGTTTAACTTAAATTGAGTTGATAACGTCCCAAAAAATAAAGGCGCATTCTGGAAAAAACACAAGTAGATAGTCTTAGCTAATGGCAATTTATCGATCGACTAAAGTCGCTTGAATTCTTGATAAAGTAATCTGCGCCTTTCATCATATTCCTAGTTAAAATAACAATTTCAGACCAATAATTTTAGTAGGATTTGTTGAGAGGGGGTGTCCTCAACACGGATTTAAAGTTTTTTAACCATTTGGAATTCCATAGATTATAATGAATTCTATGGATTCTATTATGAATTCAATTGGACATTTTTCTACAATGGAACTTTGTGGATTTTAAAATATTATAATGAGATCTGTTGGATATTATCAACATATAATTAATGAATTTATATAAATATAATAACTTTATAATCATTAAAAAATATAAATAAACAAAGTCAGTAATATAAGATTTTCTAAAAATGTACAAAAATATAATTTGACAAGGTCAAAATATATTATTTTTTTATAAATAACTATTCAACTTAAAATTACACTGATGAAGATAATTCACATTTTTAACATTAATATAATGCATTTATCAAGATGATATAATAAATATTTTTCAACTACTCATTCTCAAGGTGTCCAAGAAAATATGAAAAATGAGAATATATATATGTCCCACCTATATATTAAACAAAAATATTTTTATCATACGTGTCTACTAGTTAGCTATAGACTGACTTGTAATTTTTTGGTTGTTCGGTTGCTTACTTGGCGAATTATGGAGGTTTGGATACTTACTAATTATAAGAATGCTAATATCTACCTAATTTATTATATTTTCTTTTATTATATTTTGCCTAACTTATTCTTTTCCTTTTTTTATTTGCATAATAGAATATCTTTATTTGAGTAATTTTTGTCTAATTCAATATTTTATTTTATTCTTCTAATATAAAAAAGTCACATATAATTAGAAAAACAATCCAAATTATTTATCTTAATTAAAAGAAAAATTACTTACAAGATAATATTAATTACCAAAAAAAATAATTATTTATTAATAATCTAAATACGTTGTATTTAGAATAAAAGTTAAAATATTTTTATTCTTATGAATTAAAATATATAATATAATTAAATTACGAGTTACTTGCAATTATCTAAGTATGTAACTAAATAATATTAACGAACTTAATGTAAATATAAGAATATAAAGAATAATAATAAAAAATATTAATTAGACACCAATACAATACGACAGGGGTTTAGAATATGATATCTTTTCAATTTCTCTAAGTATGTTACTAAGAATTATTATAGAATCTAATTTAAATATTAAAATATAAATATATTTAATAACAATAACTAATTAATAGTTAATAAATAGTAACTAGCTATTTGTAGAAGACACGAGTTGAGAATACGGTATCTTNGTTAATAAATTGTAATTAGTCATTTGTAAAAGACACGGGTTGAAAATACGATATCTATTGAATTTTTTTTATTTTTAGATTTAGAAACTTTATAATGGTCAATAATATTTTTATATCTATCTTTTGATGAATCTCGTTTAACACACGAGTGTTAAACTAGTATATATATAGTTAAATTTTTTTTATTTCCAGTAAAATATTATAATGACAATAATTTTCTTCCTAAGTGGTCCATAAAAACAATAAAAATGCTAGCAATCGAAATAAGACTACAAATCAATTATACAATGTTTACAAAACAAAAAAATCAACTCAAAATACACAAAAAAAAATAAAATAAAAATAAATCTGTGGAATAATACTTATTATAAAATCATTGCCATACAAAAATGATACTCACTCCGTCCCACAAAAGTCCAGTATTCCATTTTCGTTCGTCCCACAAAAATTTGCCATACAAAAATGATACTCACTCCGTCCCACAAAAGTCCAGTATTCCATTTTCGTTCGTCCCACAAAAATTTTCCAGTTACTATATTTAACATATCAATAACTTTTCATTGCCACACATACCGTTAATTAATATTTTTGAAATACTAGTTTTCTACATGATAAATTGAAAATTAATGAATACAATGCAAAATCTTACTATTCCAATAACAAATATACTAATTCCAACACGATTTCTATGAGTACTAATTGATATTAATAAACTCAAGAATGGTATAATTGGAAAACACTAACTAAATTAATGACTTGACTATATAAACTACTCATTTCTTAATTTGTGTGAAATCAACCGCAAGACTATCATATTAGGATGAAAGGAGTAATTAAGGCACAACTTTCATTGAAAGTTAATAAAATATAAAATGGGCAATTCCTATATGATACATTAGGTAAATATTTTATCTCAAATACTCAAGTGAAAACATTAACTTCCTATATATTCAATTATCTTCTCATTTAATCTAAACTACTACATAAGAATACTACTTTACCCTTATTAATGATTTTTTTCTCCTTTCAATTTTCTTTTTCTTCATTCAATATTTAAAATACAACCAAAATTCATACTAGTACATGACATTTTCATATCATTGTCACCAACCGTTAACAAAATTTCTTACTACATAGTGCAATTTTATACTTATACTGTATACAGCCGGAATTATATACTACTAATTTTTATAATTTTAATTATTATAGGCAAAACTTCACACTAAACCGTGAGATTTCATACTATATCATGTAATTATTTTATTCAATATGTCACACTGTAATACAACCTTTTTTTTTCCTTCACATTTTTATATTTTTAAATTTCAATTTCATACTAAATATGAAATTCAAACTGATATTGTGGATTTCATACTAAAATTTCACAAAATCAATAAAATTTTATACTACTACTATCAAATTACATACTATTAGATTTTAAAACTCATACTACCATTATCAAATTCATAATTGTACTAAGATTTAAAAAATTAATAAAACTACTATTACATTTTAAAAATTCATATTACTATTATCAAATTACTAACCCTACCAGATTATAAACTACATTTAGATTGGACTGTCAAATTTTATATTAAATTGCAAAATATAATTTCATACTACATAATATCTTCAAAACAAAAATACATACTGCACTGAGAATAATCTCATACTGGGCAAAACTCAATACGCCATTAATATTATTATTATTATTATTATTATTATTAGTTTTTTAGTTGTAAGGGTAGTTTTGATCATTAAGTTATAATTTTGATTAAATAGGATATGTTTGACTAAATGGGATAAAATATTTTTCATTAAACTATTTGACAATTAATGGTAATGGAAGTATAGTAAATGAGAATTTTCTTTATATAAAACACACGGGAGTAGAGATACAGAGAGAAAAAAAAACATTTATTATTTTTTACAACTATCAACAACACTAACAACAACAGCAACAATAATAATGCACTATTAAAATAATAATAATAACTATTCTATTCTATTATTATTATTATTATTATTATTATTATTATTGGATGTTGTATTTCTTATAGAATATTCACTTCATAAATATGCATTAGAATTCTACGGAAATTCATTGAATTGTATTACATAGAAACCTAATCTCTAACACCTATATTATTATGAAATTCTACATTACACTAAATTTAATAAACCCCCTAGGTATTTAAAGTTTGAAATAAATGAAATATTGAACGTTAAGATTTCACTAATTTGGGAATTATAGGATTGAAATTGTATAAGACCGAAACTCACTAAAAAATTGCAAAAAAAATAAAAATAAAAATAAAAATCAAACTTATAAGATGAAAATTGCTATTTAATTATATGTTTATATGACCAAAATTACTAGTCCTTGATAGTTAGTGGACCCATTTTGCCAAGTTAGCCCCTATATATATGACCCCCAACTCTCTGGAAATGGGACATCATCACAGTAACACATTATATTCGTAATGGCGAAAGCTGGGATAGTTTCACTTCTCTATCCTTTATTGCTTTCAGCCCTTGTGCTGAATTGCCGTTGCCAAGAAAGGAAGGTATGCATAAACCTCTCTCACCCTCTCTCTCTCTCTCTCTCTCTATATATATATATATATATATATATATATATTCTTAGAGTTGATGTTCAATTTATTTTCTTGCAGCTTCACATCGTCTACATGGGAGGTCGACCTCAACAAGATGCATCGGTTGCAACCAAACATCATTCGATGTTGCATAGTGTACTTGGAAGGTTTGCTATAAAGGCTTTTAATTACTTTTTGGCTTTTTGTTGACGTTTAAATTATAAAAGATTTAAATATTGCATAATCAGTGAAAAGATTTGGTGCATGTTAGTAGAATAATTAGCATGCAGATTAATGTGTACTGTAATAACTCTGTCTGGAAGAAAATCCAGACATTACACACACATAATGAAAAGCGTTTAGTGATACTTATTTTCTTGTTCTAGCCTCATGAGTTAAGTTTGATATCGCGAAAATATTTGTGGTCCCAAAATCTCAAAACTTGATGCTTTAATAATCTGACGTCATTAACATGAGTTTACGAAGTTTTGTTGACACTAATCAATTAATGCACAATAATTTTATTCCTATGAACTACGAACTCAATCACTTGTTGCTGAATACTGTGAATTCTAATAATCATCCTCCTCTCTTTGAAAGAAGGGATGCTTCCCGGTTCTGTCGGTGTTAAATATTATTTTGATTTATGTTTTTAAGATAAATCATCTTGCCCAATCTAGTCTCTATCCAAATAGTGTTGAA
>BMAC01000501.1:752849-846385 GCA_014905375.1 Phtheirospermum japonicum
AGTCGCAATCGAAGGAGAGGGAGATTGGCCAGCCGATTCCTGAAATTTGGGAAGGAGGAAGATTAGCCCGGTCGGAGCTCCGCCGTTGCCGCTGTGCCTCCACCACCGCCGGCGACGACTGAGGAAGGGAAAGGGGCTGCGTCGTTTCTTATTTGGAGAAGAAAGAGCACGTCGTCACAGCGTAGTAGGGTTCAGGGGAAATTACGACGGCGGTGGTGGTGGGGGAGGAGGATTCATTTGTTTCAGCTCAGGGATGAGTGGGAATCTGAAGCTGATAATCGAGAGAGAGAGGGGGGCGACGATTTGGATATGTTAGAAAAATTATTTGATGGGGAGAAGTGAGGGTTATTACACGGTCATATACATCAGTTCTACATAAACAATCGATGCTCATATTTAACTATAAACATCGGTTGTGTTGACTAACCGATGTTTATGTATCTTAATGAAAACTTGAATTTTTTTATTATTATACGCATAGGTTGTATCTAAACAACCGATGCACATAAGTTTTCCCGAACTATTATAGGCATCGGTTGTTTGGTAAAACCGATGCATATAACTTTTATTTATTACAAAAAAAAAAATCGTCCGACTATAGGTATCGTTTTCTGCTTAACAACCGATGCCTATAACTTTTTTTAATTATAAAAAAGACCCCGCGCGACATTAAGCATCGGTTGTTTACTACAACCGATGCCTATACCCTCGTTCTAATGGCATTTTTTGTATTAGTGTGGTGGTTTTGTGCAGACATAGATTCCCAACTTACCTCAGTCTGAATAACCTATTCTAGGTAATCCATTCTCTAACCAGGCCTTCTCAACAACAATGGCCAATAGAGGTGCTCATCCTACAGGTGTTCATAATTCCATTGAACTTACTCCTTGGTTCTTGGATAGTGGGGCAAACTCTCATGTTACCTCTGATTTCAGCAACCTTAGCCTTCACTCTCCATACACTGGTCAGGATCAGCTCACTGTAAGTAATGGTTCAAAACTCAAGATCTCTCATACTGTCTCCTCTTATGTAACTCATCACCACACTTCAAAACCTTTAATCATGAGTAACATTCTTTATGTTCCATCATTAACACAATATCTGCTCAGTATATCTCAATTCACTTTAGATAACAATGTCTCTATAGAATTGGACTCCAGTGCTTGCTATGTTAAGGACACTACTCAAGCCATCCTTTTAAAAGGCACACTTAAAGAAGGTCTCTATCAATTGTACCTTACAAAGCTGCCATCCTCCTTCTACAAACATAACTCTCCCCAGTCACTACTTGCTGTTGTCTCCTCCACTGCTCAACTGTGGCATTCCAGATTAGGCCATGCATGTCCTTCAACAGCTTCAAATTTCTGTAAAAAACTGTCAAAACCTATCTCTGTTTCTCAGTTTCCTTTTTGTGATGCTTGTAAACAAGGAAAACTTCATAATACTTCCTTTTCCTTTGTTGTTTCAAATGTAAAAACATTGTTTGAACTAATTTTTTCTAATGTTTGGGGTCCATTTGGTGTAACTTCTACTGATGGCTATAAATACTACATCCACTTTATTGATGCTTTTACCAGATTCATATGGATTTATCCAATGCATTCCAAAAGTGAATCTTTGTCAATTTTTTACACATTTTAATCTTTTTGTGGAAAGATAATTCAAATGTAAAATAACATCTTTTCAGTCTGACTTTGGTGGTGAATATAGACTTATTGATTATGTACTTACTTCACAAGGTGTTCAAGTTAGGCATCATTGTCCTCACGCACATCATCAAATGGACTTCCTGGAAGAAAACATCAACACGTAATGGTTATGGGACTCACTCTCCTGGAAAATGCCTCATTGCTATACAATTTTTGGTGGGATTCCTTTGTTACAGCTGTTTACATCATAAATAGATTACCTTCTCCCATTCTGTCAAATATATCTCCCTTTCAAAAACTCTATAACTACACTCCTGACTATGATTTTCTAAAAGTTTTTGGCTGTTCTTGCTTTCCCTATCTCAAACCATATAACAACACAAAAATGCAATTTAGATCTTCAAAATGTGTGTTTCTAGTGTATATCCCCTTTTATAAAGGCTATAGATGTCTCCATCCTAGTGGCAGAATCTATATTTCTTGGCAGAACCTATATTTCTAACGCAATTAGCTTTAATAAACATGAATTCCCCTTCTAATTCGCTCAATCCCTCAATATCTTCTTCTATTCCTATTTCCATTTATTCTGATACACAGTCAGGAACACAAACACCCTCTTCATATTCATCACCCTCATCCTCTCATAATTTAGTTCCTTTACCTATTCTTACTGACTCTCAGTCACAGAGCACTCATAATTCTCCGAATTCATCCTCCCCACATTATTTTCCACATCCTTTACTCTTGTCCCCTCTCGTTCTATGATTACCAGGTCCAAGCATGGTATATTCAAACCCAAAATTTACACTGCTCACATCAACTCCTCCAGAGTCATTGAACCATGCTTTAATTCTCAATAACACTTGGTATCTGGTGCCATATGATTCAAGAATGCTACTGGTTGATCAAAAATGGGTGTTTACAGTTAAGTACATGGCTGATGGAGAGGTGGAAAGGTTCAAGGCCAGACTTGTATAAAAGGGTTTTCAACACTAGGCAGGAATCGACTATTTTGACACCTTTAGTCCTGTTTTAAAACCAGTTACTATTAGACTCTTGTTTAGTATTGCAGTCTCTAGAGGTTGGGAAATACAACAAGTGGACATTAATAATGCTTTTCTCCATGGGGCTTTACAAGAAACAGTTTACATGACACAACCTCAGGGGTATGTGAGCTCTGCATTTCCAAATCATGTGTGTAAACTGAACAAAGCCATTTATGGTTTAAAACAGGCTCCAAAATCTTGGAATGATACATTTAAGAAGTCTATTTTAGCTCAAGGTTTTAAGGCCTCAGCATCTGATTCTTCTCTTTTCTACAGAAAACAAGCTGGAAAGTTATTGTTGGTTGTAGTCTATGTAGATGATATTTTACTAGGAGTTGATGACATTTCTGAGGTACAACAGGTTATCTTCTTATTGGACAAAGAATTTACTTAAAAAATGTGGGAAGGTCAGCTACTTCTTAGGGCTAGAAGCTCACTATGTGCCTGATGGTGTCTTGCTGAATCAAGTACATCTCTGATCTGCTTCAGAAAACTAGAATGATTCACTATAAGTTATGTTCCAGCACTTATAATAGCTCTCAAAAATTATTTTTAAATGATAGTGCTCCATTCTCTAATCATACCCTTTATAGGAGCACAATGGGTGCAATACAATACCTAATAATGACTAGACCAGATATTTCATACATTGTTAATAAACTCAGTCAATTTCTTCAGGTCTCACAATAAATCATTGGATAGCTGTAAAGAGAGTTCTACACTATCTCAAAGGTAGCTCTGGTTGGGTCTTCTTTTTCATTCTACATCCATAGTCAAACTACAGGCCTTTTCAGATGCAGATTGGGTCGATTCCGTTGATGATAGATGCTCTACCAGTGGATTTTATGTTTTTCTTGGTCCAAACTTACTATCATGGAGCTCCAAAAAGCAGAATGTAGTTGCTCGTAGTAACACAAAGTCAGAATATCAGGCCCTAGCTTCTGCAATAGTTGAAATTCTCTGGATCAAAGCTCTACTTCTAGAGCTAGGCTTTATAGTTTACTCATCACCTGTTTTGTGGTGTGATAATATTGGGGCGATTTCTCTATCTTCTAATCCAGTGTTTCATGCGCGAACAAAGCATATTGAAGTGGACGTTCATTTTATTCGGGAAAAAGTACATCAACAACTGATGCCTCTAGCGATCAACTTGTCGATGCACTCATAAAGTCATTAGTTGTTGCTCGCTTTCAGTCTATGTGTTCAAAATTCAATCTTTGTAATTCTCATGGTTTGGTTTGAAACAGGAGTTTATTGAAATGTGTATAAGAACTATAGTTAGTTGTAATTAATTAAATTTGTATTAGTTACAAAATAGAATTAACTGAGGGTAGTCAAGGGAAATCATTTAGGGGAAGATATGGTAGAGCTGCAAAATATCCTTTTGGTATAAAGATACACAAAATATGAATAAAGCAATTTTGGATTTCTTTTCTTTTATCTAACAATAACCAGGAAAAATAACTACAATGGGCTTATTGGTGGACCGAATCTCTCTTTTTTTTAATGGGTTAAATTAGTGGGAAGCTGACAAGATTTAGTATTGAGCTGAATAATTCGTTTTAGATGAAAAAAATCAAAGAAGACTGTGCCGGAGCCCACCAGGCCTTGGGGTGGCGACGCCCTTAAATTTCTAATATGCATAGAATAATTTGACCTAAAATAAAAAGATCGTCATTGGCGGAGGTTAGGTTTGGCTATGGTTTCTCTGTCCATTTGCGGTGACCGTTTCTCTGATCGGAGGGCTTTTGCTCCCCTCCACTAGTCGAAGATAGGGGTCTAAAGTCTCTGTGAAAGACAGACCAAATCAGATTTTTCTGTATTTTCAAAATTAATCAAATTTTCATATTTTTACAATTTAGTCCCACAACTTTTCATTTGAGTCTGAAATCAGATTCTAATAGTATTTTCAAATTTAATCAAACTTTTGGTTTCTTACAATTTAACCTCACAAATTTTCATTTTAGTCCATGGGAGGGGCAAAATAGATAAGAGACATTTTTATTATTATTATTACCCATTTAATATTGTTTTAAGAAAGAAAGGGTGATAATAAAAGAAATAATTATGCCGATGAATTTGGCCAGTTAAGAAATTAATATATTCATTTCTTGAAATGTGGCCAAGTCAGGTAGAGTTTTCTATTTACCTAAACTTTTGGCACTTTAGAATAAACAATATTATTTGACATTAAGAGCTTCAATTATAAGTAAATCTTTACTCTTTAAGGTAAAGTAAAACCTTACTCTTAAGGTGAATTAAATTACTTCGCGTGACATCAATCGACCTATCTCGCAACAAAAGTCTACAGCCAACTGCAGTTTTTCAGACAATTAAGCTCATCAACTGACGAGGAGTAAACAATCAGCCACGCTAGCCCCTATCTATATAATGGGACATGTAATATCAGATCAAATTCCATTACAATATGTTCATAATGGTGAAAGCTTGGACAGTTTCACTTCTCTATCTTTTATTGCTTTCAGCCCTTGTGCTGAACTGCCGTTGCCAACAAAGGAAGGTATGCATAAACCTCTCTTACTCTCTCTCTCTCTCTCTATATATATATATATATATATATATTCTTAGAGTTGATGTTCAATTTATTTTCTTGCAGCTTCACATCGTCTACATGGGAGGTCGACCTCAACAAGATGCATCGGTTGCAACCAAACATCATTCGATGTTGCATAGTGTACTTGGAAGGTTGCTATAAAGGCTTTTAATTACTTTTTGGCTTTTTGTTGACGTTTAAATTATAAAAGATTTAAATATTGCATAATCAGTGAAAAGATTTGGTGCATGTTAGTAGAATAATTAGCATGCAGATTAATGTGTACTGTAATAACTCTGTCTGGAAGAAAATCCAGACATTACACACACATAATGAAAAGCGTTTAGTGATACTTATTTTCTTGTTCTAGCCTCATGAGTTAAGTTTG
Organism: Phtheirospermum japonicum; assembly: GCA_014905375.1. Lineage (NCBI taxonomy): Eukaryota > Viridiplantae > Streptophyta > Magnoliopsida > Lamiales > Orobanchaceae > Phtheirospermum > Phtheirospermum japonicum. The sequence continues at coordinate 758,487 of BMAC01000501.1, forward strand.
ATATCGCGAAAATATTTGTGGTCCCAAAATCTCAAAACTTGATGCTTTAATAATCTGACGTCATTAACATGAGTTTACGAAGTTTTGTTGACACTAATCAATTAATGCACAATAATTTTATTCCTATGAACTACGAACTCAATCACTTGTTGCTGAATACTGTGAATTCTAATAATCATCCTCCTCTCTTTGAAAGAAGGGATGCTTCCGGTTCTGTCGGTGTTAAATATTATTTGATTTATGTTTTTAAGATAAATCATCTTGCCCAATCTAGTCTCTATCCAAATAGTGTTGAAAACCATTATAATTGTGTATTACACGAAATTTATCCAAGGATAAATATAAAAAAAATATTTTTGATAATTGTAGAGTTTTTAAATTTAAAAATAAAAAATTCAAAAGATATTGTATCCCCAACTCGTGTCTTATACCGATGTCTAGTTATTATTTATTGATCATTTATTTTTTTATTTTCACACTTAAATTCAAAACTTGTCACACGCTCGACCCGTGTTTAATATTAATTAATTAATAATAATAATAATTTTTTATATTTTAATGTTTAGATTTAATTTTATAATAATTAACTTGTAATTACATATTAAAAGTTTTTTAGAAGATTTCATATTCTCAATCTGTGCCCGTATTGTACCAGTGTCTAATCAATATTATTAATTATTATTATTATTAAAATTTATATTCTTATGTTTAGATTGTAATTGTTAATAAATTAGTTACATACTTACATTATTGTAAATAACTCGTACTTTATTTATATTATATATTTGAAATCTTAAGTATAATTTCTTTAACTTTTATTATAGATACAACTTATTTAGATTAATAATATATAATTAATTTTTCTTAATTTATATTATTTTATAAATAATTTATCTTTTAATTAAAACAAGTACTTTTTTAATTATATATAACTTTTATATATTTTTATTAAAAGAATAAAAGGAAATATTGAATAGGAAAAAATATACAAAAAAATATTAAATTAGATAAATATAAAAAAAGAAAAAAATTAAGTTAGAAAAAATATAATAAATTAGGTAGATATTAGAATTCTTATATTTTAGTAAGTTTGCAAACCTTCAAAATTTGCCAAATAAGTAATAAAACCACTAAAAAATTACATATCAACCAAAAATTTTCTAAGTAAACACGTCAAATATAAATCTTTTCTTGTAGTATATAGGTTAGATATTTCAAAAAATTTAAAAAGAGTCCTGAGTCTCAGCCCCGCCTCTGTCCAAACAATCAGAAAAATTAGAAAATAATGAGAATGGACTTGTTTAATTAAAAAAAAAAATCATCCGCCCATCCCACTTTTCTATATATCTACCTAAAATTAGACCACAACCTTCTTGTATCTACTAACTTGAGGAATTGCAAATATCGAATCACAATTTTAATCGGTATAAAACGTGTGTTTGTGACTAGTGTAAAATAAGTTGAGCCAACATGGCAAATTATAATTCAAAATTAAACTTTTGACTATAAGGACACAATCACGAGATTTAATCTTAACAAAATCTGTAAAAGTGGTAGAAAATAATTCTAGCTGCAGAATGCTATTGTGGATGCCAAAAGCAATCACAGTTGGATCCACCTTTTTCTGCTTCGATTATTCTCTCTGAAAGCATGGGTCATTTGCGAACAATCCCTCAACTTTATATAGGTACACCGTACTTGTATAAGAATATACAAAATAAGAAAAAAAAATATATACAAAATAATATAAGTAAATATCATTAATAAAAAAATAAAATCAAATATTTAGAGTACTAATAATATTTACTAGTCTAAAAATGACTCCTACCCTAAACAAAGAAACACATTATAAATAAATATTAATATAAAGAAAACAATATAAAATCTTCGAAATCTAAATAATAAATATTAAAATATATGCATTTTTATGCTTAGAAAGAGAATCACAATGTCTAAAACTAAATAATATACATAATAATTATAAAAAATGATACAATCCAGCTAAACAATTACTACTTTTGACAAGAAATTTTTAATATTAAGTAAGATAAAATAAATTATTAATTATTAAATCACGTATTTAAGAAATACTCCGACTCAACACTAACATTAGACCTCAACTCAACCTTGATTAATCTTGCAACATCTGAATATTGATACAAGCTGTATATATATTGTGATTTCAGCGCTTCATTAGCCGAAGACTCGTTAATTTACAGTTACGATAGAAGTTTTAACGGCTTTGCAGCCAAGCTGACAAAGGAGGAAGCGTCAAGGATTTCAGGTGAGTAGTCAAACTAGAGTGGCTCTTTGATTCATCCGAGACCAACTCAATGGGACTTTAGCATGCCACTACAAAAAAACTTAAAAATGACATTGTCAATAAATTTATACATTTTACTGACTGAATAAAAAATATTTTTCGAACGCACAACTCTAATATAGGATAGGAGTAAGAATCCGAAGAGGTTAAGATGTAATTTCATTTTAGGCTAAAAGCAAAGATAATACCCTAATGCAGAAATGGAAGGAGTGGTTTCAGTGAATCCAAACCGGATATACAAGCTTCACACTACAAGGTCATGGGACTTCATGAATCTCACCTTAAATGATATTGGAGCTCCAGAGGAATCGAATGTCATTATTGGCCTCATAGACACCGGTAACTTGATGACTTATTATATATCATCGAATTTATAATCAACATTCTAATATTCTCTATTAATTGTCTATTATACTTCTAGGCGCCTGGCCAGATCATCCATGTTTTGATGACACAGGTTTTGGCCCTCCACCAGCCAAATGGAACGGTACTTGCACAAACACAAATTTCACCTGCAATAAGTAAGCATTTTCTATTTACAATAATAAACCGATAAACCATAACAGAATTAAACAAAGGATAAGCTGATGAAGAATTTCTCGATATCTTTGCTGCAGCAAACTCATCGGAGCACGCTACTACAATAGCTACGATTTTTATTTCCACGGAGATATCAAATCTCCAAGAGACACCCGAGGCCATGGGACCCACACGGCATCAACTGCTGCGGGTGTCGAGGTAGAAGAAAGCTATTATGGTCTAGGCAGGGGCATAGTAAGAGGAGGTGTTCCCAATTCAAGGATTGCAGTTTACAAGGCCTGCTGGGCATTTGGGTGCAGTTCTGCAGACATCCTTAAAGCCTTCGATGACGCGATCGCGGACGGAGTTGATGTCATATCCATTTCTATTGGATCATTCTGGCCCGTTGATTACCTTGACGACTCTATTGCCATCGGGTCTTTCCACGCCATGAGGAATGGGATCTTGACGTCATGTTCGGCTGGAAATAATGGCCCCGACCCTGCAACTGTTTCAAACTATGCTCCTTGGACTCTCACAGTGGCTGCCAGCACAATCGACAGAAAATTTGTTGCAAGAATGGAACTTGGAAACGGTCAAGTCTTTAACGTAAGCTAACAACTTCGGTTTCTAACAATCTCGTTGAGTTTCGGTTGTATTATATTAATATAACTCAGCAGTTATCTTGATATTTGTGCCTATAGCACAATTTGATGTGGCACAATGTGATTGGTTGCAGAGATGCCCCCATCGAGGATATGATCCCATGTGATAAAATGCAAACCTCATGCAAGGATGTTAGTAATAATATATGGGGGTCTTAGTAATTATAAATGATTATTAGATTTTATTATAATTAGGCTAAACCTCAAGTGTTTTTTTTTAATATACCTTAAAAGCATCCTAATAAGCACATTACAAATTTCACTGTCATCTTCTCTTCCTAACAAATTGAAATGTAATTAGGGAATTGCAATCAACACCTTTGACCTCAGTGGGACTTCATATCCATTAATCTGGGGAGGTGATGCAGCAAACTATACGGCCGGATCTAGTCGAGGCCTAGCTAGAACATGTGAATCTGGTACAATGAATGCTGACCGGGTGTCTGGAAAGATTGTGTATTGCGAAACCCTAAAGGACGGTTCTGGAGTTATGGGCGCTAATGCTGCTGGAGTCATCATGACCGATGCAACTGCTGTCCACTCCGATGTGGCCTTCAGTTGGCCATTACCGTCAACGTTGATCAGCCCCAAAGATGGAAAGAGCGTTCTGGAATACATCAAAACCACCGAGTGTGTTTTTGATTTCTTGTCCTTCCTTTATACCATACTAGCTGCTACATTCTCCTTGATACTAATTAAATCTCTGCTTTCAGCAATCCAATAGCAACAATTTTCTATAGTGATGAATGGAAAGACGTCATGGCTCCAACTGTTGCTTCGTTTTCTTCTAGAGGACCGAACCCCATCTCCCCTGACATTCTCAAGGTGCATAGTTGCAGGTTACAACATATTATTTCATCATCAAGATATATTTTATTTTATGTTTTGTCTAACTTTTTTTTTCCCCTGTGTACCATTTTGTATTTGAGAACCAGCCTGATCTCACAGCACCTGGCGTGGATATTCTAGCCGGTTGGTCCCCCTTGTCATCATCCTCAGTCTACGATGGTGACACACGAAGCACACTCTTCAGTATAATGTCAGGCACATCCATGGCTTGCCCTCATGCCTCTGGTGCAGCCGCTTATGTCAAAGCCGCTCACCCCAATTGGTCGCCTGCTGCCATAAAGTCAGCCCTTATGACAACAGGTTAATTAGATTAATTGATGGCAGAGTAGAAAGGCGTTATAGTATCAATATAATATGATGATATTTCATGTTGACACCGCTCTTATTCTCTTGGTGATGCTAGCTTACGTCATGGACCCGAGAAAACACGAGGATCTTGAATTCGCTTATGGTTCGGGCCAAATCAATCCAGTTGCCGCAACGGACCCTGGACTAGTTTTCGATGCATCCGAAGCTGACTACACCGACTTCCTCTGCAAGCAAGGCTACAATGCAACCACTCTGAAGCTAGTCACAGGACACAAAGGCACTTGCGCCCATACATCGCCCGGACGAGGCTGGGATCTCAACTATCCATCATTCTCCCTATACGTTGGAGATGGCGAAACGATTAAAGGCACCTTCACCAGAACCGTGACTAATGTTGGTGCTGCAAAGTCGACCTACAAAGCTAGCTTGTACATGCCAGCATTGATCAGTGTTACCATTCGACCGTCTATTATGACGTTCTCAGCGGCTGGACAGACACGGAGTTTCACTGTTACCGTCACGGGACCCGCCATTTCGCAACAGCCAATTGTGTCGGGTGCGGTAATATGGACGGATGGGACGCATGTCATTAGGGCTCCGTTAGTTGTTTACAACTATATCGCTGGAGCTCCGTACAATATTTACTCGGATCATGAGTCCATGACGGCAGTAAATCCTACTCCCGAGCGTTCTTTTATGTATCACGAAGCTGGAGGCTATAGGAAACCAATGAAGCCTCGTCAGTGAGCGACAAGTTTTTTATGCTTCTTTTTTATGATAAGCATTAAAAATAATATGGTTCCTGGAAATGAAGAAGATAAGTGGCACTATGCGTCTCTGACGTCTCTATAGATATTGTCATGACAAAAAAATATATATATACCTATACCTATCTTAAAAGTGGGGTCTTTATGTAATTTGTTATTTGTTTAATTTCTTAATTAATTACCCTTATTAAATGTGTGCACTTAATATTATAAGTTACAATTCCATCCATTACAACCAAACGTTCTCTAATCCAAAGCAAATGTGCGATAAACTAAGACAAAATCTCATGTTCACTACAAGAAAATTGGCGAATTCTTACGGAAAATATCCGTTGGAATTCATCCAAGTTTTCATTGGAATGCCTGATTCCAACAGAATTTCCAATAAATTATATGCCACTGGAAAATAGCTGTTGAAATCACCAAATTCCAACGGTAATTCTAATGAAAATTCCAACGGTTAAGTTCCGTAGGAATTATCAATCGTTGGAATAAACTCCAACACGAATTCCAATGACCATTCCCACGGTGTCTATTCCGTTGGAACTTATTCCAACAGAGTTCCAACGGAATTAACTGCTGGATTTCCAACATCTATTCTATGGATTCTAACTATTTTTCCAACAGGTTTATGGGTAGGAATTTCAAGCATTCCAACAGCTAATTTCTTTTTTTATTTGCCTCGCAGCATTATAAACCTAAACAACATTTACTATAATTCACGACAGTCCTTTTTAGAAACAAAAATCAAAATAAAATATTTAAGTTTCCATTTATACACTAGACATACCTCTTGTATATATTTAGGAGAAAACCATTTTTACAAAGGGAGGCGTTCCATGTTATTGTGAACGAAACTTCTATCTGATCTTTGGAATGTGGCCTGATCCTGAAACTTGTGCTGTGGAGCCTGCACATAGAGACAAATTCAAAACAGAAATGTTTCAACAAATTCACATTCCGTATTTTAAATGTAATAAAATCTTGTTTCTTGAATTCTAAATAAATTCTCACGTGTCAAAAGAACTTCTGCCTTTCCCTGGCCTACTCCACACAATATCATAATACCTGCATTCACAAGTTCGATGATATGATTGGTATGAAATTCTGTTTACACACTAACAACAATTAGTGAAGCCAACCATGGCTTTTATTTGACACATAGATAATTTTTTGCTTACCCTCTTTTTGTTTCTTTATTCTGATATTCTAAAATATTTTTGACTCCTCCGTATGTTACTCCTGAGATCAAGCCTGCCGGCTTCGTTATTATGAGTTTAACAATGCCATTATCCATCACCACCTGAACAAGAAGAACTTTGAATTGAATTTGAGGTTGCATTCCCTTAATCATTTTTGTGTTTTCTTGTACAAAACAATGTAAGATACATAAAAATATGAACATGTGTTTTTTGGTCATTTTTGCAAACAGATTAAAGGCAGTTTTATATGAAGGTAATCAACTGTAGGCTTATATGGTTATCCAATACATGCAGCTTGAGTGGAGGAGATGGGCCTTCATTGCTTTGTGGATTCAACCTGCATAAGTTCTCATTAGAATTATAATACTATCTATTCTTAGATTTCTTTCTATATTATGCAGTTGTTGACTTTATTTTTCTGGTACTGCACAAAATAGAACAAAGCGAATATATTTTATTTATGGAGAATTTTTATTTTTTGTCCATTATATTATCGATTTTCTAAAAAAACGTACGTGACATTTTCCACCATCAAAACATGTCCACTAACTTGGCAAATTTATCAAAACGCATTAAATGATTTCCATAATTTATTTTTATTTTATTTTAAATGCCTGCTCTGAAAAGCATTAAGACCATGTGCTTAATACTCTTGAACTGTGTAAGTTTTGGACGCATTGGGAGACTAGTTTTACGCATAGCAACTTTCAGGGATGATATCGATGTGATGGCTGTTAACGATCCTTTTATTGATGCAAAATACATGGTCAGTCTACATGTTCACTGCATTTGTATGATGATTATAGAGTAGCTTAACTTCAGAATTAGTCATAAGCTCATTTTTATTAATTACACGCTGAAGGTGCAACGTCAGATTTACTCTATATTATTCATTCCATGCAGGGGGAACTTCATATTTAGTTTAAGGGGTCAGTTAAACCTTCAGACTCATTTATATTGTATGAATATAGTTAATAAATCACTTTTTGGGTTCATTTCTACTTTCTTCCATCGTAGAGTTGGGTTTAATCAAACAAGTAAAAAAAAAAAAAGAGAAGAAAGTCGTTTCAACAATGAAAATCATTAACCGACTCTGTAATTGTGTGTGTGTGTTTGTGGTATGGGAGTGGAATATTTGTATTGGGGTGATGAAATAAATTAATTCTCTTTTTATCACAAATTTTGGAGTTGCCATTCTGTGAGATACTTTTCCTTGAGCACACACACTTTTTACCCAAGTTGAGATAGTGAAGTGTGTTAATTTCTTACGAGAAGTTCTTACGTTTTCAATTTGCAGGGAGTGGTATTTTATGAAGACGGTGAGCCAATAGTTGATGGTGAATTTGGAGATTTTAAGGTCTCATGAAAAATTTATTATTATTATTTTTTTTGATTTCATGTAGTTGAATAAAAAATATTATTGTATTAATATTAGTTTTAGTTTGCTGTGTCTTAGATTTTATTGAAATTTGGTGATATAATTAATATAATCACAATATTTATTATTATTGATTTTGGTGTATTCCTGCTTTCATTTCATTTTTTTTAATTTTTTTAACTTTCTAGAAGGTAACTCTTGTAAAACCGTTCTAGTAAATGGACTTTTCAGAACGGTATTCTCAAATAACCGTTCTGGAAAGTATAACTTACCAGAACGGTATTTAAAAATACCGTTCTGGAAAGTTGCACTTTTAGAACGGTTTTTCAAATACCGTTCTGGTAAGTTATACTTTCCAGAACGGTTTTTTGGAAATACCGTTATGGAAAGTGTGACTTTTCAGAACGTTTTTTGAAAAAACCGTTCTGGGAAGTGGCGGATCAATATGGTATGGTACCATTCTAGAACATAATTTTTTTTTCCAGAACGCCGTTTTTTTACCCTTCTAGAAAGTTTGTCAATTCATAAGGGTAAAAAAAGGCGTTCTGGAAAGTACAGACTTTCTAGAACTATGACACTACAGAAGGCACAGAAACACGTTCTGGATAGACAGAATTACCCTTTTGGATTGGCAGTTTCTACACTAGTGCACCCCACGTTGAACTGTTGCCTCCGTACCTTCATGCCGCTGCCCGATTCGCCGTCGCCTCACCTGCCGAACGCCGCTGCCCATATCYTCGAGCCCCMCCGTTACGGTCKAGTCGCAATCGAAGGAGAGGGAGATTGGCCAGCCGATTCCTGAAATTTGGGAAGGAGGAAGATTAGCCCGGTCGGAGCTCCGCCGTTGCCGCTGTGCCTCCACCACCGCCGGCGACGACTGAGGAAGGGAAAGGGGCTGCGTCGTTTCTTATTTGGAGAAGAAAGAGCACGTCGTCACAGCGTAGTAGGGTTCAGGGGAAATTACGACGGCGGTGGTGGTGGGGGAGGAGGATTCATTTGTTTCAGCTCAGGGATGAGTGGGAATCTGAAGCTGATAATCGAGAGAGAGAGGGGGGCGACGATTTGGATATGTTAGAAAAATTATTTGATGGGGAGAAGTGAGGGTTATTACACGGTCATATACATCAGTTCTACATAAACAATCGATGCTCATATTTAACTATAAACATCGGTTGTGTTGACTAACCGATGTTTATGTATCTTAATGAAAACTTGAATTTTTTTATTATTATACGCATAGGTTGTATCTAAACAACCGATGCACATAAGTTTTCCCGAACTATTATAGGCATCGGTTGTTTGGTAAAACCGATGCATATAACTTTTATTTATTACAAAAAAAAAAATCGTCCGACTATAGGTATCGTTTTCTGCTTAACAACCGATGCCTATAACTTTTTTTAATTATAAAAAAGACCCCGCGCGACATTAAGCATCGGTTGTTTACTACAACCGATGCCTATACCCTCGTTCTAATGGCATTTTTTGTATTAGTGTGGTGGTTTTGTGCAGACATAGATTCCCAACTTACCTCAGTCTGAATAACCTATTCTAGGTAATCCATTCTCTAACCAGGCCTTCTCAACAACAATGGCCAATAGAGGTGCTCATCCTACAGGTGTTCATAATTCCATTGAACTTACTCCTTGGTTCTTGGATAGTGGGGCAAACTCTCATGTTACCTCTGATTTCAGCAACCTTAGCCTTCACTCTCCATACACTGGTCAGGATCAGCTCACTGTAAGTAATGGTTCAAAACTCAAGATCTCTCATACTGTCTCCTCTTATGTAACTCATCACCACACTTCAAAACCTTTAATCATGAGTAACATTCTTTATGTTCCATCATTAACACAATATCTGCTCAGTATATCTCAATTCACTTTAGATAACAATGTCTCTATAGAATTGGACTCCAGTGCTTGCTATGTTAAGGACACTACTCAAGCCATCCTTTTAAAAGGCACACTTAAAGAAGGTCTCTATCAATTGTACCTTACAAAGCTGCCATCCTCCTTCTACAAACATAACTCTCCCCAGTCACTACTTGCTGTTGTCTCCTCCACTGCTCAACTGTGGCATTCCAGATTAGGCCATGCATGTCCTTCAACAGCTTCAAATTTCTGTAAAAAACTGTCAAAACCTATCTCTGTTTCTCAGTTTCCTTTTTGTGATGCTTGTAAACAAGGAAAACTTCATAATACTTCCTTTTCCTTTGTTGTTTCAAATGTAAAAACATTGTTTGAACTAATTTTTTCTAATGTTTGGGGTCCATTTGGTGTAACTTCTACTGATGGCTATAAATACTACATCCACTTTATTGATGCTTTTACCAGATTCATATGGATTTATCCAATGCATTCCAAAAGTGAATCTTTGTCAATTTTTTACACATTTTAATCTTTTTGTGGAAAGATAATTCAAATGTAAAATAACATCTTTTCAGTCTGACTTTGGTGGTGAATATAGACTTATTGATTATGTACTTACTTCACAAGGTGTTCAAGTTAGGCATCATTGTCCTCACGCACATCATCAAATGGACTTCCTGGAAGAAAACATCAACACGTAATGGTTATGGGACTCACTCTCCTGGAAAATGCCTCATTGCTATACAATTTTTGGTGGGATTCCTTTGTTACAGCTGTTTACATCATAAATAGATTACCTTCTCCCATTCTGTCAAATATATCTCCCTTTCAAAAACTCTATAACTACACTCCTGACTATGATTTTCTAAAAGTTTTTGGCTGTTCTTGCTTTCCCTATCTCAAACCATATAACAACACAAAAATGCAATTTAGATCTTCAAAATGTGTGTTTCTAGTGTATATCCCCTTTTATAAAGGCTATAGATGTCTCCATCCTAGTGGCAGAATCTATATTTCTTGGCAGAACCTATATTTCTAACGCAATTAGCTTTAATAAACATGAATTCCCCTTCTAATTCGCTCAATCCCTCAATATCTTCTTCTATTCCTATTTCCATTTATTCTGATACACAGTCAGGAACACAAACACCCTCTTCATATTCATCACCCTCATCCTCTCATAATTTAGTTCCTTTACCTATTCTTACTGACTCTCAGTCACAGAGCACTCATAATTCTCCGAATTCATCCTCCCCACATTATTTTCCACATCCTTTACTCTTGTCCCCTCTCGTTCTATGATTACCAGGTCCAAGCATGGTATATTCAAACCCAAAATTTACACTGCTCACATCAACTCCTCCAGAGTCATTGAACCATGCTTTAATTCTCAATAACACTTGGTATCTGGTGCCATATGATTCAAGAATGCTACTGGTTGATCAAAAATGGGTGTTTACAGTTAAGTACATGGCTGATGGAGAGGTGGAAAGGTTCAAGGCCAGACTTGTATAAAAGGGTTTTCAACACTAGGCAGGAATCGACTATTTTGACACCTTTAGTCCTGTTTTAAAACCAGTTACTATTAGACTCTTGTTTAGTATTGCAGTCTCTAGAGGTTGGGAAATACAACAAGTGGACATTAATAATGCTTTTCTCCATGGGGCTTTACAAGAAACAGTTTACATGACACAACCTCAGGGGTATGTGAGCTCTGCATTTCCAAATCATGTGTGTAAACTGAACAAAGCCATTTATGGTTTAAAACAGGCTCCAAAATCTTGGAATGATACATTTAAGAAGTCTATTTTAGCTCAAGGTTTTAAGGCCTCAGCATCTGATTCTTCTCTTTTCTACAGAAAACAAGCTGGAAAGTTATTGTTGGTTGTAGTCTATGTAGATGATATTTTACTAGGAGTTGATGACATTTCTGAGGTACAACAGGTTATCTTCTTATTGGACAAAGAATTTACTTAAAAAATGTGGGAAGGTCAGCTACTTCTTAGGGCTAGAAGCTCACTATGTGCCTGATGGTGTCTTGCTGAATCAAGTACATCTCTGATCTGCTTCAGAAAACTAGAATGATTCACTATAAGTTATGTTCCAGCACTTATAATAGCTCTCAAAAATTATTTTTAAATGATAGTGCTCCATTCTCTAATCATACCCTTTATAGGAGCACAATGGGTGCAATACAATACCTAATAATGACTAGACCAGATATTTCATACATTGTTAATAAACTCAGTCAATTTCTTCAGGTCTCACAATAAATCATTGGATAGCTGTAAAGAGAGTTCTACACTATCTCAAAGGTAGCTCTGGTTGGGTCTTCTTTTTCATTCTACATCCATAGTCAAACTACAGGCCTTTTCAGATGCAGATTGGGTCGATTCCGTTGATGATAGATGCTCTACCAGTGGATTTTATGTTTTTCTTGGTCCAAACTTACTATCATGGAGCTCCAAAAAGCAGAATGTAGTTGCTCGTAGTAACACAAAGTCAGAATATCAGGCCCTAGCTTCTGCAATAGTTGAAATTCTCTGGATCAAAGCTCTACTTCTAGAGCTAGGCTTTATAGTTTACTCATCACCTGTTTTGTGGTGTGATAATATTGGGGCGATTTCTCTATCTTCTAATCCAGTGTTTCATGCGCGAACAAAGCATATTGAAGTGGACGTTCATTTTATTCGGGAAAAAGTACATCAACAACTGATGCCTCTAGCGATCAACTTGTCGATGCACTCATAAAGTCATTAGTTGTTGCTCGCTTTCAGTCTATGTGTTCAAAATTCAATCTTTGTAATTCTCATGGTTTGGTTTGAAACAGGAGTTTATTGAAATGTGTATAAGAACTATAGTTAGTTGTAATTAATTAAATTTGTATTAGTTACAAAATAGAATTAACTGAGGGTAGTCAAGGGAAATCATTTAGGGGAAGATATGGTAGAGCTGCAAAATATCCTTTTGGTATAAAGATACACAAAATATGAATAAAGCAATTTTGGATTTCTTTTCTTTTATCTAACAATAACCAGGAAAAATAACTACAATGGGCTTATTGGTGGACCGAATCTCTCTTTTTTTTAATGGGTTAAATTAGTGGGAAGCTGACAAGATTTAGTATTGAGCTGAATAATTCGTTTTAGATGAAAAAAATCAAAGAAGACTGTGCCGGAGCCCACCAGGCCTTGGGGTGGCGACGCCCTTAAATTTCTAATATGCATAGAATAATTTGACCTAAAATAAAAAGATCGTCATTGGCGGAGGTTAGGTTTGGCTATGGTTTCTCTGTCCATTTGCGGTGACCGTTTCTCTGATCGGAGGGCTTTTGCTCCCCTCCACTAGTCGAAGATAGGGGTCTAAAGTCTCTGTGAAAGACAGACCAAATCAGATTTTTCTGTATTTTCAAAATTAATCAAATTTTCATATTTTTACAATTTAGTCCCACAACTTTTCATTTGAGTCTGAAATCAGATTCTAATAGTATTTTCAAATTTAATCAAACTTTTGGTTTCTTACAATTTAACCTCACAAATTTTCATTTTAGTCCATGGGAGGGGCAAAATAGATAAGAGACATTTTTATTATTATTATTACCCATTTAATATTGTTTTAAGAAAGAAAGGGTGATAATAAAAGAAATAATTATGCCGATGAATTTGGCCAGTTAAGAAATTAATATATTCATTTCTTGAAATGTGGCCAAGTCAGGTAGAGTTTTCTATTTACCTAAACTTTTGGCACTTTAGAATAAACAATATTATTTGACATTAAGAGCTTCAATTATAAGTAAATCTTTACTCTTTAAGGTAAAGTAAAACCTTACTCTTAAGGTGAATTAAATTACTTCGCGTGACATCAATCGACCTATCTCGCAACAAAAGTCTACAGCCAACTGCAGTTTTTCAGACAATTAAGCTCATCAACTGACGAGGAGTAAACAATCAGCCACGCTAGCCCCTATCTATATAATGGGACATGTAATATCAGATCAAATTCCATTACAATATGTTCATAATGGTGAAAGCTTGGACAGTTTCACTTCTCTATCTTTTATTGCTTTCAGCCCTTGTGCTGAACTGCCGTTGCCAACAAAGGAAGGTATGCATAAACCTCTCTTACTCTCTCTCTCTCTCTCTATATATATATATATATATATATATTCTTAGAGTTGATGTTCAATTTATTTTCTTGCAGCTTCACATCGTCTACATGGGAGGTCGACCTCAACAAGATGCATCGGTTGCAACCAAACATCATTCGATGTTGCATAGTGTACTTGGAAGGTACCGGTTGCTCTACACGCTTTTAATTTTGGCTTTTGGTGTTGAATTAACGTTTATAAATAAACTGAAAACATTTGGTGCACGCATTTGTTATTTAAAGGCATTGTTTATTTAGCCAAAATCTACAACTGTCGATACACAGCCAAGGTCGGGATTTCCAGCCAATGCGGTCATAATTTTTAGTACCTAACATATATTAGAGAACTCAATCTAGATTCTTGTAATATCTGAATATTGAAAACATGTATATTGTGATTTCAGCGCTTCATCAGCCAAAGACTCACTAGTTTATAGTTATTGGAGAAGTTTTAACGGCTTTGCAGCCAAGCTGACTCAGGACGAAGCTGCCAGAATTTCAGGTCAGTTAATCTAGGAGAAATAAATCAAAGAGCTTAAGATGAAATTGCCGGTTTTTTTTTTTCTTGAGTATAAATCCTGAGAGCGAAGGTAGGTAGAAATCAAACCCAAATACAAGCCAGTGTTATAACAAACGCCTGACACCATAAAAGTTTAATAGCATTTGAGGTTGAAGTTAGCAAGATCATATTTTACTGCAGAAATGGAAGGAGTGGTTTCGGTAAATCCAAACCGTATATACAAGCTTCACACTACAAGATCATGGGACTTCATGAACCTCACCGTAGACAAACTTGGACCAAGGAATGGATCAGACGTTATTATTGGCCTTCTAGACAGCGGTAACTTTGTGAGCCGTTTCTTTTACCATTTTCACTCATACCAAGTATATTGTTGAATATTGTTGTCTATAATATAATGTTATTCTACTTTTGTTCTTAATTACATGTGTAGGAGTCTGGCCGGAGCATTCATGTTTCAACGACGAAGGTTTTGGCCCTCCACCAGCCAAATGGAAGGGTAAATGCACAACCACGAATTTCACCTGCAATAAGTAAGCATTTTCTATTTAATCTCAAAGAAATGTAAAAGCCTAACAATAACACTTAGCTACAAGACTCATATGATATATGGTAACCACAAAATTTCCCGAAGGAGTCTAGTCGCCAAAACTAAATAAATAAATAAAATTAAAATTAAAAAAGAATCTAGATATCTTTCGATATTACAAATACCTCCCTCTTGTGTTTTTTTTTTTTTTTTGATTATTCTATATTGTGAAAATATTTTCTTCCCCACAAATAGTTGAGGAGAAATTTCTTGATATATGTTCATTGCAGCAAGATCATTGGAGCTCGTTACTACAACAGCGAAAAACGTTATATTGACGGAGATATCCCATCTCCAAGAGACACCGATGGTCACGGGACCCACACGGCATCAACTGCTTCGGGTGTAGAGGTAGAAGAGGCGAGTTACTTTGGTCTAGCCAAGGGCATAGCAAGAGGCGTTCCCAACTCAAGGATTGCAGTTTACAAAGTCGGTTGGGCATTTGGGTGCAATTCTGCAGACATCCTTAAAGCCTTCGATGATGCAATTGCTGATGGAGTTGATATCATTTCGGTCTCCTTCGGGCGAGGTTGGCCTTTTGATTACTTTGACGACTCTATTGCCATCGGGTCTTTCCACGCCATGAGGAGTGGCATCTTGACGTCGTGTTCGGCTGGAAATAATGGCCCTGACCCTGCAACTGTTTCAAACTTTGCCCCGTGGGCCCTCACGGTGGCTGCCAGCTCAATCGACAGAAAGTTTGTTGCGAGAATGGAACTCGGAAATGGTCAAGTCTTTAATGTAAGCTAACCAAACATCCGATCGAGCTAATAATTTAATATTTTGCAAGAATGTCGCCTTCTCTTTGTAAAATACTGAGCTGTAATTTAATATAGGGAATCGCAATCAACGCCTTTGATCTCAACGGGACTTCGTATCCATTGATCTGGGGAGGAGATGCGGCAAACTATACCTCTGGATCTAGTCCAGGTGTAGCTAGATATTGCACACCTGGTGATATGAATGTTGATAGGGTGTCTGGAAAGATTGTTTACTGCGAAAGCGTGAGGGACGGTTCTGGAATTCTCGACGCTAAAGGTGCTGGAATCATCATGTCCGATGTACTTTCTGTGAGCCCTGATATGGCCTACAGTTGGCCATTACCATCAACGTTGATCAGCCCCGAAGATGGCAAGAGAGTTATGGAATACATAAGAACCACAGAGTATATATGTGTGCTTTCTTGTCCTTCAATTTAACCACAGCTAATTAATACATTTTCTTGACAAAATTTTCCTTTTTCAGCAATCCAATGGCAACCATTTTCTATAGTGATGAGTGGAAAGACGTAATGGCTCCAACCGTTGCTTCGTTTTCTTCTAGAGGACCGAGCCCCATCTCTCCTGACATTCTTAAGGTGCCCACTTACAAGTTACAACATATTATTTCATCATCAAGATATTTATTTATTTGTGTGTCTAACTTTTTTTTTTTTTTTTTTACAGCCCGATCTCACAGCACCTGGCGTGGATATTCTAGCCGGATGGTCCCCTTTGTCACCGTCCTCAGTCTACGATGGTGACACACGAAGCACACTCTTCAATATAATATCAGGCACATCCATGTCTTGTCCTCATGCCAGTGGTGCAGCCGCCTATGTCAAAGCCGCTCACCCCAACTGGTCACCTTCTGCCATAAAGTCAGCCCTCATGACGACAGGTAAATAAATAGATTGATGATTTAATTAAGTTTATGATTTGTCATGTTGACAACGCTCTTCCCTTGATGATGTCAGCTTACGTCATGGACCCGAGAAAACACGAAGATCTTGAATTCGGTTATGGTTCTGGACAAATCAATCCGGTCTCCGCAAGGGACCCCGGGCTAGTTTTCGATGCATCCGAAGCCGATTACATCAACTTCCTATGCAAACAGGGCTACAATACCACCACTCTCAGGCTAGTTACCGGAGACAACAACACTTGTGCCAACACATCGCCCGGACGAGGCTGGGATCTCAACTACCCATCATTCTCCCTATACATTGGAGATGGCGAAAAGATTCAAGGCACCTTTACCAGAACAGTGACTAATGTTGGTGCAGCAAAGTCAACCTACGCAGCCAGTTTTCACATGCCAGGATCGATCAGTGTTACTGTTGAACCATCGGTTCTTACGTTCTCAGTGATTGGGCAAACACAAACCTTCACTGTTACTGTCGCGGGACCTACCCTTTCACAGCACCCAATCGTGTCAGGTGCGATTATATGGACAGACGGAACTCATGTTGTCAGGACACCACTCGTGGTTTACAACTATATCCCTGGAGCTCCTTACAATTTTTACTCGGATCGTCCCATGACAACATTAAGCCCTACTCCCGGACGTTCTTCGATATATCAGAAAATTGGAAGCAGTAATAGACAGCGACTGAAGACACGTCAGTGAGAGGGCAGCAACAAGTTATGTTTCTATTTTTTCTGATGATTACCATTTTATAAATGCATCCATAAACAGCATTCGAGGGCTTTAAAGTGTTTGAGGAAGCTTAATATGTTGTTCTTTTTGCCCTCTTTCCAAGAAATACAATGAATGCATGAACTAGCTAGTTGCGCTTCCAAAATGATGACATGATCAAACAAGAAACATACGGCATCACATAGATTAGCAAGTTTCTTTGGGATGATTAAGCATATTAGACCTAGTTCAAGAATTGAAAAAAACTACCAACCGACTGCATACACGATCACTCGAACATTTCATCTCATTTATTCATTACTTCATGTTACAAAATAATAATACGAAAGGGAAATGTTACTGAACTATACTACAATGCTTACAAATACAAAGAAAAAAAAAAGTAAAATTGGAAAACAAATAAAACTAAGTGAACCGAATCAGATTAATCAACAAGTCAAGGCGAAAAAAATCTCATTCTGCAAGACAAATACGCCCTTTGTAGTGCTGATGGAATTGGTGTAATGTCCCCAAAGATACGACGACTTAAAATCTTTGAAACTGTAGCACACCAGAATTCAAAGTTCCAACAAAATTGAAAAGTGTGAAAATTGAGCACAAAATCTAAAACAAATGCTTGAGACTTTTAGTGCAGAAAAAATGAAGAATGAAGTTGATTCAATGTGTTTTCTGCCTGTAACTTTCAAATCTATTTATAAACTTCACCGTGCAAAGTTTGAGAATTTGAAGGAGTGAAGCAACTACAATTAGTGGGTTTGACTCCCCACTACAACCACCACCTTCATCATCACAATTTTAAGACTTTTGAAATGCTGCTTACACCGAACATAAAATCTTAAACTAATGCTTGAGGCTTTTAGTGCATAAAAAAATAAAAATTTAAACAAATGCATTAGTGGCTTTAACTCCCCAGTACAACCACTACCTACATCGTCACATATTTGAAACTCTTGAAATGCCGATGATGAAGATGATCAGAGCATAAAACTTTAAAAAAATGCTTGAGGTTTTTAGTGTAGATTTTTTTTTTAAAAAAATGCATCAGTGACTTTAACTCCCTACTATAACCACTACCACAGATTTGAGATTCTTCAAATACTGCTGATGAAATTGAACCGAGTACAAAATATTAAACAAATACTTGAGATTTTTAGTGAAAGAAAACAACGAGCACGTTTTAGGCAAAAGCGAGCTCATTCTAATATTAACTTTTCAGTATAAACATACAATCATTTCTCATTGGTTACAGCAGAGAAGGAGATAGATATTTATAGCAGTACACAACTAATGTTTGCCCTAGAATGTGTGGTTAGAAATGCTATAGTATAATCTAACAACGCCTACTTAGAATATGTGATCAGGAATGGTACAATACAACCTGACAGCTATATTGGGCTGGTTGTACTAGATTGTGGCTGACATCATCTGGTGTAGTGCAGGTCCCAAGTGATGCCAGCGGACTCATTCGTGACCTCTCAAGAGACCTGATGCCAGCTTCTTGAGCAATCTCATAACGACATGTATGGTTTGTATTCATGCGACTTGAAATTATCAGGTCGCTGGTCTGATTATGTTCATGTGACTTAAGTTATCAGGTCGCTCTCTAATATCCTCCCTCAATTAGAACGTGGTTAGAGTAGTAACAGAGAGTTTATTCCGTACTTGGGTGAAGAATTGATGCGATATAGTGGTTTGATGAAGACATCTGCAATCTAATCGAGAGAGGGAACAAATTGAACTTGTAATAATTTTTTCGCAATGATGTTTCTGAAAAAATGGAGATCTAGTTCAAAGTGTTTGGTACGAGCATGAAGAATAGTATTGGAGGCAACAACAATGACATTTTGATTATCAACCTGAATTTTGGGAACATTAGAAAGTTTGACATTGAACTCCTGAAGCAAGGATTGAACCCAAAATATTTATGTGGTAGCATGAGTTAGGCAATGGTATTCAGCTTCAGTGCTGGACTTTGATACAAATGCCTATGTTTTAGAGCACCCAAAGATAATATTTTTCCCCAAAAAGATACAAAAACATGTAACGGATTTTCTGTCATTCACATTTCCAGCCCAGTCTAAATCTAAAAATCCTGTCAGAGTGAAGTGTGAGGATATCCTGTAGTTGATTCCAAAACAAACTGTACCAGCAAGGGATCGCAAAATTTTCTTGACAGCTCGCCAAAGTCTGCTGAGGGGCCAGTGTATATATTGACAGACTTTGTTGACACTATGAGATGCCAGGTCTAGTGATGTTAATATACTGATGGGTTCCAACAATACTCCTATAGAATGATAGATCAATAATTTGGTCTCCTTGTGTTTTGGACAGGATAAGAGAGACAATCATTGGTGTACAAGTGGCTTTAGACAGTCATACTAGCTCTCTCCAAGAGATTTGTAATGTACTTTCCCTAATTTAAATGCAGACCTTGAGTTGTGTGGGAGACCTCAAAACCAAGAAAATGATGCAGTTCACCAAATTTTTTTAATGAAAAAGTTGAATCAAGATGGGTAATAAGTTTGGCAATCCCATCTTTTTTGCTTCCTATGACTAAAATGTCATCAACATACACCAATACCCAGATGCATCTAGAGGAAGTGTTATTATAAAAAAGGGAACTATCAACTTTTGAAGTTGAGAAATCAAATTGAGTAGGAATAGCTCTCAATTTTCTAAACCGGGCTCTAAGCCTGTTTAAGCCCATATATAACTTTAGAAAGTTTGAACACTTGAAACTTATCACTATTCTGCTCAAAGCCAGGTGGCTGAGCCATAAAGATCTCCTTGTCCCCCTCTCCATTCAAGAAAGCATTGTTAACATCCAATTATTTTATGGACTATTTATAATTGATAGATATAGAGAGAATGATTTTAATGGTGGTAGTTTTAACAACAGGGCAAAATGTCTCAAAAAAAATAATGATCAAAACCTGACACTTGATTGTATCCTTTGACCACTAATTTGTCCTAATACCAAGCTACTATTCCATCAACATGAGTTTTCAGCTTGAATACCCACTTGCAAACAATGAAAAGACTTGCCTGGAGGTATCTTAGAGAGGGATCAGTTCTGATTCTTAATGAGAGCTTCATAATCTTCATACGCAACTGCTTTTCATCTAGGATAAATTACGGCTTCAATATAGAAAGAAGGCTCTTTGAGAATCAAGGAGCTGTGTGCTGAGCACCTTGGACTTGTAAATTCTTACTTTAACCCTTGTTATCATGTGGTGTTTCCCTACAAAAGGGTTAGTACCTGCACCAAAAGTAAATGAGAAGTATGCGTAGGACTCATAAGTGGTAATTCAACAGCAAGAAGAATAGTTGAGGGACTAGATTGAGTGGAGGGCAGTGAGACTGGTTGATGTATAGAGCTGGACTTATGTGAAGTATCAGATTATAGTGAGGTTGCAGGTGATTGTGGTGAGATCACGGTTGATTAGGGTGAGGTCGTTGGTGTTTTAGTAGTTTGGAGAACTATTATAAGAGCAGGTGTACCAAATATGTATGATTGATTGTTTGAACAAGAATGAGGTTTAGAATTCTTGGAAAAAAGAATTTTGAATTCATCAAAGATCACATTAGTGGTGAATATGACCTTTCTATTTGGTAGTAAGACTTTGAATTTCTTATAGTGTTCACTGTAATCGAGGAAGTTATTAGGTTGAGACTTGAATTGAAATTCGTGTTTATTAAGTGGTTTAAGACGAGGGTAACAGAGATACCCAAGGTATTTAAGATGAGTGTAGTTGGGATTTTATTTTAGTAAGAGTTGTTGAGGGCTTTTGTACTGAATGTTTTTTTTTAAGGTAGTCTGTTGATGAGGTAGACAGCAGTGGTAAAGGTATCATCCCATTATTTGATAGGTAAATGAGAGTGAGAGAGAAGGGGTATTCCTTTTTTTAACAATGTGTATGTGTTTTCTTTCTGTAAGACCATTTTGTTCATGAGTGTAAGGATAAGAGATTCTATGATGTATTTCAGAAGAGTGAAACAAATTTGTGAGAGCTATAAATTCTCCCACTCCATCACTTTGAACTGGCCTAATTTTGGATTAAAACTGAGTAAGAATAAGGTTCTATAAGTGAGTAGAGGCATTGATCATATCTAATTTGTAATTTAGCAAATAGATCCGAGTATATCAGGTATAATGATCAATAAAGAAAACATAGTAAGAGAATCCATTTGAAGATTTTATAGGAGAAGGACCCCAAACATTTATATGTATGAGATCAAATGGTCTGATATATTCAGTTTCTGAGATAGAATATAGTAGCTTTTGGATTTTACCCTGAAGACAAGCATAACAAGTTGAAAATGAGGTTTTATTATTAGAAATGGAGAGATTAGTGCTTTTGAGGACTTTATTTATTACATTATTGGTAGGATGCCCCAGTCTAAGCTGCTATAACTATAAATCTTCTTCCTTATTCTTATTCCCGAACTCGGTGATGAAAGTACTAGAGGCTTGACTTTTGAGAGAAGCAGATGTATTATTGGAGTCAGCAGTTGAGGTATTAGCAAGCTGTATGTCGAACTTGTAAATGCCATTCCTAAGAGAGCCTCTGAGAAAAGTTTGATGTGTAACCTGATCCTTAACACAACAAGAGATAAGATGAAATTCAAAGTACACATATTTATCTTGAGCAAATTGAGAGACACTAGTGAGATTCTTAGTTATGTGAGGAACATGAAGGAGTTTTTTGAGTAGGAAAGATTTGTTACTGGATTTGAAATGTGAATTATCAATATGAGAAATACAAAAACCTGGTCCATTTCCTACTTGAACCTTGTTGTTGCCTTGGAATTCTGAAGCAATGTTGAGATTGGCTAGTCCATTAGTGATATGATTTGAGACTTCTGAATCTGCATACCAACTTGCATCACTCTTTGAGTTAGACATCATTGACATGACAAAGGGATCAATAGGTTGAGTAGGAGTTCGCAGTAGTGTTTGAGCCATTTTGGGTGTTACTGGATGGTGTAGTGTAAGGAGCATTAAATCTGTAATAACACTTGTCGACAGAGTGATTGGTGTAACCACAAATTTGATAAAGCGACCTGTTGCCTGTCCTGAAACCTCTTCCACCTCTTCCTCTGTGACTGTTCCTTTCTCTGCCACCTCTTCTAAAGTTCTGACCTCTTCCTCTATTAGCTCATGTAGTGGTCTAGTTTCCTCTTCTTTAACCAGAGGATTGAGTAGTAACATTGATAGTAGGACTTGACCCATCTGTATAATGAGATTTGAGGAATTCCCAACTTCTAGTCTAGTTTCATAGCTCAACAACATAGGTAGGATGTCTTTGAGAGTGAGTGAGTTACTCCTAGTTGTAGCTGCTACAACTAATGGGTCAAAATTTTCTTCTAGTCTAGTAAGAACATGTATTGCTTGTTCTTCTTCCAAAATCTGTTGGCCAGCAGAAGCTATCATGTCGCAAGAAATTTCTACTTTGTCGACATAATCCCTAATGTTCATGGTCCCTTTCTTGATAAAGGAGAGTTGCATCTTGTACTGCATTTTTCTGGCTGTAGTTTGACTGAAAAATTTAGTTTCAAGAGTTTGCCATATTTACCATGAGGATGCAAGATATCTTTGAGAGTGAGTGGGTCACTCCTAGTTGTACCAAAAGCTAGTATGTCGCAGCAAGCTCTTAAGGTCACTTTCTTGATAGAGGAGAGCAAGTTTTTTTTACCTAAGGTCCCTTTCTTGATAGGTGATAGTGATGTCTTTAAGAGTGAGTGGGTCTCTCCTAGTTGTAGCAGAAGCTAGTATGTCACATCAAGTTTCTTACTTAAACTCCCTTTCTTGATAGAGGAGAGATGCGTGCAAGATTTTCAGAGAGAGGAGAGAAGTCATGATGCTAACTTGAGACTCTTCAAATGTTGATAATGAAGTTGAACCATAGAATCATAAGTCCTAAGTTGTTGAGAATTTTATTCTTGTAATTTTTCCTTTTTAGTTGTTTGTTTTTCTTGGGCGCAAAATAAATTAGGACTCTAGATTTTGTTTCCTAGATCGGGTCTATGACTTTATTTAGTTTTCTAGATTATGTTTAGGACTTGGTTTAATTGTTTACCAAGTATAGTGTTATGGTATTAGATGAATATGAATTTTGTATAATTTTATGTAATTAATCTCAGCTGATTTTCTGGAAATATTGTAAGGAATAGACTGAAAGGGAGGAGAAATAGATGCTTGAGTAGGGAGAGTAGAAAATTCTTCTTTTCCTTCCATGTTCAGCTAATAACATATAAATAATCCCGGGGGGGTGGGTGTGGGGACAAAACAATTTGTGCTCTCCTCTTGAATTAAGCAAAATGAACAAATTATAACATTACACATGTAAGGCCACAATTCTCCAAATAAACTAGCACTAGCATTGAAATGAGATTATGCCATGTGTCCCCTTTAGTAACCCTGTTCGGTACCCACTCCAATCTTTAGAACCGAACCTATCCGCTGGCCTTCTCACCCAAATCGTCACCCATACTTCTCAATCTCAAGTTGTCCCAGCCCTAATCCTTCATCAACTCGCTCCGGCGACTCCAAACCCTGCCAATCCATGACAATAGCTGCCCGATTCTGAGATCCTTGTCCCGAAGGATCAAAATATGGGAACTTTCGGCGTATGAAGAGTTCATCTTCCCCAGTTGATTGCTTTATCCCGCTCCTATCCTAAGTAATCAAAAACTGCTGCACCTCATTTATTTTTCTTCGCACTAACCGCTGAGCTATTGTCTCTCCAGGTTCGACCAGAAATTCGCCTTCTTCGCCGACGATTGGGAGTTCAGAACAAGGGAATGGCTGGATAGTTGGGCTGAGCTTCTTCTTGAACAGCGACACGTGGAAAACGGGGTGAATTCGAGTGCTCTCGGGGAGCTCCAAACGGTAAGCCACTTCTCCGATCCGTTCAATAATCAGAAAAGGCCCGTAGTATTTTGCTGAAAGCTTCAGATTTCGCCTAAGGGCAACTGAATTTTGCCTGAAAGGCTGGAGTTTTAAGTAAACCCAATCCCCTACTTCAAAACCCTTCTCTTTTCTCTTTTTATCTGCAAAAAACTTCAGGCGCTGCTGTGCCTCTTGTAAATTTTGCTTTAGGTCATGTGTTAATTGCTGCCTTTTTTGAATGAACTCAGCTGTCTCTTAGTTTTGTGTGCTGATGTATGTTTCTAGAAATGTGGATGTAGGTTGATATCCATATAGGGCCTGGAAGGGTGTGGTCTTTAGGCTAGAATGGTAGTTGGTGTTGTACCAATATTCTGCAAGTGGTAACCATTTTGCCCAAGTTTTAGGGTTTTGGTGTACCAAACATTAGAGGTAGTTTTCTAGGCATTGACTTAGCCTCTCAGTTTGTCCATCTGACTGTGGGTGGAAGGCTGAGGTGAAGTCTAGATGGGTCCCAATTCCCTTGAACAGTTCTTCTAGAAAGAGCTGGTAAAAACCTTATCCCTATCTGTGACAATATGCATAGGTTGGCCATGCAACTTGTAGATTGAGTCCAGGAATATCTTAGCCACAGTAGCAGCTGTAAAAGGATGGCATAGGGCCATGAGATGGCCATACTTGGTGAGCCTATCCACCACTACCAAGATAACATCCTTACCCGCTGATTTAGGCAACCCTTCTATGAAGTCCATAGAGATGTGTGTCCATACTTGTTTTGGAATAGGTAGTGGTTGTAACAGGCCAGGGTAAACTCCACCTTCAGACTTGCTCCTTTCACAAGTGTCACATTGTTTAACCCAAACTTCAACATCCTTCCTTAGCAAAGGCCAGTAAAATAGTCTACTGATCCTCTAATAAGTGCCTTGTGAACGGAATTTAAATTGTTGTGTTCAAACTACTTTTATAATCCTGCTGCTTATTTTCGTTAACTCTATTTGATTTTAGTTTCGTTGACTGTAACACCGAAAGCGACATCATTTACTGATACTTATTTTCATTAACCATAGACCTATAAATTGACAATTGGCATCTAGAGCGGGTTATTGACGTACTAAGTACTGATCCTTATATGTAAATATAATTTATAATATTAACTCATATACGTAATAAATATAAAACGTAAAATATCATACATGTCCATAAACGTAAAAGGGGGAGATTGTTGATAATTTTATTCTTGGCAATTTTTCATTTTTAGTTACTTGTCTTTCTTGGGCACAAAAAAAATTAGGACTCTAGATTTTATTTCCTAAATTGTGTCTATGACTTTATTTAGTTTTCTAAATTATGTTTAGGACTTAGTTTAATTATTTACCAAGTATCTTCTATTTAAGATAAGGAGGAGACACAAGAGAAGGGGACTGACTCACAGATTTTACGAAGCAAGGACGACGCAATCATCAAGGAAGAATACAAGCAAATTACACACTTGAAGCCATTGTCCAAGATCAAAGAAGGTCTTCGAAGTTGCGTGACCAATGGAGAAGATCATTCTTCACAGTGAAGTGTATTTTTAGTATCATAGTGTTTGATACTCTAGTTTTTCATATATTACTTTATATCTTTTATGTATGATCTTGAATAAGAAAAGTAATATAGTTTTCGGGTTTGTACACTCAAGTTCACAAGCACTTTTACTTGTGAACGGAATTTAAATTGATGTGTTCAAACTACTTTTATAATTCCGCTGCTTATTTTCGTTAACTCTGTTTGATTTTAGTTTCGTTGATTGTAACACCGAAAGCAACATTATTTACTGATACTTATTTTTATTAACCATAGACCTACAAATTGACAATTGGCATCTAGAGCGGGTTATTTGACGTACTAAGTACTGAATGTTATTTGTAAATATAATTTATAATACTAACTCATATACGTAATAATTATAAAACGTAAAATATCATACATGTCCAGAAAGGTAAAATGGGGATATTGTTGAGAATTTTATTCTTGAAAATTTTTTATTTTTAGTTATTTGTCTTTTTTGGGCACAAAAAAAAATTAGGACTCTAGATTTTGTTTCCTACATTGTGTCTATGACTTTATTTAGTTTCCTATATTATGTGTAGGACTTGGTTTAATTATTTACAGAGTATCTTCTATTTAAGATAAGGAGGAGACACAAGAGAAGGGGACTGACTCACATATTTTACGAAGCAAGGACGACGCAATCATCAAGGAAGAATACAAGCAAATTACATACTTGAAGCCATTGTCCAAGATCAAAGAAGGTCTTCGAAGTTGCGTGACCAACGGAGAAGATCATTCTTCACAGTGACAAGTATTTTTAGTATCATAGTATTTGATACTCTAGTTTTTCATATATTACTTTATATCTTTTATGTATGATCTTGAACAAGAAAAGTAATATAATTTTCGGGTTTGTACATCCAAGTTTACAATCACTTTTGCTTGTGAACAGAATTTAAATTGCTGTGTTCAAATTACTTTTATAATCCCGCTGCTTATTTTCGTTAACTCTGTTTGATTTTAGTTTCGTTGATTGTAACACCGAAAGTAACATCATTTACTGATACTTATTTCATTAACCATAAACCTACAAATTGACAATTGGCATCTAGAGCGGGTTATTTGACGTACTAAGTATTGATCCTTATTTGTAATTTAATTTATAACATTAACTTATATACGTAATAAATATAAAACGTAAAATATCGTACATGTCCAGAAAGGTAAAAGGGGGAGATTGTTGAAAATTTTATTCTTCGCAATTTTTCATTTTTTGTTATTTGTCTTTTTTGGGCACAAAAGAAATTAGGACTTTAGATTTTGTTTTCTAGATTGTGTCTATGACTTTATTTAGTTTCCAATATTATGTTTAGAATTTGGTTTAATTATTTACCAAATATCTTCTATTTAAGACAAGGAGGAGACACAAGAGAAGGGGACTGACTCACAAATTTTACGAAGCAAGGACGACGCAATCATCAAGGAAGAATATAAGCAAATTACATACTTGAAGCCATTGTCCAAGATCAAAGAAGGTCTTCGAAGTTGCGTGACAAATGGAGAAGATCATTCTTCACAGTGACAAGTATTTTTAGCATCATAGTATTTGATACTCTAGTTTTTCATATATTACTTTATATCTTTTATGTATGATCTTAAATAAAAAAAGTATAATAGTTTTGGGTTTGTACACCCAAGTTCACAAGCACTTTTGCTTGTGAACGAAATTTAAATTGATGTGTTCAAATACTTTTATAATTCCGCTGTTTATTTTCGTTAACTCTTTTTGATATTAGTTTCGTTGATTGTAATATCGAAAGTAACATCATTTACTGATACTTATTTTCATTAACCATAAACTTACAAATTGACAATTGACATCTAGAGCGGGTTATTTGACGTACTAAGTACTGATCCTTATTTGTAAATATAATTTATAATATTAACTCATATACATAATAAATATAAAACGTAAAATATCATACATGTAATACATCTGACCTACTAGTTAGGTCACATGTGGTTTTGTGTGTGTTGTTTCTTTAATGGCGAGGATGACGGCATGGCGGCGGTGAAGACATGGTGGATAAGTGTCAAAAAGATGAAGTATTTTTTAAAATATAGATTTTATCATTTTATTATTTTATTTATTAGGTGAATTTATAAAAAATTAGAGTATCAATATTCGTGGGTGGATAAGTGTAAAAAAAATGAATGCTTTTTAAATATAATTTTGGCATTTCATTATTTTATTTATTAGGTAAAAAGTTAGAGTATCCGCACATGTTTTTACAATAGTACGTTATATAGTTGGACTTTGATGACGATATTCCAATAATTTATTCTTACGATTTTGTTTACTGTTGGAATTTTCCAAATGTAAGATGTTTTGTTGGAATTTTGAGATTTTCACCAATTTTTTCCACAGTAATAATCGGTTGGAACTTGACTTTTTTTCTTGTATTGATATCTTCCAATCTTTTCCAATCTTTAATTATCATTTCGTTTCCGAACCAATAGGTATTTTAGAATAAACTATTTCTTGTAATAACTGGTTGGTTTGACATTAAGTTCTTGAATTATAAGTAAATCTTACTCTCTTTTGTTTTTATTGACGGGGTAGATCTTGCTCTTAAGGTAATATTACTTTGCGTGATATCAATCGATCTATATGCAACAAAGTCTACAGCCATTTGGTAGTCCAGTAGTTAAGTTCAATAACAATAATAATAAAGAAAGGCACACAGGCAAGCAAGTGCAGTTTTTCAGCCAGTTAACCTCATCAAATTATGAGTAAACAATCAGCCAAGCTATCTATATAAACCCAACTCACAGAAAAGTAATGGGACATGTAATATCAGATCAGATTTTAACACAATATATTGATCATAATGGTGAAAGCCCAGTTATTCTCGCTTTTCTATCCTTTATTGCTTGCAGCCCTTGCGCTGAGCTGCCACTGCTTCGAAAAAAAGGCACGCACTCTCTCTCAATATATATATATGTGTGTGTGTGTGTGTGTTTTAGATTTTCTGTTTAATTTTTCTTGCAGCTTTACACCGTCTACATGGGAGGTCGGCCTCAACAAGATGCATCGGTTGCGACCAAACATCATTCAATGCTGCATAGCGTACTCGGAAGGTTGCTATATATATATGGCTTTCCTTGTTGGGCTTGTCGGAATGTCTAAACAAAATATGACTAGTACATTTCAGTAATGCATGTGTTTTTGTAGAATAATGCGAGTAATATCTCTATCTGCATAGAGTACTCGGTAGGTTGCATTTCAGAATACAAATAGCGGCTAAATTGCAATTTTAGTCCCATAATTTCAATCCTCTAATTTGTTGATGTGACAATTTCGGTCCTCGACTATTTTACCCTTTGTAAATAAAAATAGCAATATTAGACCTTTAATTTTCACACGCATTTTTGGATGTTTTGGTTTTTGATTGGCCTTCTGGGAATAACTGAAATATTGAATCATTTATTTAGAACCAAAATTGCACAAACTTGAAATTTATAGGACCAAATTGCACTGAGCTGAAATTTACATAATTGAAATTTTCAAACGCATTCTTGTAATATCTGAATATTTAAAAAAAAAAACATGTATAATGTGATTTCAGCGCTTCATCAGCCAGAGACTCTCTAGTTTACAGTTACTTGAGAAGTTTTAACGGGTTTGCAGCCAAGTTGACTGAAGACGAAGCTGCGAAAATTTCAGGTATGTTAATCTTGGAGCGAGAAATCAAAGAGGTTAAAGATGTAAATTGCATTTCGGGCGATATAAATATATTTGGCTGCAGAAATGGAAGGAGTGATTTCGGTGAATCCAAGCCGTAGATACAAGCTTCACACAACAAGGTCTTGGGACTTCGTGAAACTCACTCTAAACAAACTTGGAGCTACGAAGGAATCAGATGTTGTTATCGGACTCCTCGACACTGGTAACTTTTACGAGTTGTTTCTTCTACATTTTTACTCGTACAAAGAAGGATATGATCTCGAATATTAATTAATGTTGTCTATACTGTAGGAGTGTACCCAGAGCATCCAAGTTTCAGTGACAAAGGTTTTGGCCCTCCACCAGCCAAGTGGAAGGGTAACTGCACAACCACCAATTTCACCTGCAATAAGTAAGCATTTTCATTTAAAATCAATCTTTTTTTTTTTTTTTTTTTATGAATTGGAAAAAATGATAGAGAGAGGAGGGGATAAATCTCAAAGAAATGTCTCATTTTTTCGAAATTCAACAAAAATATCACGCTCTCATAGAATCTTGGTATTTGGATGGAAAAGAAATTATTGTAGTTGAAATCATATATTATGTTATTGTTTTTAAATACGATGAAGTAATTTGGAATTTGTTTTAGTTTTTCAAATTATGTTATGTGGTTGTAATCGTGTTTGTTCGTTATTGAAATTATTGTTATCTTTTATTTAGTATATGAAAGTTTAGCATAGAAAAAAAATAAAGAATTAGTCCAAGGAGAAGACTTATTTGAAACTAAGGATTTCTAAGTATACGAGACATGTGTAAGTTCAAATATGTTAATTTCGTATTTACATTTGTTACATTACTTTCTTTCAAATTATTTTATTACTCAATACTATGGTTCAGAAAATACATCAGGATGTCAAAAGAGTTTTGAAGGTAAGGATTTCAAATATTTGAGGGCTGTGTGATTTCAAATATAAATGAATTTAAATTTTTTTTTTCTTGATTCGTTCATTTATACGTAGGGACTTCAAATCCATCTATCCGAAGTTGATTTAATATACTGAGTAGAATCTTTGACTTTTCAGTGTATGTAATATATACTCCTATATGATTATCATTACTTATAACTTTATAAATAAATTATAAAAAAAAAAAGTTCCTTCAAGATCATCGGAATAAATTATAAAAAGAATAGGAATAGCGTACAAAGCACGTGCACCTTGCTAGTATTATGAAAAACGATTTCTTAACATGTTCATCACAGCAAGATCATCGGAGCCCGTTACTACAACAGCGACGATCAATATTACGACAGTGATATCCCATCTCCAAGAGACACCGACGGCCACGGGACCCACACGGCGTCAACTACTTCAGGTGTAGAGGTAGAAGAAGCAAGTTACTTTGGTCTAGGCAAGGGCATAGCAAGAGGCGTTCCCAACTCKAGGATRGCAGTTTACAAAGTCTGCTGGGTATCTGGGTGCGGTTCTGCGGACATTCTTAAAGCCTTTGACGATGCAATCGCAGATGGAGTTGATGTCATCTCGGTTTCATTCGGATCAGGTTGGCCTGAAGATTATTTGAACGACCCTACTGCCATCGGATCTTTCCATGCCATGACGAATGGAATCTTGACATCTAATTCAGCTGGTAACTCTGGTCCTTACCCTGCAACTGTTGAAAACTATGCTCCTTGGACCCTAACAGTGGCTGCCAGCTCGATCGACAGAAAATTTGTCGCGCGAATGGAACTCGGAAACGGTCAAGTCTTTACTGTAAGTTAAAAACTTGTGTTAACTACAAAAAATACCACTTTTTTAAATAAATTGATTTGTAATAAATTTAGGGTATCGCCGTGAACACCTTTGATCTCAACGGGACTTCATATCCATTAATTTGGGGAGGAGATGCAGCAAACTACAGTAGTGGGTATAATGAAGATTCGGCTAGATATTGCGTACCTGGTGCTATGAATGCTGACCGGGTGTCGGGAAAAATTGTATTCTGTGAAAACGTGAGGGGTGGTTCTCGAATTCTTGGCGCTAATAGTGCTGGAATCATCATGGCCGGTGTAACTGCCGCCCACTCTGATGTGGCCTTCAGTTGGCCATTACCATCAACGTTGATCAGTCGCGAAGACGGAAAGAGCGTTCTGGAATACATCAGAACCACAGAGTATATATGTGCTTTCTTGTCCTTCACATTTACCATACTAGTACCTTTTCTCTGGGCTAAATTGCAAAAGTAGTCCACTAACTCATGATATTTCGCACTTTCGTCCAATAACTTTTCCGGGTTGCAATTTAGGACAATAACATTTAACTATTGGCAATTTTAGTCCAATCATTCCACCTGATTTGAAAATTCACCGGACGGATGACATGGCACCCCAAATTTTGAAACTTCTTATTTTTCGACAATTATAAAAGACGTGACACTGCCCAACTCCATGTAGATATAAAAAAACAAGAAGAAAATTAAATTGAAAAGAGTCTGGAAAAAAATACACTACCATTTCAACTTTTTTTTATTCAAATAGAGGTGGGCCACTGACATGTCATTTAATACTGCCAAAAAACGAGAAGTCCCAAAAGGTTACCCGACGAAAGTAGGAAACAACATAAATTAGTGATTAATTTTGCAATTAGCCCCTTTTCTCCTTGGTAATCTTGAACAATGAGCAAGAGATTAATATTTGTCTTTCAGCAATCCTATAGCGACAATTTTCTATAGTGATGAATGGAAAGACGTCATGGCTCCAACTGTTGCTTCGTTTTCTTCCAGAGGACCAAACCCCATCTCCCCTGACATTCTCAAGGTGCCTACTTACAAGTTACAACAAAACTATTTCATCACTGTGATTGTTAATTTGTGTCTTAACTTTTTTTTCTTCCGTGTACCATTTGATATGTGAAAACCAGCCTGATCTCACAGCACCTGGCGTGGATATTCTAGCCGGATGGTCCCCTTTGTCATCGTCCACAGTCTACAATGGTGACACGCGAAGCACACTCTTCAATATAATATCAGGCACGTCCATGTCTTGTCCTCATGCCAGTGGTGCAGCCGCCTATGTCAAAGCCGCTCACCCCAACTGGTCGCCTTCTGCCATAAAGTCAGCCCTCATGACAACAGGTAAAAAATAAATGATGTAGAAAAGGAATTTCAACAAATAATTTTCAGCCACAACCCCGAAAACTTACTTCTTGAAGCTCTTGCCTTGATGACCTCAGCTTACGTCATGGACCCGAGGAAACACAAAGATCTTGAATTCGCTTATGGTTCTGGCCAAATCAATCCAGTTGCCGCAACGGACCCCGGACTCGTATTCAACGCATCCGAAGCCGATTACATCAACTTCCTATGCAAACAGGGCTACAATACCACCACTCTCAGGCTAGTTACCGGAGACAACAACACTTGTGCCAACACATCGCCCGGACGAGGCTGGGATCTCAACTACCCATCATTCTCCCTATACGTTGGAGATGGCGAAAAGGTTAAAGGCACCTTTACCAGAACAGTGACCAATGTTGGTGAAGCAAAGTCAACCTACACAGCCAGCTTTCACATGCCAGGATCGATCACTGTTTCTGTTGAACCGTCGGTTCTTACATTCTCAGCGGTTGGACAAACCCAAACCTTCACTGTTACTGTCACGGGACCCGCCATTTCACAGCAACCGATCATGTCGGGTGCGATAACTTGGAACGACGGGACCCACATCGTCAGGACACCGCTCGTTGTTTATAACTATATCCCTGGTTCTCCTTACAATCTTGACTCGGTTCAGTCAGTGGCTTCGTTAAATCCTTCACTGTGTCAAAGAATTGGAAACCATGGACAGCGATCGAAGCCTCGTTAGTGAGAGGGGAGCAATAAGTTTATGTTTTGTCCTTTTTGTAATAAATATAAGAATTTAATAATAATGGTTTTCCTAGAAATGCATCTTCGAGGGCATGAAAGCGTTTTCGGTGTGTGAATACGACATCATTGGGCATACTAGACTTAATTGAAGAATGAAATGAATACAACTTAAGAAAAAAGACTACCAGTCCACCATATACGCAATCAATTGAACATTTCATATCATATATTCAGTATCTCATTTAATACAACAACAAAACTCAATCAAAACAAGGTAACTACGTGGCAACAAAAATCAACATGGCAGAAAATTGTATCAGCCCAGTTAAATGCCGCAAAGCGCACTAGCTATAACCAAAATATTACGCAGGATACTATGACTATTCAAGAAGGGAAATCTTTGACTTGATTGATTCCTTTAATCATCCTACTTCCAAATGTCAGAAAAACAATACATAATATATGCTCATTTAATTTCTTGACCATAGAACTTAAAATTTGAATAAAGAACAGCTTGGCAGATTTTATCCAACAACTTAGAACCAAACCAAATCAAATCATCGGCGGCCAGATTAAGATTAACTGTTTTAACAACATTAGTTTCGTGATACTTCAATGAACTAAGTATTAATTAACCAAATCGAAACAAAACGGTTATCACACACAACATCATCATCGAAAAACAGAACACAAGATCCACTCGTAAGATCAATTACATATTCATTAAACATATTAAAAGAAAAGAAACCCCACCATTATTTTGGTCTCGGAATAAATAGACCCGGTGAAATTAGGCTTGTTCTCCTCCTTGTACCCGACACCCGACACGAGCGGGTGAGCCTGGTCGTACTCGAAATTACAACCCGTCAACGTAGTAAACCACCACCAGACCCTTATCCCTGCACACGTCAGCACGCGTCAGCGCGCCGACAAAGTTGGCCCGGATGATCTCCACCTTATGGGGCTCGCACCAGTCGACGTTGGGCCTTCCCATCATGCCGGCTGCGTTGAAGACGTGCGTGGGCAGGGTGGAGGTGATGTCCGCCTCCCAGTCAGGCCCGGTTCTCCACACGGCCTGGCCCATGGACGTAGTCGATGTTCTGAGCCTCGCAGAGCAGCCCACCAATCGAGTCCGTACGGCCGTATATTATCAGGAACTTGAAACGTTGGGCCGTAGACAGGATTTTAAAGTATTTGGGCTGCAATTATACTATGTTATAAATTTAGGTGAATTCTATTGGCACACGGGCTTTTGCTCTGTCGCAACCAGAAAATTTTATTTACAAAAAAGTCTATAAACGAAATGTCACATTTATTTTTATAATATATAATTCCAACTTACCCTAATTCATCTCAATTGCTAAACTCACCTATAAAAAATAAAAATTGATATACACTCATTAACGAATAATTTAACACATTCAATCTTTATTTTTCGAATTATTCACACTACAAAAAAAGAAAAAAAAATACTTCTTTCTACTCAATGTTTTGAACCCTAGTTTATCAACCATAACAATAGTAAACAAGAGATGATGAAAAAGGCATGGGAAGAACCGGTGTAAGTATTTCTTTCTTTTTGTTTGAATATTTTTCGCATTTAGTATCTCTATTGTTAGATTAAGTTCAAAATTTACAAAATTAATTTGCGCTCAGTTCGGCATTAAACACCCAAGGTTATGAATAAATTTCGGCTAAAGAAGGTGAAATATATAACATATTTTTGCCAAAAGTGTCACGCCCACTCTCTCATATATATATATATATATGATTGGATTCAAATGAGAACCCCGTCATTATATGTGAACCTAGGGACTAATCATGGCCTTAGATCTAATCATGTGTGTGGACCAGATTTTTTCTATTTTTTTTAATTTCATTAAATTAATTATATGGTAGGAAAGGGTGTTTATGTAATTTTACATTATGCTCTGAATCAAATTAAATATCAAAATCCCGTCAGTCGATCTACACCATTTTCTTCCCCAAATCAAATCTGCCAAACAATCTCGATCTATGTGGGCTGCCGACGCCTTTTGCTAAACAATCAAATCTGACAAACAATCTCGACATGGCCACCACCTTTTGCTGTCGGCGCCAGTCGATCTATACCACCGGCGAGGGTCCTCCGTCCCCACCCACACGATCTACTCGATTCTAAATCTCGATCTATGTGGGCTAGTCAGTGGCGGTCCCTGGCCATGAACGACCCGATTCTGAATTCCAATTTAGGGTTTGTGCTTTGGAAGTTCGCGGCGGCGGTGAAAGTCTGCAGCTGAAATTGGAGAAGAAGATCGCCCGGGCCCGGAGAGAGAGAAAGCGACGCCTGAACGCCGCCGCTCAATTATCGACGCTATCGCCGCGGGTCGCCGATTTCTAAAATCAAGAAAAAATGATCGGCCGGGGAAGAAAATGGAGCTGGCCCGATTTGCTTTGAGTTTAGAACCGTCGAGGGGCGTCGATTTCTCCAGCGTCCCGACATTGAACCGACAGCACGAAGTAGTCCCCGATGCGGCTATCACGGCACGGTGAGGGAGGATTGACGACGAAGGGTGATGGTGGCGGTACTGAACTCCCTCACGGCTGTCACGGCATGGTGACGACATGTCATGTTCTCAACCATCAAGATTATCCAATCTAATGGTCAAGATAAGTCCCTAGGTTCACATATAATTTTTTTGTTTAATATTTTTTACTACTTTTTAGAAGGTATTTTCAAGAACTGCCGTAAAATATCCATTCTGGAAAACAGACTTTTTAAAAGGTATTTCTCAAGAACCGCCGTAGAATCCACCGCTGTTGTTTTTTAAGGCGGTTCTAAAACCACCGTAAAAGTATCACTTTCTATGACGGTTCAATAAAAACTGCCGTAAAAAGCATCACTTTCTACGGCGGTTTTAGAAAAATCGCCGTAAAAATTTACGACGGTGGATTTAAAGGCGGTTCAAAAACCGCCTTTAAAAGTCTCCCATAACCGCCTTTAAAATTTTATTATGCAATAGTGAATTATTTAAAAAAAAAAGGAAAGAAAAAAAAAACTCATCACCTTCACCAAACCCCCACCCTATTCCAAAAAAATAAAAATAAAAAACAGCAACCACGAGCTCGCGCGTCACCACCATCAAGCTCGAGCACCAAAACAAGGAAATTCCAAAGCCTGTTGCTGACACTATAGTCAACCATCATCAAAATCCAACTATATTCCCCTATCACCAGTCGCTAGAAAAACACAAAATCGAAACTCAAACATACTACAACACACTCGAGATCCAAAACCACTAGATCCGAATGGCCAAAGCAGAACAGGCGCAAGATTAGGAACATGGTTCGTGAATGGTTTTCCGAACAAAACTTAATGTGTTCGGAACTAATCGTTCGAATAACTCGGATCTAGTTTGCCAACATGATGCTTAAGGCTACAGATCAAATCGTCTGAACCTTGTGTCATAAGTTCAACACATTTTCTCCAAAAAACTCCATGTGGTTCGGATGATTTGAACCAAAAACTCACAGATTTAGCGAACCAAATTATGTTAGGAATTTTTCTTCCAAATTTCTAGGTTTGTTTTGGTAGATTTTGTCGAAGCATAACTGAAGCTATTCAAAAAACCAAACAGTTTTTGAACCACTTATGAAAAAGGAGTAAGTCCTTTTCCTTCTCTCTTTTTCTCCCTCCTTGATGTGACTGTGTCACTATGCACAAGAAAAAGGAGAAGAAGAAGAAAATGGAGAATAAAAAAAAGTAGGAGTGGATGTGATAAAATAAATATTTTAAGTTAAATTATTTTAATTTAATATTTTTATATGAGTTTGTAAAGTAATGGGAAATGTGCATTTAGCCATACCGTAAATTAACAAGTTACTAAAATATAAAATAAAAAAGGTGAAATCATATCAACTTCTAAATATATGGAATACAAATAGGTTCATATTAAGTGTCATTTTAAAAGTTAAATTTTGTTTCAAATTAATTGTCGTTTTAGAATTTTTTACCCATTTTTTTTAACTTTATCCCTACTCATTTAAAAAAACAAAATAAATATATGATAATAAGATAATTATTAGTAAAATTTCAAGAGAGTTTAATTAGGAATATTATTAATTGATAAAGGGTGTATTGGTCAAATTTACATGTTCCTTAATTTTAGGCATAAATTCTAAAACGACATTTAATAAAAATTTGGAGTATTTAATAGTCAATACCACAAAAACATATAGCACTACAAAAAAATCCGGCAGTGCTGACGGCCAAATCCGTCAGGATTCCGTCAGTATATGAAACACTGACGGCCTTCTGACGGATAATGGCCGCCAGCATTTTTGTGGTCAGGATTCCAACATTCAGACGGGAAAATGTTCCCGCCAGGAATGCTGGCGGATTCCTTGACGGCTTTACCGCCAGCATAAACCCGCCAGTATTCCTGGCGGTTTACCCGCCAGGAACATCTGATGCTTTCCTGGCGGGTAAGCCATCAGCATTCCTGGCGGGTTGGCCGTCAGCATTACTGGCGGGTACACCCGCCAGAATTTTCTGGCGGGTTGACCGTCAGCATTCCTAGCAGGTTTTGTTGTCAGCATCACACTGGTTTCCTGGCAACAATTTGCTGTAATTTCTTCAAAAATTCTATTAATAAAATTTCTGATATATTAATTAATAATTAAATTAAAAATAATAAATAAATAAAATTTTAGATAATCCAAAATAAACTATCCACTAATAAAAAATCAAAACAAATCATTCAATAACTAAAAATTAATTCATCAATCGAATGTATAAAAAAATCCTGAACTATCCATCCATATCTAAATCTACCCACCATCCGGATCACGGGGAGGCCGACAAGCCATGGCCTGAGCAACAGCTTCTTCAATCTGCTATTGGAGCCTCAACTGGGAACGCTCCTACTCCTCACGGATCCAATAAGTCTCCAGCGTCTGCTCCTCGCGGATCCGCTGAAGCTGCTTAAGCTGCTCCTGCTGGGACTGCACCTGCGTCTAGAGCTGACGAACATCGGCGGTAGAGGTAGAAGAAGTACTGCAGCCCTTCTAAGTCTTCCCAAAGCATCCAAGGACATAGCGTCGACCCTTCCTATTCCCGATAACCTGTAGGTAGACCTCGTTCGGGTCTACCTGAGGGGTGCTATCATCGGACGACGCAGCACGCCTCTCCTCCAAAGCCTTCTCATAGTCCTCCTGATATCAAGATTTTCAGCTATTATTACTAAACAACTTTTATCAGATTTTATAATAAATCAGATATATATAACATATAAAACTTACAGCTATCCTCTGGGCTTTGAGATCCGTAAATGTGCCATCGGGATTTCGATGATACCTCAGCAGAAGCTCGTAGTTACTAGGCTTTGTACCCGTCTGTGCAGCCTGTATTTAAAGATACATTTACTATTTAATATAATGAATTAATTAAAACATAAAATTATACATGTGTTCAATAATATAATTAATTACTTAAAATATTATTATCGACTTACAATCTCGGCTGCCTGTCGATTAGCCGACATAGACCCGCCTCGATGCTTTGCTATACCAGTCGAAGGGCCTCCGAGCTCACTCATTCTGTTCCGTCTGGCCTTCTCAGACTTCTCCTCCTCCTCAGGCCGCTGAAACTCCACCAGCCATCTGTTCCAAATCGGCTCCCCTACGCAAGAAGGTATCGTCCCATTCCGTCGATACACCTTCTTCCACTCGTATATACGACTGTTATAATTATCTCGCATCGCTATGTAAAATGCCGCCTTGATGCCTACCACACCAATCCCTACAAAAGAAATACAATTAGACAAAATAATCAATCAATTTACTTAACACAAATCAAAATAAATAAAAAAATACCTAAAACGAGACCACCATGTCCGACGATGGCTGTCCGGGATGAGCTCGAATTTCCACCTGTCTGGGTGGATACGAGACTCGTGTATAGTCCTGAGATAGGTCAGAAAGTCCTTCGACGGACTTCGTAACCTAAAAATTAATAAGTTTATTTCAACATATGTCAAATAATTAAATTATATATTGAACACATAACAAAATTTATTAAAATGTTACTTACATATTTCCGATCACGACTACCTCGATCCCGGTAGTCCTGACCTCTGATGAACCGGGTGTGCTCCCCGCCTCATCAGACGGGGTGGGTGGAACAATATCATCCAAATCCATGTCGGTGGCATCATCCTCATGGGGTCCCGAGGACGATGAGCCGAGAGAAATCCGACGATTATGAGGAACCCTGCCAGGCATCTAACATACAACATAGTTTTATTAATAATTAAAATTAATTATATAATTATATATATATATATGTGTGTGTGTGTGTATATATATATATATATATATATATGATTGTTCAGATTATCGTTAACACTCATAAAATCTTCAAACCTCAGCCCTAACTTTCAGACTCATCTTCGTAGCTTTCTTCGTCTCGTAATGCACGTATATTTCAGTGCACCTGAGAACAATTAGAGAGATGCAGAAACCGAAATCTCAAAACTAAAAAAAACAAAAAACACATAAGATAACCATACTACAAGTCACATTCTCAAACTGTCCAAAAATGGGACAATTCGAAAGTTAGTATCAAACTCTATATTTGATACTAAATCTCAAACGGGTCTAAGGAATATTGGAATAATTCAAAACTTAGTTTCAAATTTTTCTATTTGATATTAACCTCTCAAACAAGTGATCTATATGCATCGCGTCACTTCGCCAAGGTTCCAAATAAGAAATTACCACCGTCACATTTTTGAAAAAATATTTTGAAAACTTAAATAAAACCACGTGACACCCTATCACGTTTTTAGAAAAAAAATTGAAAACCCGCTATTGGAGGGACAACACCTCCCGGTCGGCGCCGTAACCCACGTCAACATCCGACGGTATACAACCAACATCACCAATGACAATAATATATATAAGTAAAATTAAACCCCGGCCGATCACCACGGCCTCCCATGCATGAACAATATATATACAATTTTTTTTTAAATCTCGAACGTTCACCACGGCCTTCCATGCATGAACAATATATATAAAATATAATGGGTTAATACATGCATATATCACAATATAATTTGCCCCTAAAGTTTATCTAAATTTGAAAGCAAACCCTAATAATCTAAATTAATACAATGATAAACCCTAATACAAGATTGCTTCTAGTTAGGTAGATTCTGAAGTAGACACGTTGTCTATAAGAGGCACACAACATTCGAATACAATTCATTGCTTTCGTCGACCACCCTCACCATGTCTGCACCAAAAATCAAACGGCTCCTTGCTAGCATGGTCACTAAAAATAGAC
The DNA here is from genome assembly GCA_014905375.1 of Phtheirospermum japonicum. Lineage (NCBI taxonomy): Eukaryota > Viridiplantae > Streptophyta > Magnoliopsida > Lamiales > Orobanchaceae > Phtheirospermum > Phtheirospermum japonicum. The sequence goes on from BMAC01000501.1 coordinate 799,383, forward strand.
GCCTTCATCGACCGTATGTACTGCTGAATTATAAATGTTTGGAGCCGACATAGGGAGGGTGTTTGAGGAGGAAAGTCTCTGTATGAATGCTGTATGCGCTCTTTATAGACACGTCTACTCCAGAATCTACCCAAGCTTAATTATTCCTAAAATGAACCTTAATTCGGTGATTATTTCTAAATTTAACCCTAATAACAAAATTATTCATAAATTGAGCCCTAATTACGAAATTATTCATAAATTGAACCCTAATCATGTGATTATTCCTAAATTGAACCCTAATTATATAATTATTCGTAAATAGAACCCTAATTAGGGGTTTTCCTAATTTGAACCCTAATTATATAATTATTCATAAATTGAGCCCTAATTATGTGATTATCCCTAAATTAAACCCTAATTAGGTGATTATTCATAAATTAAACTCTAATTTCAAATTAAGCATAAATTAAACCCTATTTGAAAAATAATTATATAACTATCCCCTAAAAAAAAGGAAATCAGTTTTTTATTTTGTAAAAAAACATATTTTTATTTAAAAATATATTTTAAAGAAAAATAGATTTTTAAACTATAATTATAAATTATACCCTAAATTATTACATAATTTTAATTTATACACTAAATGAGACCCTAATTTCAAATTAAACCTAAATTAAACTCATACTTTAGCCATAATCTTGTAATTAATTCCTAATTAACCCAACTTTCAACCCTAATCCCTAAACAAACACTAAACCCTAACCTTTAAAACTAAATATATAATAATTAATAAACAACAAGTATATAAAAAATATACAAATAAATACAAATATAAAAAAATTATACAAAAATATAAAATTAAAATTGAAAAAAAAGAAATTACCTCGGAGCAGCGGCAAGGGAGCGGCGCGGTGGCAGGCGGCGACGGCGGTGCTCGGTGGAGGCGGTTGTGCGGCTGGGCTTCTTGGCGGCGAGACGAGGGGGACGGGGAGGCAGCGCGGCGTCTGGGATTCTTGGGCAAGGGGGCGGCGAGGCGACGAGGATGGCGGGCGGCGGCGATGGCTCGGCGACGGGGGGGCAGGGGGTTGACGGACAGGGGCGCGGCGATGGCTCGGCTGTGTGGCTGTGCGGCAGTACCTTCGGTCGGCTGATTAGAGTAGATTTGTCCTTATTTTTATTAGCTTTTTAGTTTGTTTTTATATTTGTTTTTGGTATAAGTTGGACGATTTAAGCTTAATCTCGTATTTTTATAATTCCAGCTTATTTTACCGCATTTTGATCGTAATTGATGCAAGTAGGTGATATTTCGTTGTTTTTCACCTTACAGCTAAGTAATCGGAAGAGTTTAACGCTTAATAGATGAGGTTCGATGTTCAAGAAGTGAAGAACAAGCTTTCCGGTGAAACGAGTAGCAAAAGATCGAGAATTGGAGACAGACGTGCAGTCGCGTCGACTGACGCGACCGTCGACGCGAGCCATGTCAGCGAGTCATGACCGCGTCAGTCGATGCTCCGTCGACGCAACGTCGACGGCTACTTGCTGAAGCGTCGATGTCGACGCACCACTGTCGACGCACTGTCGACGCTACTTGCTGAAGCGTCGATGTCGACGCACCCCGTCGACGCCACTGCAGCCGACGCCGCACTGCGACACACCTGCCGACCAAGTCTGCCGAGTCCCGCCGAGCGCCAGCACGCGTCAGTCGACGCTACGTCGACGCACCGTCGACGCGACGGCCCAGAATTCGGATTTTAGGGTTTCTTATGCGCCAAGTCATGCAAAATCTATATAAACCCTCATTATTTCGGATTTTAAGAAGAACACACGACCCCCTAGGGTATTTTAGCTTATAATAACAATAATCCCACATCTCATAACGAGATTTGAAGACGGAGATCAAGGATCGAAGAACAACGCGTCCAAAACGTCGAATTCGAGTTCGGGATTCATTCTTCGCCCAAGATCAACGTTCAACCTCTGGAATAGCTGGAGCTTTTTACTGCTTTCATTAGTTCCAATAAGTTCTCTAAACTCTTAGTTAATTTAGTAGTTAATTTCTAGTTTAATTGTTAGTTTAATTCTTAGTTAATGCTAGAACTAGTTTAATTAGCTTAATCGTTTATGCTTGTTATTGGATATTGGTTAATTTAGTTGATTTATGCGATTGATTTATGCTTAGTTATTCGTTAATCTTAGATTCATATGATACATTGCTTAGTGATAATTTATTATATTCATGCTGTTAGATTAGTTGCTATTAATTCTTAGTTCTTGAGTTCAAGTAGTTTAATTATTGCTCGTAGTTGATAATCTAGTTAAAGTGATTAGTTTAATTAGTTTTAGTTTAATTATTGCTTTAGGTTATAATGATCAATTCAATCTCTTTTAAAACCCCAAATGTATATGTATGTTATTCGTAATTGAGAAAAACATCCGAAAGACCGAACAGTTGTTTCCTCGAGAGATACGACTCGAGTCAAACTCATCACCCTACAGTTACCTCGTACACTTGCGAGCAAACTGACGTGTTTTAAATTAATTATTAAAAAACGGGGTGCACAAAAGTTTGAGTCAAAATTTGGCGCCGTTGCCGGGGAAGCAACGAGTAGGAATTAAGGATGTTTTTCATTTTATTTTATATTTCGTCGTTATTTGTATAATTGCACTTGGTTTGGATTTTTGCCACTTGGTACATTGATGCGTTGTTGAGTGTATGCAAGGTAGACGATCACTTCGACGCGATCTTGCGCCATTCTTCGACGACATCCACCGCACACGTCCAACGAGACCAAGACCCGAACCAGTTTTCGAGAGCGATTCTTCTTTAGATACGAATTTTGTGTGTGACGAGATTCCCAAATCCATGGCGGGACGATCTAGTCATGGAAGCGGACACGATGAGTTGTTGGAAGCACTAGACAATGAGTTACCTTTCCAAAGTCATCGGGGAGAGTATGGAAGCGAGCCACGATACCTTGGAGGTCACAATCAACCACCAAACAATCAAGCCCCGCCACAACTACGACAAGGAAATAGAGGAAGGAACGCTCAACATGACGAAGAAGTGCATGAAGGTTATCCTGAAGGACCGATCCCAAGACGAGAGTTTGTAGATGAATGGTTCAATGACCAAGATTACGAAGGAAATTATGAGGCTGCCTATCACCGAGAGAGAGCACCGAGACGCCCCCAAGCGCCTCGACAACGAGATTTGGCACGCCCGAAGGTTGTGCTTTATGGGTCTGCAATTGTTCTTGGCCCGACTGCAAGGGAAGTAGAGATTAAACCGCATCAAATTAATTTACTTCCGACTTTTCACGGAAATGCCCACGAAGACCCTTTAGCATTTTTTGAACTACTTTATCGATGAAGTAGGCAGATTTGTAGGTCATGGCCTAAACCGGGAGGAGATGCAAATGATTTGTTTCCCTTATAGCATGAAAGACAAGGCGAAGACATGGTTACTGTCCTTAGAACCAAGGTCATTAACTGATTGGGAGATGATAAGCGAGAAGTTCCTAAATCAATACTATTCGGCACAAACAACGGGGCAAATTCGGAGGCAGATTGCTAACTTCGAACAAGTGGAGGGAGAATTATTTCATGAAACATGGGAGCGTTACAAATCACTCTTACAAGCATGCCCCATCATAGCTATTCCCCCGAGATAATTAATCAGTTTTTCTTTGATGGTTTGTCGCCCATGGGGAAGAGCCAAGTTGAAATAGCAGCAGGAGGAGATTTTGGTGATTTAACGGCCCGCGAGGCAAAACGAGTATTGGAGAAACTGAGTGAAAAATCTAGAGAAACCAACTCTCGGCCTCGTAAATTAAAAGTTAATGAGATTTCCATCCCTGATCCTGACTTAGATGATGGCAGATTAGTCAAAGCAAAGTGCGAAGAGATATTTGAGGAGAAATTGGCAGCTTGGAAGGCCGAGCGGGCAAGCAAGGCCTCTTCGAAGAAGACTAATGCGATGTGTCACCAATGCGGATCCCCCGAACATTTAGCCGATATGTGCCCGTTCAACAACGAACAACGAGGGGACGTCAACGCCATCCAGCACTATTCGAATCAACAACATTCGGGGCAGAGACCACCACACATGCAAACCACCTGCTCAGTCGACTGATCAACTTTTAGTCTGGCAACAAAACCAAGTTGCCGAAACTATTCGGAACCGAGACGGCCTCACACATGTTCAAGAGGAAATGAAGGGAGTTCGAGACGATATGAAAGAATTGAGAACGATGATGGCTGAAATGGCCAAAAGCACTCTTGAAAATTCGTCAGGACTAAGAAGATTGGAGTTAATGGTAGGACAATTGGCAACTGACATGGCATCATTGAAGAAGGAGAAAAATACTCTTCCAAGCCAAACGGAACAAGCCTCGGCTATTCATGTGCTGAGAAGCGGAAATGTAGTGGATAACGGCATCGAGCTAGAAAAGGAGGAAGACAAAAGGGAGGCCGAAACCCAACCACAAGTAGATGCAACCAAGTCGACCGATCTAATGCATAAATCTTCAAATCCAAATATTCCGAGGCCATTGAAGAAAAAGAACTCGACAGCGGCTGAAGACTCCATCGATGCACCACCAAGGAATTTGACCATTTATGATCACGTTCCCTTCCCAAGTCGCCTACGTCCGGCCAAGGAGAATAAGAGATTCATGGAGCTATATAATTTATTGAAAATGTCAATATTAACCTCCCCCTGATAGAGGTGATAAAGACAATGCCAGCGTTTGTGAAGTTTTTCAAAGATCTAGCATCAAGGGAAAGGCGTTTGGCTACAAATCAGCCTGTGGCTTTGATAAGAGACGTTGGTGATATAATCAAGAAACCATTGCCACCCAAAGAGAAGGATCCCGGGAGTTTCTGCATAACTATTTCTCTCGGGAACGGACAAACAGCAAGAGGGATGCTCGATCTTGGCGCTAGCATAAATCTGATGCCCCATTCGATTTACAAGGAATTTGGCCTAGGACCGCTGAAGCCGACCACGATGAAATTACAATTGGCGGATAGGACGATAAGGCTACCCTTGGGGATTGTGGAGGATGTCTTAGTACAAGTAGACAAGCTAGTAGTGCCAGTCGAATTTGTCATTATGGACGTTGGAGATGTACAAAGCGAAAACCGAGAACACACCATTTTGTTAGGACATCCATTCATGTCTACAACGCGCACGGTGATCGACGTAAACGAGGGGAGGGTGACTATGTCCGTATTGGGTGAAACGGTGACGTTTTCACTTCAAGATTTTCACAAGAGTCCTGCATCGTTTGTTAAGAACGATTGTTCAACTGTTGATTTAGTATATTCTTACGCAAATGAGCTCTTGAGTATCGGCACGATTGAAGAGTTTGATAATGTAGAGGCATTTAATGATGGATTGCCCATGAAGTTTGACGTGCCTAAAAACGAGCCAAAAGTGGAGTTGAGACCACAACGAGATCGTTCGAAGTTTGAGCCAAGAGAAGAGACGAGGCCACCACATGTTCGTTCAAGAAGTGTTTCCCTAGACCCCTACAAGAATTTTAAACGTACGAAGAAAAAGGGGGAGGCTAATAGCAAGGATTGGACAAAGAAGAAGAAGAAGTTGAATGAAGTTTTTAACGAGAAGTTCAAGGTTGGTCAGCTAGTGCTGTATATTTCCGATCGTAAGTTTGATCCAACCAAGTTCGAAGTTGCATGGAGTGGACCATTTTTAATAAAGGAGGTGGATGAGTATGGAGTCGCCACTATATACGATGAGAGTGCAAACACGGGATTCCAAGTCCACAAGCATCGACTTAGGCCTTATTACGAGAGATATATGAAGAGTCGAGATATGAGCAAGAAGGAGTTCGTGGACCCACCACGAGCTAAAAATTGATCGAGCAGTTGCGTCGAGCATATGATGTTAAATGTTGCGCTTCTTGGGAGGCAACCCAAGCGTTAGTTAGTTTTCGTTATATTTTCTTTATTTTCTTTTATTTTATTTCTGTCTTTTTATATTGTGTCAATTGCCGTGGTACGTTTATGTGTGCGTTGATGTGCAGAAAATATGATAAATCGCTTATTCTGGACAACGGTTATATAGCGGAAGCTCGCTACCGCAAGGCCTTACCGCTAGTTCCACTCGAGGCGTTAACGTTGACGATCAACCACTGAACCTACCGCGTACCGCAGCAATGAGGGATAACGATGATTTCGTCGATCGAGGTCGCAATCCGACCCACGTTAGCCGCAGTCCGGCAACCTTTTGATGAGCTTCAACCCAGCCATTTATGACGTTGGCCGCAATCCGGCCGTTTCAAATCCAAAAAGACGTGCCGCCGGGCATTTGCGCGTCGCAATTGATCACAATTGTGTTTTGTTTTGTTTGTTTGTTTTTGTTTATAGTTTTGTTCGGGACAATCTAGTCACGCGATCTAAGACGAAGGATAGTTGCACGTGCGTTTTTAGAGAGACTCGACCATCGAATTCAGGGATGTTTTCTTATCTCCCATACTCTTATTTTCTTTAATATTTATGACAATCAGGAGATTGCCAAGTTTTTAGGGAGGGGGGTGGTTGAGTATGGTTAGTGCAATTTGATGTCTTTTGTTTTGAAATGCATATTTTTGATTAGTGCAATTTGATGTCTTTTGTTTTGAAATGCATATTTTTGATGTGATTGATCGCTATTTCTACGCTTATTTGTGTTTGTATAGCATGCCTGTCAAAGTTGACTATGTATGATTATTTATTTTCGTCTTTGAGCGTGCATAAGTGCATAATTTTTCAAAATTTATTATTATATATTGTAAATTGGTACTTGGACGCAATCGATTTCGCAAGACCTTAAAAGCAATGTCAATTCAAAAATTTTCATGCAAAAAGCCAGCGAGTAGCCTGAGTGTTTATCATCTTTGCATGTGCTTGAGTAAGTTTCAGTCTTGATATCTCTTTGAAACCGCTGTGTGTAGTCGACTTTGAAAGTGAAGTTAAGGCACATATAGCCATGAGTTTTTTTAGCCACTATAAATTACGAATGAGCCAATCATAGCCAAATATCCATGCCTATAGCCATGAGTTTTTTTTTTTGAGTCGACCCCTACAACCCATTAAAAGCGTGGGGTAGGAATTCGCTATTTTTATTGGTTATTTGTGTTTTGGAGATTTTTATTAGGAATTTATTATTTTTGTAATTAAGGACCACCATCCGAAAAATTAAAAAAAAGGAAAAAAATTAATACCCCATAAAAAAATAATAATAAAGGGGGAAAAAAAAAAGATAGGATGGTGGATATGTTGATTAATTGCCTACGCGCTTGTAAAGGCTTGAGTTTAATTGTTTATTTTATGAAGCCTTATGTTTAAAAGGCAAAAGAGCTGTGATTAAGTGGTTTGAGCTTTCAGTCGGTTTTATGGTTTGCGAGTTGGGAAATAGCCTATATTTTAAGGCTACGTTATGAGAGTTAAGTGAGGTTTTTATTTTTGTACGAGGTGAAGCGCATTGCTTCGTGTGTAGGTTAGGTTGAGTGAGTTATTGATCATGTTTGATCATGAGTTAGCCACACGACTTATATATTCCATACCCGTCCAAAGAGCCTTACATTATAACCCACGAAGACCTTTTCTGATTCTTAGTTTTGACAGCACACTTAATTTGCGATTGAGAATAGATTGATTTTCGGTGCTTATTTATTGTGCATGTAATTGTATGATTTGAGTGTATATACGTCCCATGCAGAAAATACTTGAGTGCTTTTGAGCGTACTTATATATATTATCCTTCGTGAGGAAGCATGATTTTATTTTGAAGCGACAATGTAATAAGGGTTGAGTGTTTGACGTTGTGTGACTTGTACCTATATTTTCAAAATTATCTATGTAGCATAGCACGACTCTTTGCTTGAACTGATTTTCATTCTAGTTATACTTTGAAATCATCGTTTGTTCGAGGACGAACAAACCAATAAAGCGTGGGGTAGTTGATTAGAGTAGATTTGTCCTTATTTTTATTAGCTTTTTAGTTTGTTTTTATATTTGTTTTTGGTATAAGTTGGACGATTTAAACTTAATCTCATATTTTTATAATTCCAGCTTATTTACCGCATTTTGATCGTAATTGATGCAAGTAGGTGATATTTCGTTATTTTCCACCTTACAGATAAGTAACCGGAAGAGTTTAACGCGTAATAGACGAGGTTCGATGTTCAAGAAGTGAAGAACAAGCTTTCCGGTGAAACGAGTAGCAAAAGATCGAGAATTGGAGACAGACGTGCAGTCGCGTCGACTGACGCGACCGTCGACGCACCGTCGACGCGAGACATGTCAGCGAGTCATGACCGCGTCAGTCGACGCTCCATCGACGCTACTTGCTGAAGCGTCGATGTCGACGCACCACCATCGACGCACTGTCGACGCTACTTGCTGAAGCGTCGATGTCGACGCACCTCGTCGACGCACCTGCCAGCCGATGCGCGCACCTGATGACCACACCTGCCGAGCGCTGCCGACCGAGTCTTCCGAGTCCCGCTGAGCGCCAGCACGCGTCAGTCGACGCTACGTCGATGCACCGTCGACGCGACGGCCCAGAATTCGGATTTTAGGGTTTCTTATGCGCCAAGTCATGCAAAATCTATTTAAACCCTTATTATTTCTGATTTTAAGAAGAACACACGACCTTTTAGGGTACTTTAGCTTATAATAACAATAATCCCACATCTCATAACGAGATTTGAAAACAGAGATCAAGGATCGAAGAACAACGCGTCCAAAACGTCGAATTCGAGTTCGAGATTCATTCTTCGCCCAAGATTAACGTTCAACCTCTGGAATAGCTGGAGCTTTCTACTGCTTTCATTAGTTCCAATAAGTTCTCTAAACTCTTAGTTAATTTAGTAGTTAATTCCTAGTTTATTTATTAGTTTAATTCTTAGTTAATGCTAGAACTAGTTTAATTAGCTTAATTGTTTATGCTTGTTATTGGATATTGGTTAATTTAGTTGATTTATGCGATTGATTTATGCTTAGTTATTCGTTAATCTTAGATTCATATGATACATTGCTTAGTGATAATTTATTATATTCATGCTGTTAGATTAGTTTCTATTAATTCTTAGTTCTTGAGTTCAAGTAGTTTAATTATTGCTCGTAGTTGATAATCTAGTTAAAGTGATTAGTCTAATTAGTTTTAGTTTAATTATTGCTTAGGTTATAATGATCAATTCAATCTCTTTTAAAACCCCAAATGTATATGTATTTTATTTATTTGAGAAAAACATTCGAAAGACCGAACAGTTGTTTCCTCGAGAGATACGACTCGAGTCAAACTCATCACCCTACAGTTACCTCGTACACTTGCGAGCAAACTGACGTGTTTTAAATTAATTATTAAAAATGGGGTGCACAAAAGTTTGAGTCATCGGCGACGGGGACGGGAAGGCAGCTGCGAGGCGGCGGCGATGGGCGCGACGGTGGCAGGGGCTTAAAAGCTTTTGAGGCGAGGCAAAAAAAGTTTTCCTTTGCGTTTTGACAGAATGAGGCGGGGAAGGAGGGGGGGCGATTTTAGGGTTACAATCCTGACGGGCAAGGCTGTCAGCGTATATATTTTTATTTTTTTTAATTAAAAATTACTCGCTGACGGGAAGAGCCGTCAGCATATTTCTTTTTTGTTTTTTTTTTTAATCAAAAAATATATCCTGACGGGCATGGCCGTCAGGATAGTTACGCGGGATAAATTCCCGCCTTATCCCTGAGGGGATGCTGACGGGGATAAATACTGACGGCCATGATCGCCAACAAATCCGCCAGCAAGGTTTTCCGCCAGTATTGCCGGATCTTTTTGTAGTGTAGCAAATACATTGTTGAAATTGTGATCTTTGATTCTTCTTAGGGTTTTGGTTGAGTTGATTTAAAGAGTTGATAGTTGAAAACTGGTAGGCGGTAGGTCATTTAAAATTAATTTTTGATAAATCAGTTGATTAAAGTAGCTAATTGAATGTTAATTTACCAATATAATCATGACTGAAAAATATAAAATATTATACATAAAAAATGAAAAACATAAATAAAATAAATGATGTTACAATTATAAATAAAAGACTTTCTAGAATAATTTTAAAACAATAAGAAAATATATGAAAACTGATAAGAAAAATAATCATAATAATAAATAAAGATTTTATTGGACACGTAAAACGTAAAATAATATTAGTTTATAAAGTAGAATATTTATTACAATATAAATGGATGAAAATAGATTTGTCTAAATGACCCAAATACTTATAAGAAAATGCTACGATTTATAACTTTTTCCTAACATATTAAACCGAATAAGCTATCACGAGCTTATTGTGAGTTCTTATAAAATAATCTAAATGAGTTTATTGAGAGAAAATAAGCTAGAAGCTCCTCCAAAAAACTCAAACAAGTAGCAAACTCATTGATTATCATTTTTTATCAACCAATACTTGTTCGGTGTATGTAGACACATAAAATTTGCCAAAAATTCTTTTAACAACAAAATTAACAGTTTGATTCACATTGTTTTAATACTTCCCGTTTCTACTGCAACAACCGAACGAGCGTTTCTGTTATGAAACTTGTTAAACTTTGGTTATTTCTCCGTAACTTCTTGTCAATCAATTTAGTTTAAGTGGAAATTACCATTACTACAATGTCTACATTTCGCATCCGTGAATCTACGTCATATGTTAAATGTTGGAAAAGTGTGGTGGCATTTCGTAATACATTTAACTTGTGGACACCGGTTAGTAATTAACCGATGCCAAAAAAACAAAATTTACATATGATATATAGGGAACTTTTATAGTGCCTTCACGACACCATTCCCCACTTCATGAGGCTCAATAGTAACCATTAGATCAATTTTAGCTTTTTAATATTAAAAATCCTATGTCTGTAAATGTAGGAGGGGGTGGGGGTATGGTGCACGGTAGACTTTTTCATTATTATAAGTGATGTCAAATGACTCGTTTTACAACTCGAAACTTGTGAACCGAGTTCCATCCCAAGTCAGATGACATGTTTGACAAATTTACGTGGATCCGGTGGACCCCATCTTGACCCAATCGGCTAAGATTTTGCCCTGAACCGAGTCACACAAGTGACGTGCGAAAAAAATTTAGTGAAAAATACGCACGCGCGTGTATCTTCCCTATATATTAATGTAGAATCTTTCTATCGTATGTCTCTATATGTGTCTATTTTCTATGCTTTGTTAGTTTCGGAAAAAATTCTAGTGCTTCGATGTCACCGAACCTAATATCTACCTAATTTAATTTTTTTTTTTATTTTTTTTACCTAATTTAATATTTTTCTATTATTATATATCTTCTTTTTTAATATTTTCCTTTTATTATATTTCACATAATTCAATATTTTCTTTATCATATTTTGTATGATTTAATATCTTACTTTTATTCTACTAATATACAAAAGTAAATAAGTCATATAATTGTAAAAATCTATATAAGTTGAATTAATCCTTATTTATAATAAAAGTTGGAATATCGTTTTTTAGAATTTCAAATATTCTATTTAAAAATATGAGTTATATAAAATTATTACAAAAAGAAAATAAACATAAAATATATAAACTTAAATTTGGATATCTAATCCTAATATAATGCATTGAGAATAACATTAAAATATATAAGAAAATTATTACGCCAAAAAAGAAATAAAAAAGAGAGAAAAAACAACAACAGAAATAATAACAACAACAAAAAAACAACAACAACAACAATAATAATAAATTCTTACACCTAGAAATATAAATATTAAATATATTTTAAATCTCCTTATCTAATTCCAATATAATACATTGATAAACATATTATTTATCTACATGAAAAAATCAATATCTTATGTAGAATATATATATATATATATATATATATATATATATTAATAAAACAATAATACATATACTAAAAATTAGATATACAATATTTTTTTAATAAAATTATCAGTGCCTTATAGGTTTAATTTTTTATATCACATATTCAAATGCGACACGCGGGTGTTGTATGTTTTACATTTTCACAATAATAATAAATTTTTACACCTATGAAATATATTCTAAACCTCCTTATCTAATTCCAATAAAAATGCATTGATAAACACATTATATATTTACATGAACATATTAATGTCTTATGCAGAAATAAAATAAAATAAAATAATATTACATGTACAAAAGTTAGATATACGATATTCTTTAATAAAGTATCAATGTCTTATAAATTTTAATTTTTTATGTCACATATTCACATACGACACGCGGGTGTTATATGTTTTATATTTTTACAAACTTAGTTTTTACGAGTTTCCTTTCAAGTATAGGGTATTTTTCTATGTCTTACAACTAATTTCGTAATCCACGAATAAAAATAATTAAAAATTATTTGTTATAAAAATCAGTCTTAATGTAATTTGAACAAATAATACTTCGATATGTATAAAAATTATTTATTTTGAAGAATGATATTTGTGTAAATAGAAAAATAATGTTACTGATTTATGTGTATCATTTTCAATATTATTCTTTTAATATTTTTAATGAGTGCTATTTTTTTCAAATCGCGCATAATACTGATATTAAACTTATATATCTCCCGTATATATTAATGCAAAAATCCTCCTATCCTATGTGTCTGCTTCCCATGCTTCGTTAGCTTTGAAAAAAAATTTGGTGCTTCGGTGTCATACGAGCCTAATATTAACCTAATTTAGTATTTCTCCTTTGTATATATTTACCTACTTTAATACTTCCTAATATTATATTTTGCCTAATTCAATAATTTTCTTTTATTACATCTTACCTACTATAATACTTTCGTTAACATATCTTGTCCAATTCAATATCTTACTTTTATTCTTCTAATATAAAAATATAAAAAATTTATATCTAATTATAAAAAACATATATAACTTGAATTAATTTTTATTTACAATAAAAGTTGAAATAATTTTATTATAATTCTAAATATTTATATAAGAAATATGAGTTATATAAAGTTATTACAAAAGGGAAATAAATATAAAAATATAAACTTAAAGTTTTTTTTATCTAATTCAAATATAATAAATTGAAAATAATATTAAAAATATATATGAAAAACTATTGTTACACAAAACAAAAAACAAAAATAAAGTGAAACAAAAAACATAACATAATACTAATACTAATAATAAATTATTATGCCTAAAAAAATAAATATTAAATATATTCTAAATCTTTTATCTAATTCAAATATAATGCATTGATACATATATTTTATATATGCGCGAACAAATTAGTATCTTACGCAAAAAAAAAAAGAAATTAAAATAATATTACATATACTACAGGTTAGATGCATGACATTTTTTCAATAAAATTATCAGTGTCTTATAAATTTAATATTTTATATCACATATAACATGGAGGTGTTGTATATTTTACATTTATATTCTAAATCTTTTTATCTAATTCAAATATAATGCATTGATACACATATATTATATATTTGCACGGACAAATTAGTATCTTACGCAGAAGAAAAAAAAAGAAATTAAAATAATATTACATATACTACAAGTTAGATGCACGACATTTTTTCAATAGAATTATCAGTGTCTTATAAATTAAATATTTTATATCACATATTCACATGTTATACGCGGGTGTTGTATATTTTATATTTTTTCAAACTCAATTTTATGCGGGTTTCCCCGTTATTATTAAATATTAATTAGACATCGATACAATGCGACACGAGTTGAGAATATGACATCCGTTTATATTTTCAAAGTATGTAAGTAATATTATTAACGAATTTAATCTAAATATTAAAATACAAAATAATGTAATAATAATTCATAAGTAGAGTTTAGGCACGGGTTTAGAATGTGACTTCTTTTGAATTTTTATAAGTATGTAAATAAAATATTAACGAATTGAATCTAAGCATGAAAATAAAAATTTAATAATTATAATAATTAATAAATAAATCAGACATGTACAAGGCAAGAGTTGAGAATACATCAGTTGAATTTCTCATTTTACATAAAAATTTGTAATTATCGCAAATATTTTTTATATTTATTTTTTGATAAACCCCGTGTAATACACGAGTATTAAACTAGTATATATATATATATATATATCACCCCTATATATTAATGCAAAATCCTCTTATCCTATGTGTCTGCTTCGCATGCTTCGTTTAACAAATAAAATTTTTTGGTGCTTCGGTTGCTTAGGTGCCATCCGAACCTAATATCTACCAAATTTAATAATTTTCTTTTATTATATCTTGCCTACTTTAATCATTTTCTTTTATTATATCTTACCTAATGTAATATTTTTTTTATTATATTTTGTCTAATTCAATATTTTCCTTTTATTCTCCTAATAAAAAATACAAATAAATCAAATATAATTAGTAGAAAAGATCTAAATTAGTTATTTTAATTAAAAGATAAATTACATAAGATATAATTTTAATTAAGAAATGTTATTATGAAAATTACTAAGTAGACAATATTTACAAAAAAAGMTYATATAATTTTAATTTTGGGATTTTAAATATTCTATATAGGTAAATGAAGATTTATTTGAAATAATCCAAGTATATAACTAAATATTTTTATATTGAGTCTAACATAAAAATATAATAATAATAATAATAATAATAATAATAATAATAATAATAATAATAAAAATTTAATATTGATTAAAACTCTCTCTCGATACATTCCTCAAAAATTGAATAAAAGTTATTGGTACAATCCAACACGGGTTGAGAGTACGTCTATTTGGTTTTTCAAAATATGTAACTAATATTATTAACAAATTTATTCTATATTAAAACATAAAAAATAACGTTATAATAATAATAATTAATAAATAGAGATTGGGCACGGGTTTAGAATACGTCTTCTTTTAAATTCTTATAAGCATGGAAATAAAATTATTAACGATAAAACTATTTAATAATTGTAATAATTAATAATTAAAATAGATAAGTACAAGACACGGGTTGACAAGTCAAAAGCTGAGAACGTCGTTTGAGTTTTTCATTTTACATAAAATTATGTAATTATTACAAATACATTTTTATATTTACCTTTAACAAACTCCGTGTAATACACGGGTCTTAAACTAAGTATATATATATATATATATATATATATATATATATATATATATATATATATATATATGATTGAGATTGAGCAAACCTAATTGACTAACGTCCTTGCGTAGCGTTTTTGGAGTTGAATCCACTTATTGCAAATTTGTAGCAAAAATATGAAGGAAAAAAAGAAAAAAAAAAAAAAATATGGGTGGGGGTCGAAGTTCGAAAGTTTAAAGTGTTTCAAATTTTGGAAACGGACTAGAGGAAGTTATGAATTGAGATTATCTTTTTTTGCTAAATATATATAAAAAGTTAAATATTCATTGATTTTGTGTGGAGGCCAGCCCAAGAGCAGACTCTGAGATGATTGCCCGTTGAAACATGACTTATTTTTTTTTCCTTTTTTTTTTTTTTTCTTTCTTGAAGCTAAAGCCCGTGAATCCTACCTTGAGAATGACTGAACAAAAATAAATAAAAAACTACCGGACTGAAATGATGAGTTACGAAATTGCTTTAACTGTTGGTTCCACCGAATAATAAGGCGGCGATTCCATTTTTTCTTTTCCTCCAACGACTAACGAGAACAAAGATAAACAAATGATTATTATAATTTTGGGGACTTTTACTATCATTTCCTACTTAACCTGAACCATTAGATTCAAAATTAGTTATAAATAATGGTAAAATCAAGAGATGTAAATGTAGGGGGTTGGGAGGTATGATGCCTTCACGATACTGTAGTCATTTCCACTATAATGTTTTCTCCATCAAAAAAAAGTTATTTCCTTTTTTCCCAAGATTTTCATCTTATTTATCTCTTTCTTTTATTTTCTCTCCTCCACTTTTTCACTATTATCAACTTTTCAAACACACAAATATTTTATTTGTGGGCACATTTGAAAATAATTTATCAAATAATTTTATATTCAATCATTTGCCAAAAAATGCAAAAAATATATTTCAATCACTATCTTACAAAATAAAAATTACATCTCCTAAATTACGAAACAAAAGAGACATTCTTCGTTTCATTCGATCTGTAATAATGTACACATGGTACGTTTGGCACACAAAATTGAAAAACTAGATGAGATGATGATAGCTGATGACTAATAGGTAAAAAGTTAGTTAATTTATATAAAAGTGTTCGACAAATATAGCTGATAAGCTGGCACAAAAATACAAAATTACTAATTATTGTAAATCTAATTATTGTTGTTCTTAAAAGTATTAATGTTTGTGTTATTCTTTATTTGTTTTTCTAAAGAATGAAAACATTGTAAATACAATTACAGTTGTTTTTATTATACAACAATAATAAATAATAAATAAAAATATATATTTATTTTTTGAAAGAATGTTAGCATTGTAAATATAATAATGTATTTATTTATTTATTTTTTCAATGAATATTAACATTATAATTCTAATTATTATTGTTTATGTTGTTTTTTTACTTATTAATGTTAGAATTATAAATTTAATGATCATTGTTATTATTATTATTTTAATAATAATTAATTAATTAATTGTAATCGCATAATGCTAAAATAAGTCAAAAGAGGAATAAAGTCAAAAGGCTTTATTTGAAACCCTTGTAATAGTAGCATCTTAAATAAGTTCAGATTTTTCAAAGAAATCCATCCAACCAACCAAGACTTATTTGAATACAAGGAGCATATAAGATCTCTAAATAAGTTATAAGCTAGCTTATTGTGCTACCAAATATACATATAAATTAAAAGAGAAAATTCTTTTTTATTCATTTATATTGTCCATTGTTCAACGAATATACAATCTCCCCCACCCTCACTCGTTATCCATAGGGATGTCAATTCAGCCCGAAATCGTGAGTTGATCCGAATAACCCGAGAAATAAGATTATGCCTGAAGATTTCTAGCCCAAATAGTCCGCCAACCCAAGTGTGGTGGCCCGGTTTACACATGCACAACTGGTAAAATTAACGGTTTTTTAACCGTCATTGTGATTCGTAACTGGCAGTTACCCGGGCTTATTCTTTTGGTAGAAATCGACAACCATCGATTTTTTAAATCGGCGGTTCACGATTTGATTTTATCTCAAATCGAAATCAAATAGCCAAAACCCGTTCACGGTTCAGTTTGTAACCGTGAATTGTGGTCAATGATTAATCGAACTATTGACCAAGAACCAAAACTGGTGATTCGGTGGTTAATCGTAACCAGTTGTGCATGTCTAGCCCGATGGACATCCCTACATTTCTACCCTTATTATTGGAGCTAATGTCTTGACCAAATACAAAATTAAACTCACCCTTAAAAGAGTAAATCTTTTGAAGTATTAAACTAAATCATATTATGATTTATGTTATTGAATATTTCATGTTTTGTGTAGTTTACTTGAAAGACATTGAGTTGAATTTAAACAATTTATGTAATTAATTATTGATGAACTATGTTTTGTTACAACTTGAACTTACATTTGCTAATTTAAATGATATTTATTTTGAATAGTTAAATAGTTTGTTTTTATGTTTTTAGTTAGTATTAGTTTATTGTAATTATAAATTTAATAGACAATGTATAGGAAATTAGTACATGTCGAAAAGATCGTAAACTTGCCAACCCGACGAGGTAGCCCAAAAATTGAAATTCTAAGGTTACAAAAATATAGATTGGATCGGCCTGAACCGAAATATCCCGAAAAATGGGTTAGGCATCAAATGAACTACATCCCTAGTTATCCCTCCTCACTCACGACACTCACTTAAGACCCTCTGCCCCATTACCATTTAAACTAGGTAGTCTTCACCCCGGTTGTTGCAGTTACGTATGACTACCTACTTTAACTAGGTATTTTACTATCCATAAATGTTAAATCATAAGATTTATGAATATTCAGTAAGTGAATGAGGAGAAAGAACTATCACAATACAAAAGGAGTTGGTATAAGATACATCATGCACCCGCATGAATATTCAAGAACGAGAGATTAATATACAAGTGGGGGTGATGAATAAGAAATCATAAATTTATATACTCACATATCTCATGCATGTATATTCATCACTCATCTCATCTATATTCACCATGCGTAATTGATGCGACCAAAGTTTAGATCACCAAGAAAGAGATCAGGTCATGTCGAATAAGCTTTTTCGAACCACGACCAACCTGCACAAAAACCCAAGGTGGATTGCCCCAGTGTAGATCCTATGATGCTTAAGTCAGTAACCTTATAAATATTATGAAATCGAGAGCAAGAAAGTAGGAATTATCAACTTAATTAGAATCGAGACATTTGTTTATATAGATGTTAGAGACGTATGCCCAAGCTAAGGTTTTCGTCTCCTAATTACCTTCAAAATCCATAATTAGAAAACCATCCCACACTAGAACTCTCGCTTTCCATAACAATGAAATTGCCATAAAAGCCTTATCAATACAATCAATAATAGCCTAAAACTATGTCGATTATTTACTCCTTTTTACCATATTAGCGACTGGTGGTGGGGCCTATTTAACCTCTTACGCGACCTGTTATTATCCATCTGGGTTGTTCATAGCCACACAACCAGAGCCTAATAATTTATAATAGAACCTCTTTTAAAGACCCTTATCACAACTTTGCCGACCTAAATTACAAGTTCTATTATTTGCATGACCAACCCAATATTTGATGCCACGTCATCTAGTCCCCTATATTATAACTGAATGAGGTAAGAAATTAGATAGAATATAAGAAACACGGGCATTAAATACTATACAACTATCACACCTACGCGTAAAGGGACATGTTTGACACACATTAGCCGCCAAATCAATTCAAACATTGGACCATAAATGCTAATATCATTGTGTCTATCTCCATCCACATAAGAATTATCTGAACTCCCGTGGGCCCAAAAATGAAAGGCCCATTTTTACCCTACCTATATAAATGTCATTTCACCCTCTTTATTTGCCCTACTTCAAAATCTCTGTCAAAAGATCAAGTTCACAGCGCCCGCTGATTTCTACATATTTGTGTGTGTGTTTCATATATTTTTGTGTCTTGTTTTGTTTGCTTTAGTTGGGTTCGAGTCGTATTTTGTCTTATTTTCTTTTGTCGTTGTTTTAGTATTTTTTGTAATTGTTTCTCATATTTTTGTAGATTTTCATCTTATTTTATTTTTCTTGGTTTTAGGATAGGCGAGAAAGCCCAAGCACGTTATGGAGGATACAAATGGCTCGATTTAACAAAAAGATGACCTAAGCCCATGAAGCACAACCTTCTATCGATGGCCAATTGACACACATTTTCCGCATGTATTGATCGACTGATTGAAGATTTTTCTCCACCGTCGATTGACGCTCGATCGAAGGTCCATCGATGCACTTCTTTTTTTACATCATCGACTAGAAAGTGTCGGTAGACAAGGAGTCGACAGCATAGACAACGTTGATCGATGGTCAATTGACGGTCGATCGACGGAGGCCATTTTCGGCCAATTTTGATAAAATTATTATCTTGCCCCTCATTTCACCTATTTAAACCCACATACCCGAGACTTGAAAGTGGATTTTGAACCCCTTAGGGTATGCAAGCACAAGTTTATCCTCTTTTCATCCTTTTGTTCCTTCAAGCATAAATCAAACTTCAAACCCTAGTTATTTTAGTGTAACTTTTAGAATATTAACACATCACTTAGCTTAGATTAGTTTGTGGTGTGGTCAAGATTTATTTACTTGGTAAACAATTACTCTTTTGAGTTTCAAGATTTGAAGAACATTTAGTATTTTTTGTATTTTTCTTATAATTTGTAGACTTTTATGTTATTTTGCTTTTCTTGATTTTAGGGCAATCGAGCGAGCCCAAGCGCGTTCCTGAGGATCAAACCAGATCAACTTAACAAAAACACAACCCAGACCCACAAAGCACATCAATTAATTGATGCACCATCGACGACCAATCGACGCACTGCTCCTGCACATGTTGACGACACAAAGTCGGCCAACTGGCCGAGATTCTCATTCCACCATCAATCGATGTCCGATCGACGTGTCATCAACACATGGCCATTTCCCTGTCATCGATAGCTTGTGTTGATCAAACCATCATCAATGGTAGAGACACCGTCAACCGATGGTCGATCGACGGAATTCCATTTTTGGCTATTTGGGGGTAAAATTATCATTTTGCCTCCACTTTTCCCTATTTAAACTCAATACCATCAACATATTTAGTTGACCGTTGAACTTCTTAGGGTTTGGAAGCCAGGCTTATCCTCTTTCCATCCTTTTGTTCCTTCAAGCATAAATCAACCTTAGAACCCTAGTTAGTTTAGTGTAGATTGTAGAATCTTAGATTATCATTTAGTTTATCCTAGTTTATGGTGTGGTCAAGCTTTTTGTACTTAGTTCAACAATTTCTCATTTGGACTTCAAGGTTTGAAGAACTTTTCTATTTGGGTAGTTTGTAATTATCGTTCTCTTGCATTTTCTTGTTAATTTCTATGAATGTTTGAAGTAATTGGTTCTCTCATGTTTAGATTGTAGTTTGGATGTTTTTGTTCATGAACATTTCAATTTCCACAATTGTTGTCTTCTTTCTTGTTTTCAAGCTTTTTACCTCTTTTAGCATGCTTTAGGTAGTTTGCAGTGTAGAATAAGTGGGTTTAGACACATTTACCTTGTAGTTGACTTGTAGTATAGAATAGATTTTTAGGTTAGTATATATGTAAGACTTTTTTGTTTAGGTTGTCCAAGAGTATATGCGTGTGTTAATCTATTTGTGCTTTTAGTTAATTGTCCATGACTTCACTAAACTTGATTGTGTATTTCTTAATTGGTTTAATTATATTTATGCTTGGTCTTAAATTATTTTATTGAATTTCTTGATGAGTTTAGGTTAGAATTTATGGGCCTAGGGTTTAAATGAATTTAGAACCACCAATTGGTAATTATCGAGTGTTTAATCGAGAATCATGATTGATAGCCCCGGTTTGTAGATTAAGTGATACAAGTTTAGAACCCTAGAACCCCATTTTATTAATATTTTAAAAGTTCTCAATTTTATTTCTCGTTATTTATATTATCGTCTTAGTTGTTAAAAACTCAAAAACCAAAATTTGATTGTGTGTTTAGTGTAGCTTTTTCTTTATTTTCTTTATCATGATTAAAATACAAAAACCACTTTTTATTAGTCTTCCATGTGAGATTCAACTTGAGTCACCTCAACGTACTACGATCGATCCCGTTCCCTTATGAGCAATCCTTAAGCGTTTGTAAAACATAGTGCGTTTAAGATCATTTCACCAGCCATTAACGTACTTCAAGATTTCACAACATAAACTTTCGTACAAGCTTCAAGAGAGAACCTCACCCTTACTCTAGAACCTGCTACCATGGGTAAGTTTTTCTCTTTCAATCTAATTACTTTTATACCTTGAGTTTTTTAGATCGAATGTCAAATATCATGCGCTTATTCAAAATCTCAATTGCTTATAGAATTTGTTTTTCTTTTTCCTTCTAGATACCTCCTCATATACTGATTCTCAAAACCTTAGTACTGAACTACTCATAAGATCCTCCAATAGCTCAGAACCAATCTCAATTGAGGTTCCCTTAGTTTGGAAAAACAGTAAGAAAAAAAACATAGACTATAGGGCCAGACTAGTGGATGAACTTGAAGGTAACTCTAACTGGAATGAATTACAAAGATAAATACTTCTTGCCTAACATGAGATTGTATCACTTCCCATGGATACCAAGTCCCCTTCTTCTAACCTTTCCTCGGAACCTGATTTCTTCCACCCCAGCCTAGTGACCTTAGTTCCTTCATCCTCTTGCACCCATCTTCCACCTCTTCATACAAAGGGCATTCAAATTACTACCACTAACCCATGGTTGTTTCCAGACCACGAGTTGTAACATATTTTTATTAAAAACCTCTGCCTTCCTGGATTTCATAGACCTAGTTGTCCCTACTACGGTAACAAATTGTGTTGAGAAACCACCTACCAAACACATTAATGTCTTCAAAGATCACCTTGTTGTAAGAATTAAGTTCCCTTTCCATAACTTTTTGTTAAGTTATCATATAGGTATGATTTTCCTTAACAACTAACTCTTAACTCCATACGCCTCATTATTAGATACCTCATATTATGCTTCTTCTACAAGGTAGAACCTGATGTAGAATTCTTATTTTTATGCTTTATTTTAAAAGGACAAAAAGGATATTTCCACCTCTCTGTTAGGAAACGAGCTTTTTTTCTTCAAACACTTCTTCAAAAGTTGCAGAATGGTGAGCCAAAGTCTTCTTCCTCAAATCTTCCCAACCTTGGCATTTAGTACTGAATGGCATGATAGTACCCATACAGAGAGAAAATTACAGATGAATACCCATTCCCAGAAAAAACGAATCAGATACGAAGCCCAAATAGGTGCAGGAACAGGGGACCTTTTGATGTGATGAAGTTAACAAGATCTGAACATATCCTTTATCATATTGGTATGAGTAGATGACCTCTTTCTCCCATGTCACAATCCAAATTTGGTATGCCTTTTAAAAGAAATTTGTTCTTAACCCCTTGTTCTAGTTTAAGCTATTAATTGTAGCCATATGGTTTTAACTCCCTCCTCCCATTTTCTTGTAACAAAGAGAATCATATTTGCAAGTGATTCCAAGCTGGAGGACAATGTCATCACCTCTAAAGTAAAGAACCAGGCGATCGGAGGACCAGCAAATGAAAATGTCGATCGAGCAGTGGAGGTTGAAATAGACTAAGGGAAGAAGAATAGAAAAAGTATCCAGAGTTGGATCCAAGAAACCAACCGAATTTACTTATCAGTTTATTCACCGAACTGGACCTATATCAGATAGGCGAGCGATCTGAGTCCCCCCATATTCTTGCTCCGTCTATTCCACTAAAAGATCAAGACAACAATACTCCAGTAAAGCATGTGGTTTTTCGTCCCCAACCATGCATAAAGGGATCATAAGTTGCATTAACCATAACAAACCCCACCCCCTTCTTTCAGAGCTAAATGCTTTCGGCAGACGAAATGCTCAGGTCTTGGTGACTCCCATCAGGTAGCCATGAAATCCTAACATCTAGCACAGGTAACTATAAAGTCTTTGACTAGATGATCTTTCCTTTAACCCTCAGATATACACACTTAACACATGATCTTTCCTTTAACCCTAAGATATACACATTTAACACATGTAGCCATTGAGAGGGCCAACGAGAAGATCCGAGCATTGGGTTCTTACTTCCAGGTGAACCCCAAAACCATCAAGAAAGATTTTTCCTCAGTTCGACTTTTGGAAGGGTGGTATCAACTAGTCAAGGAACGTGACTTGGTGGAAAAAGAGCATTGACAATGCAATTGTATCAGCTTGATTGGGCTCTGAACTTTATGTCCCCCTCGAATCCTTAGTACTCCTCCTCAAACATCTGCAAATTCCTCATCTGTTAGTACCACATAAATAATTTCGATGTTTCAAATAATTAATGTTTATTTATCGCTTTGGATGTTATGTTTATTTCCCTTTTCTCTATATTATGACTAGTTTTCTACCATATATCCCCATTACTTATGCAATAACCATATCAAAGCATTTTGCACATAATACATATGACCTAAACTCAAAATCACAAATGAATATCACCTCAAACTTATGTTTAAAATACAAACATTAACTTATCTAATCCTTTTGCAAGCTGATTCTCATGGGACCAAATAGCTCCTCATTATCTATAATTTTGCAAAGCAACCTCTTACATATTTTTCTCATAAGGAAACTAATGAGACCTGAGTAGGAAGACCTGGATTGGGGTAGATCTGGTCAAGGATCACTAAGAATGTGCCCAGGGGCCTGACCTGCTCTGTGAGGTTCTGAGCTGACTTTACCAGAGGAGGTCTGGAAAGTAGATTGAGATGAGGAGGGAATTACCCTAGCTCAGGATAATCCTGATCTGACCTAAAATTCTCGGATGAGATTTAGGTCAAGAGGCTTAGAGTCAGGAGAAACATCCTGATCTGATACGAATCCTCTGAGAAATGATTATAGGAGGACAAGCTTATGGGAGACCAGGCAATCTGGCCTCCTATAAGGGAACGGTGGGACCACTTGTCATGATTATTTGCATAACGGCCCGAGATTCGCGGATTCTATTTCCAGGATCCCAGAAGAGGTCCACACTAGGGAAAATTATAAATAGCTCAGCCCCAAGGCTGAGAGAGGTACGACATTCTTGTGCATTCTCTTCATTGATCACTGAAGTACGCAATACACTTAACTGACTTAAGCATCAGAGAGGTTTTTACCTGAAATCCTTCGGTGGTCCTTTCTAACGTGTTTGTGGGTGCAGGTCAGGCTTATTTTCAAGAAGATCAGAATATTTTACAAGGGGGGATATTTGATTTGGGTCTGGTTATTTTTGTGGATGAAACAATTGGCGCCGTCTGTGGGAAAACTCAAGGCTTAACAAAAACACAACCCAGACCCATGAAGCACAACAGTCGATCGATGCACCATCAACAGCCAATCGACGCGCTGCTCCTACCCATGTCAACGGTGCAAAGTTGACTGGCTGTATGAGATTCTCATGCCACCATCTATAGATTCCTGATCAATGTGTCATCGACAGATGGCCATTTTCCTATCATCAACTGCTTACATTAATCGACGCATCATCGATGGTAGAGATACCGTCAATCGATGGTCGATCGACATAATGCCATTTTTAGGCGAAATTACCATTTTTCCTCCACTTATCCCTATTTAAACTCAATACCTAGTATCATGTTTAGGTGACCTTTGAACTCCTTAGGGTCTGAAAGCCCAAGCTTATCCTCTTTTCATCCTTGAATCAACCTTAGAACCCTAGTTAGTTTAGTATATCTTGTAGAATCATAGATTAGTTCTTAATTTAGCTTAGTTTATGGTGTGGTCAAAAATTTTGTACTTGGTGCAACAATTGCTCATTTGGACTTCAAGATTCGAAGAACTTTTCTATTTGGGTAGTTTGTAATTGTTGTTCTCTTGCATTTTCTTGTTAAATTCTATGAATGTTTGAAGTAATTGGTTCTCCCATGTTTATATTATAGATTAGATGCTTTAGATCTTCTTGTATTGTTCATGAACCTTTCAATTTCCATCATTGTTGTTTTCTTTCTTATTTTCAAGCTTTTTACCTCTTTTGGCATGCTTTAGGTAGTTGGTAGTGTAGAGCATATGGTTTAGCAACATTTAGCTTGTAGTTTCCCTCTCATGCTTATGTTAATTTACTTGTGCTTTTAGTTATGAGATTATGATTTTGCTAGTCTTGATTATGTATTTCTTGATTGGGTTAATTATGTTCATGCTTGCTTTAAGTTTATGTTATCACATATCTTGATGAGTTTAGATTAGAACATATGGGTCTAGGGTATAAATGAGTTTAGAACCATCAATTGGTAATTATCGTATGTTTAATTGAGAGTCGGGATTGACAACCCTGGTTTGTAGATTAAGTGTGTGATAAATTGCCAATTGATTATGGAGACAAGTTTAGAACCCTAAACCCTCATTTTATTAATCTTTTCAAAGTCTTCGATTACATTTCTCGTAATTTAAATTCTCGTCTTAGTTTCTAAAACCTCAAAACAAAAATTTGATCATGTGTTTTAGATAGCTTTTGTGACTCGAGCAAAAAAGAATGTTTCCGATTAATCTTCCCCGTGAGATTCGGCTTGAGTCACCTCACCGCACTACAACCGACCACGTTTTCTTACAGGCGATCCTCAAACATTTGTAAAAACATAGTGTGTTTGAAATCACTTCAGCGAAGATATCTCTGAACTTCTTTAACAAACTTATAAGCTCTTCTCTTATAGCTTCTGGCAGCTGACTCCCTATTCTTGTTGAAAAACCTTATTGGCCATCTACTAACTTAATTCCCATTAACTCTTTATGAGGTCGCACAGAATTATCCACTATATTATTCTTCTTGGCACTCATAATCCCGAGCATCCCTATTCGGCTTCCGCTTGCCTTCACTCATGCCTCTGTGCATGGTAAGGTGATAGGATGATTGTGAAAGTTGTTGATCTGTGACCACTTCTACCACCTTATCTCCCTCTAAATACTTTATACGCATATTAAAAATAGATGTGACCTCCTGAAACTCCTTAAAGGGTGATCACGCTAATATAATGTTGCAGGCAAGTTTGCCCGGATCACTAGAAACTTAAGCTTCTTCACCTTCCCTTGAAACCACCCCCGAAACCACTTATCCTTCGGTAATAACTTGCATCCCATTAAATACATAACAGACATTTTCACCGACCTCATATTCACTTCCACACTCATTTTTTTCTAAATAGTGATGATATAAAATATTAACCGAGCTCCTGTTATCCACAAATACCCTGCCAACATCATAATACCTCTGCTCATATGACTAGTGCGTTATTATGCTCAACCTGTAAACCTTGCCTTCTCTTGGCCCAAAGCAAATAATTGGCCCCGAATGTGGCGGATGTAAGTTTACCGCTACAACCTCTGAAGGCCCCGGTCTGGCAGCTTTAGCATGAACCTTTCTTACATCGTTCGAGTCTCCATCTCTAAGTCCTCCAGAAATCATGTTGATTCTCCTCCTGTTGTTACCAGAACCACCATTATCCTCCTAAACTTATCTTGCCTCCTACCTCCTTTCATTTCCACCCGCTTGTGCCCCTAGGGAAGGTCCCCGGAGTGCTCGCCTCTGACCTCAACCCTTATCTTGATAAATAAACTCCCTCTAGTGACCCGCATTAGTAAACCTCTCAATCTCCTCCTTCAAGTGGTGGCACCTCTATGTGGAATGTCCATAATTATTATGGAATCTGCAAATATGGTGACTTAGTTTTAGTAGGTGCCTCCATGTAATCATTTGGCCACCTAATGACATTAGGTTATTGCCTCAATTATGGAAAAAAATTCTAGCCTTTGGCTCCTTTAATGGCTTAAAAGCATGCGGATCATATGCCCCAACTCTCCTATCTACCCCCAACATCTACCATCCTTATATCTTTCACCAGTGCAGTAAATAACTTAACTTGCCGATGTAAATCCCGCCTAGGTACTGGCTTCTTTGTTAGGGCTTTCTCCACATAATCACCCTCATGGGAAAAGCGCATTTGTCCCTCTTCCTCAACTTCTTTCACATGGATATATTTGACACTTTTATCTAACACATGTTCATATGTGAGAGCATGTCGCTTAGCTAACAAAATCCTCAATCCTCTTGTGTGCAATCCCTGTGTTAGCACGCTAACTTTATCTCATTCATCGTGGTAGGCACCTCCAAACTAGCTCCCATATACCTGTCCACAAAACCCTTCAAGAACTCATCCTTCTTTTGTACTATAGCAAATAGGAGACATGAATGTCTTCATGTGCATTCTCGCACTAGAAAAATGTGTCATAAAGGAGGATTTCAATACCTTGAAACTAGTGATCTTTTTGGAGCGACCTGATGAAACCAATATGCACAAGTCCTTGCAAATTAGATCAAAATGCCCGATATGTGACATCATGAGTATACTGTCACAGGTTTGCTTCATTCTCAAAATCTTGTATGTATCAGGTGGGATCCAACAACCCATCATAATAAAAATTTAATCCCTTATACACCCAAGGTAAGACAGCTTTCAATATTTCTTATGAAAATGAGTGTCTCGGTCCTCTTCTGATCCTACTCCCGTGACCAATTTTTTCAAAGCTTTTAATGCTGCTTACATATCACATATCACTCTTAAGGTAGGGGGTTCCTCATCATCATCATTATCAGTTATTCTCTCTCTCTCCCCTCCGACGAAACACACCTCGGTTAACTAATGTTCCCCTGGGGTCCCTCGTATTCTTCCTCCTCTTCCTCCTACTCTGGTTCCTTCTCCTTGTGCCATAGTGAATGGTCTTCCTCATTATATTTTCTTTCCTGCTTGGCCACCCTGAATGGCTCTAGCCTAGGCCTCATTTTTCCCTAATCTTTCTCCACACGAGGAGAGTGCTCGACCTCTTTTATTTCATCATATCACCCCATGCTAGCTGATCTTCCTCCTCGTCACTACTAAGTCTTGGATCCATAATCTTTTTCATCGTATCTAGTGGTATCGCACTGAAGAATTTTTGTAACATCCCTTTTTTCATATTAAGGATGTGTTATTCCGGTAGCTGATCCCACTCCTTCATTCCTACTTTCACAACTCCTCCCTTCCTAGACGCCTTTGTGGAAACAGTATGTCTATCCCTATAGTCTCCAAATCTTTCTCCCCATCACCTCCTTGCTATGACGTTTTGTTCACCACATGGTCTTCTATCCCTGTTGATGGTATCTGTTTGTTGCCAGTGATATAAATATTAGCGTCAACATCCTTATCCTGCTTGCCTGAAAAAACCAAAGTGATCATTGTCATGTTTTTCAACTTCATGGTTTGGTTTATAACTCACGTCTTTCGCTTGATGACTCGATACCACTCGTATTCCCACAGACGGTGCCACTTGATGTGACCAAAAGTTTGGCCCATCAAGTAAGAGATCAGGTCACGTCGAATCATCTTTTTTGAACCACGATCAACCTACACAAAAACTCAAGGTGGATTTCCCTGGCATAGATCCTATGATTCTTAAGTAAGTAACCTTATAAAATCTTATGAAACCGAGAGCAAGAAGGTATGAATTATCAACTTAATTAGAATCAAGGCATTTGTCCTCTTTATATAGATATTAGAGATGTACACCCCAAGTTAGAGTTTCCATCTTATAATTACCCTCCAATTCCATAATTAGAAAATCATCTCCCAATAGAACTCTCGCTTTCCATAACCATGAAATTATAAAAGCCGTATTATTAATTATACCATCAATAACAACCTAGAACCCTCTCGATTGTTTGCTCCTTTTTACCATATTAGCGACCTTCCGGTGCTCATTTAACCATTTATGTGATGTTATTAACCATTTACACGACCTGTTATTAACCATCTGGGTTGCTCATAACCCATACAACCAGAACCTGATAATTTATAACATAACCTCCTTTAAAAACCCTTATCTTGACTTTCCTGACCTAATTACAACTTCTATTATTTGCATGAGCGACCTAATATTTGATGCCACGTCAGTAATGAATATGCTAAAGGTGATATGAAAAATACAAATGATAAATATAGAAGAGGTTTTTTTTTTTTAATTGTTTGAATATTCAGGATGTAAGATCATTCCAATGCTCCCTTTCGCCACGCATAAACCCAACCAACAATTAATATAAGTACGAAAATAAAAATTTCTATAATTACAGATACACCCAATACATCGAAACTCATTGCCTATAGATATGATGAATATAACTAGGTTATAATGTATCATGTAACCGAATGAATGATATAATTTTCATATCTGTTGGAAATATTATTTTCAACAATATTTCCTTGTTTGTAGTTTGCCTTTCTTAGGACTTTAGTATTTTAGGACTCTAGATATCTTTCTTAGTTGGAGTCTAGTATTTTATTTAGTTTCCAAAATACTTAATTAACTTGTTTAACAAGACTAGGAGTCTTTATTTAAGAAAGGGGACCAAGACGCAACAGACACGCGAGTGACGATATAATTGAAGCAGAACGAGGACGGAACACTCTGAGCTTTGGTGGATAATTAGAAGGATTACTACGTTGCGTAACCAACGGAGAAATTCTACTAATGAAGAAGCGAAGAGTTCTTGTGTATCAAGTTTTTGATACTAATTATTTTCTTATATTACTTTTTGTTAATTCGTGTTTGGATCTGAACAATTTGAAAAGTAATATATTTTATGGGTTTGTTCACCCAGGTTTATAAGCTCGATAGCTTATAAACTGAAATTAATTTTTGTTTATTTTATTTTTTATTTCCACTGCTTTCTGAAATTCAGTTGATGTTAAGTCTGGTGACGCTTATCACGAAACATAACATCATATCTGAAAACTGCATTTCTACAAAACTACAATTGGCACCAGAGCAGGATACTTAACCTTAAGTATTTCGATCCTTGTTTTGTAGATTTGAATTAATGGACGCTCAAGGTAATCCAAGACCCCCAATCCTAAATGGTGAGAACTACTCCCCTTGGAAACAGAGGATGCGATGGCACATCAAAAAAATTGACGAACGAGCATGGAGAACCATTCTTGTTGGATGGGAGAAACCTCGTGTCACTGCTGATGGCGATGGTGACTCCGTGTTCAAGAAGGAAGAAGACTGGACGGACAATGAAATAGCCATCTGGAACTCTAAAACCATTAATACCTTGTGCAGCTATGTTGATGCCAACTACTATAAAGTGATAAAGAACTGTGAGTCTGCTAAAGAAGCATGGGATGCCCTTCAAAGGGTATGCGAGGGAACTTCAAGTGTAAAGAGATCTCGCCTGAGAATGCTCACCACAACGTTCGAAACCATGAGAATGGGTGACAAAGAGTCGGTTGTGGAATATGCGATGAGACTCTCTGACATATCAAGTGAAATTGGAAACCTCGGCGAGCCCATGTCAAATGCACGTCTTGTTGGAAAACTTCTCAGATCCATATCAAAGAAGTTCAATATGAAGGTGGTTGCAATTGAGGAATCCAAAGATACCGACAAACTAGTCTATGATGACTTAGTCGGTGCACTCAAAACGTATGAGATGGAGCATATGGACTTTCATTCCAAGGAGATGAATGTTGCTCTCATTTCAGATATTAGCTCAAAAGATGAAGATGAAGATACTAACTGGAAAGAGCTTTTTGAGAAATTTGAAAGAACCACACTTGGAGAGGAAGACGTGTCACTCCTTACTCAAAAATTCAATCGTTTTTTGAAGAAAAAGAACAACATTGGAGGAAAAGGTTCAATGATGGAAACATCACCTCCAAGATCCTCTGGAAGAAAGCTAACCAACTACCATCCTTCCTCCTCTGAATCAAAAACTGGAACTTCCTCCAAACCCCTCAGTGAAATCCAATGCCATGAGTGCAAAGGATGGGGGCATTACAAAAATGAATGTGCAAATACGTTAAGGAAGAAGAGTCTCATTTCAAAAGAGTTTGATGAAGATGAAAGCGACTCTGACTCATCTGAGTCAGTACCTGCTCTTTTTGCTCATGTTGCCTGGGATGACGACTTTCGGGTTTGTAACATCAATTCCAACACCCTGTGTCTGAATGCTGAGGTTGATAATACAAGAGATGAATACAGAAAATTGTGCATGAAATATGATGAACTATTTTCCAAGTGGGGAAATCAGGTTCTGAAAGTGAAAGCTCTTATGATCAAAGTTGAAAAACTAACTCATGAAGTAGATGATCAAGTAAAGATCATTACCCGTTTGGAGATCTCCCTTACAAGAAAAGATTCGGAGTTGGAAGGAGTAAAGGCTGAACTGAAAAAGGTTCAAGACACCATCTCAAACCTCAACAAGGGAAAGGCAAAACTGGATGAAATTATGGAGATGTCATACCCAGAAACCTCAAGACACGGAATTGGTTACAAACCGGAGCAAGAATCATCTCAAGTCAGCCACAACCAAGATTCTGTCAAGAGCCATAAGAAGAAAAGAAGGCAGTATGTTTGRCATCATTGTGGTGAATCTGGACACATTAGTCCTTTTTGCTGGAAAAGAACAGGCAAGAAAAATCAGAGAATCAGCCATGGTGTTGGGACTCATGACAAGACTGGGGTTTCCGTCACCAAAGGCAACACKWATTTCAGWCAWGTCTGGGTAAGAAAGGRCGAGMTCAGATGCAATATGATTTACACTTCTCTTAAATCTCATGTTCCAGGAGCATGGTACTTTGATAGCGGGTGTTCAAAACACATGACTGGATCCGAAGAACTCCTGTCGAACATCGTAAAATTCAAGGGAGGAAAGGTCAAGTATGGTGGAGGAGKAAATGGGCAGATTATTGGTCAAGGAACTTTACATGTTCCAGGGATTGCCAAYCTGGAAAATGTACTTCTCGTTGATGGACTAACTGCAAATTTGATAAGCATTAGTCAGCTATGTGATGGAGGCTTCAATGTCAAATTTACTCGAGAAAAATGTGAGGTATATGATGAAGGGAGTACCTGCATTCTAACTGGCCAGAGAACGTCCGACAACTGCTATCAAATTAATGGAGATGTGTTCTGTAAGCTGTCCCAGCTAAGTGATGCCGAGGTGTGGCATCAAAAACTCGGACACGTTAACTACAAAATGCTGGAAAGGCTTGTTAAGAAAGATGCGGTGAACGGACTACCAAAGTTCAACACAAAAATCATCCCTGTTTGTGAAGCTTGTCAAAAGGGGAAGCAAGTTAAGGTACCACATCCACATGTCCAGAGCCTTACCACTTCAAATTGCTTTGAACTCATGCATATGGACCTCATGGGACCACTTGAGGTAGAAAGTCTCGGAGGTAAACGGTATGTTTTAGTTATTGTGGATGATTTTTCTAGATATACATGGATCGAATTTTTAAAAGAAAAATCAGAAACGTTTGCTTTATTTAAAAAACTTGCTAAAAAATTATGTGTGCGCTTTGGAGTTAGTATAGGAAGAATCAGAACCGATCATGAAAAGGAATTCAAGAATGAATCCTTTTCAAGTCTTTGTTCTAAATAGGGGATTACTCACGAGTTTTAATCCTCTATTACTCCACAGCAAAATGGTATAGTCGAACGCAAGAATAGATCCCTTGCGGAGATGACTAGGACCATGCTGATCTCTAATGATATAGCAAAATGATTTTGGGCAGAAGATATGAATACAGCATGTCACACCATTAATAGAGTCTATTTTAGACCTGGCTCACATGTCACCCCCTATGAACTATTATTTGGCAAGAAACATAACTTAAGCTACTTTCATGTTTTTGGGTGTGTCTGTTTTGTTTTGAATGATAGAGGATACCTCTCTAAACTTGATTCTAAAAGTGACAAATGTGTTTTCATGGGCTACTGTCAAAATAGTCATTCATACCGAGTTTTTAATCTTAGAACACGTTGCATGATGGAATCAGTCAATGTGAAATTTGATGATACAGTGAGTGGAATAAAATCTGCAGAGGACGATGATCTAATTTATGATCAGAGACCTCAGTTTGTTATGGATGGTTTAGATGATGTTGCAGGTGTAGAAGGTGCTGTTGCAGGGGATGACAGGTCTGGTGACATGTCACCAAACCCAACACTGACTCAGGAGGAAACAGGCAACCATCAGACTGGAGAACAGACCCCTGTCCCAACTTCTTCTCCGGCAATTTCTGATTTTGATTCAGATTCTGAGGATGAGGACCCTGGAAATCAAATTGATCTTTATCAAAGAGACGTTCCATCAAGAATCCAAAAGAATCATCCAACCAGGCAGATAATCGGTGACCTTGATCAGAGAAGTACAAGGAAAAGACAGATTGACTTTAAGGAGATGGTAAGGTATGTGTGTTTGTCCACTAATTGTTCTCAAATTCGAGAAACCTTGTTTCTTCTGAAACAGAACCAAAACGAGTGGAGGATGCATTGAAGAGTGAATTTTGGATTAAAGCTATGTAAGAGGAGCTTGACCAATTCGCTAAGAATGATGTGTGGGACCTTGTCCCTCGCCCGGAGAATACTCATGTGACTGGAACTAAGTGGATTTTCAAGAATAAAACGGATGAAGCCGGGAACATCATTCGAAACAAAGCAAGGTTATTTGCACAAGGGTACACCCAAATTGAGGGTGTTGACTTTGACGAAACTTTTGCACCGGTAGCACGTATAGAATCGGTAAGATTACTTCTTGCAGTGGCTTGTCATTTAAAAATTCCACTACATCAAATGGGCATTAAGAGTGCATTTTTGAATGGTGTTTTGAGTGAGGAAGTATATGTTGAGCAACCAAAAGGGTTTGTGGATCCCTACAAACCAAATTTTATTTTAAAACTTAAAAAGGCCTTGTATGGTTTAAAACAAGCTCCGAGAGCTTGGTATGAGAG
Organism: Phtheirospermum japonicum; assembly: GCA_014905375.1. Classification (NCBI taxonomy): domain Eukaryota; kingdom Viridiplantae; phylum Streptophyta; class Magnoliopsida; order Lamiales; family Orobanchaceae; genus Phtheirospermum; species Phtheirospermum japonicum. The sequence goes on from BMAC01000501.1 coordinate 833,453, forward strand.
ACTAACTCAACATCTACTATTTTTAAATTTTAAACGAGGTGAGGTTGACAAGACCTTATTTCTTCTCAAATCCCATAAACACATTCTTATTGTCCAAATTTATGTGGATGATATTATCTTTGGTTCGACTAATAAACAGATGGTGAAGGATTTTGTTGTTCAGATGTCAGACACTTTTGAGATGAGTATGCAAGGTGATCTTTCGTATTTTCTTGGACTACAAATAAAACAACTTGATGATGGAATTTTCCTGTCACAGACCAAATATGCAAATAATCAGGTCAAAAAGTTTGGTCTTGAAGGTGAAAAACCTAAGAAAACGCCTCTGAGTAAAGATAAGAAAATTTCGAGAGATGATGTTGGGTCAGGTGTTGACAACACCCTTTATAGAAGTATGATTGGTAGCCTCCTTTATCTAACTGCCAGCAGACCCGACATCATGTATGCTGTTTTCTTGTGTGCAAGATATCAGGCCAACCCTAAGGACTTACATCTGAAGTCTGTTAAAAGAATAATTCGATATGTGGGAGGAACAAGTGAGTTGGGGTTGTGTTATACCAAAGAAACATGCACTGAATTGGTAGGGTATACGGACTCAGACTGGGCTGGAGATGTAGTTGATAGGAAAAGTACCACAGGGGGTTGTTTCTTTTTGGGGAGTAATTTAGTTTCGTGGTATAGCAAGAAATAAAACTGTATTTCTTTGTCTACAGTCGAGGCCGAATACATTGCGGCAGGGAGTGCATGTACGCAGCTCCTCTGGATGAACCAGATGATTGAAGACTACGGTCTCCATAGCAATATTCTGACCGTACTATGTGATAATACGAGTTCAATCGACATCTCAAGAAATCCAGTTCAGCACTCTCGTATAAAGCACATTGACATCAGGTATCATTTCATTCGAGACTTAGTTGAGAGAAAGATAATAAGTCTTGAACAAGTAGGAACAGAATACCAGCTCGCAGACATATTCACAAAAGTATTAGACTTAGAGACCTTCTCTCGACTGAGAAGAGATCTCGGTATGTGCATAATCTAGTTCGTGTTGGGTTTGATGTTATGACATCCTTTGCTGTCATCAGTCATAACATCTGTATAATTTACATGCATTATTTTATTTTTGTCTCATATATCATTCGAATGCATTGAGTATGGATTTAAAGAGAAATAAGATTATGTGTTGTAATAAAAGTGATGACAAAAGGACTAACACCCTCGATTTGGTGATTGTGAAACTCTCCCGCAGAAACAGGTTTTTCTCCCAGGTCCAAAAATAAAAGGTGTAATTAGCAATTGCTAAAGATGCAATAATTTTCCTCCTATCTTAAAAAGATAAAGATAATCTAGACTAATGGTCTGATCTTTTTATTTCACCTTATTGAGCGATTTTGACGTTGTCATTAACTCGGGTTAAGGGGTTTGTTTTTCATTGACTTCACCATTTGTAAATGTTAGGCCTGATGTCATCAGTCATAAAAAACGACACTGATCAAAATCTCTGAAAATATGTGTGTATTTTTTTTTACCTTTTAGGTCATATTTTTAGGCATAAATTAAGACATTCATATTTTGTGAATTTGCCTTAGTGCTGTATATTCTGTTTCTCTTATTCAATTCCTATTCTAACGTCTCTTGATTCCAGTTGAGAATGTGGGTATTTGACTGTTCCAGTGGTGCTATGATCGGCAGTGCTGAGGAGGTAATATGAGACTAAATTCCTCTTATTTTCTCATAATACGTGTGCCTTGTATTTTTATGGTGATGGTTCATTCCTTAGGATTTTTTCGGTTTCTGAGTATTAACTGTCCTTTTTGTTTTAATGGGCCTCCTAAGCAGTTGAGTTTGAAGTATAGTGCCCTTTGCTAAGGGTTAGTGGGCCGATTATTGGGTTGGTGTATCTTTTTGGAAGTAAGTTTTTTTTTGGAAGGGGAGATTGTGTAAATATCTTTTTATCTTATCTCCTCAGTTTCTCTCTCCTCCCCAACGGTAAGTTTTGTTTTTCTTTGAAAAGCCGATTTTCTTACCGTTTTGGCCCACTTCAATTCTCTCTCCTAAGCTTTCAATTTCCTTCTCAAACTCAAATTCCTTACAATATTTCTAGGTTTTACTGGTCTTTGTTGTTTTTGTTTTGGTGAGATTTGTAGGATGTCAAAGTCACCCTCCGATTCTAGGGTTCCTGATCTTCCGGCGGGAGTTGCATGCTCCGATGAACGGGCCGTTCCACCCATGCCCATATTTGGAGGGCTGGACATTCGCGAGGAGATAGGTGTTGCGTTCGCACGACACCCGTCACCAATTGTGTCAGAACCCACTGGTTCTGTTCCGATAACCCCTCTTGCCATAACTCCAGTCGCTGCACCGTCTGACACCGCTCCTCTGACCCAAGTGATTCCTGGTCAGCAGGGCAATGAGATTGGCGTCGACAACCCTCCTGACCTTCATCTTATTGCCGAGATTTTTGGGCGTTCCGGTGACCCCACCTTGAAGCGATCACGACGGTTAAGAAATATTCCTCCGGGGGTTGTTCCGCCGGCAGTTCCTAAGAGTCGAGCAGGGCCGCGCCGTTTTGTTCCAATTGAACACATGAATCTCACTGACGATATTACAGTTGCCACTGACTCAAACGATGAGGAATTTGTGCCTCCAGCGATTGTCATGGCTCCGGCGCCCTCAATTGCTTCCCCAGCTGCCAAAAAGGGTCGTGGACGTCGCAAGCAGACTGTATCACTTGCCGAAAAGAAGAATCCACTGGCTTCTATCAAGGTCTCTCCTTGTTATACGGGAACTGAATATTCTAGCCCACCCTTTGAAATCATGGATTTCTTCACAGGTGAAGTATCCAGTTCAGCTAGTCCTATTATTCCCGAGCCTCCTGCTGTGCCTACACCTCCAGCTTCACAAGCTTTTGACACTGGGCTTGAGCAATCTCCCGATGACTCAGACGAAATTCCTCTTGTACATCTGTTGAAGTCTGTGAAAGCTGCCAAGAAGAAAGGAAAAGAGAATTCAAGGGCTGTTTTGGATGATGCTGTACTGCAGGCCGATGATGTGACTGGTGACCTGTCACCAAAGTCGACATCACCTATCCCTGATGCTGGTTCTCCTTCTCACTCACTCCTCAATGCTGCGGATGACTCTGACCTTCCTGCTTCAGAGTCCTTACCTGATGAGAATGATGACATTGGTCCAGTTTCATATGAAGTAGAGATAGAGGATATTTTTCCTCTCTCAGCAAAATTTCTCTCCTCTCAGGCTGCGGAGTGCTTTTCTGCCTTTAAGACCCGTGGGATGATTGATGAACGGAGAGTCCCTGTTGAGCTATTCAAGCGTCAAAACCTAGTTGCTTTCCTTGATCACAAGGGCTTGTACTCGACGGTCTCCAGCGCCATGCCGTTTGTTCGGGATGTTGTGGTGGAGTTCTACTCTAATCTCTTGCCGTCGATTGCTGAGGTTACATCTGTTAATTTTGGGAAAGTGTTTATCCATGGACAGATTTATGCTTTCACCCCTGTATTGATCAATGCAGCGTATGGGTTTGATGCTTCTCATGAGGATTCCACTGTTGATGACATGGATGCGGTCATTGGTTTCTTGTCTGGAGGGCTGCTCACTACTTGGCGCGAACAACTGCCCAGCACCCGCCTGACATCGCTTTACTCCGTCCTACATAAGTTGGCAATTTTCAACTGGGTACCATCTAAGAACTCCACGGTGCTAACTAGACCTCAGGCTCAATTCCTCTACAAAATTAGAAATGGACTCCAGTTCGATTTCGGCCGGATTGTGTTTGATATGGTCACGAGGTTTGCTTCCTCTAAATCTTCCTCATCTCTCTGTTTTCCTTCTTTAATTTACAACATTTTGGTGAGTCAAGGCTTCTCTCCTTCCGCGGATGATACCCTCACCGGTGAGGCTGAGTGGTTCACCTTGAGGAGCCAGCATCTCTCTAGAGCCCGCATTATTGACCTGCCCTGGATTTCTCCATTTCAAGTGGATGATGCCCGTGGTGACGCCTCTGATAATCCTGTCACCGGGGATACCATGGTCCAGTTATTGGCCCCTGTTGTTCGTGGTCAAGTGGCTCTGCTTGATACTCAGATTGCTCAGCTGGATAGTTAGCGTGCTCAGCTGGTGGCTTTGCGGGGTTCCCTGTGTGAAGCCCTTTTGGTTTCTGAACAAAAAGGGGGAAAAAGACATGACGGTGCTGGTGGTTCTGTTTCTGATAATAATGTTGATGGCGAGGCTGCTACTATGTTGGCAAGCTCTGCCAGTGACAAGCGGAAAAAGAGAATAAGACGCAGAAACAGTTTTCTGAAGACCATGAAGAAGAAGCTGAGGAAAAGGAAAGCTACTGGTGAAGGGGCATCTTCGTCATCTCGGAGGGCGAATAAGGCTCGTGGTGTTTAGTGCTTTCCTTAGTTTGTTTTGCTGTTGGATTGTCTGTTGAACAATTTTGCTTTTGGTATGACTATTACTTATTTAGGGGGAGTTAAACTTAGGGGGAGTTTGCGTGGTTGGGTTCTGTTTTCTTTTAATCTTTTTGAAATGCGTCATGGTGGTTTTGTCCAGAAAGGCAAAAGGAGGAGATTGTTGGGAATATTATTTTCAACAATATTTCCTTGTTTGTAGTTTGCATTTGTTAGGACTTTAGTATTTTAGGACTCTAAATATCTTTCTTAGTTGGAGTCTAGGATTTTATTTAGTTTTCAAAATACTTAATTAACTTGTTTAACAAGACTAGGAGCCTTTATTTAAGAAAGGGAACCAAGACGCAACAAACACGCGAGTGACGATATAATTGAAGCAGAACGAGGATGGAACACTCTTGAGCTTTGGTGGATAATTAGAAGGATTACTACGTTGCGTAACCAATGGAGAAATTCTACTAACGAAAAAGCGAAGAGTTCTTGTGTATCAAGTTTTTGATACTAATTGTTTTCTTATATTACTTTTTGTTAATTCGTGTTTGGATCTGAACAATTTGAAAAGTAATATATTTTATGGGTTTGTTCACCTAGGTTTATAAACTCACTGAAATTATTTTTTGTTTATTTTATTTTTTATTTCCGTTGCTTTCTGAAATTCAGTTGATGTTAAGTCTGGTGACGCTTATCACGAAACATAATATCATATTTGAAAACTGCATTTCTACAAAATTACAATATCGCATAAATACTAGTAATATGTGACATTCGCAGTGAAAAACCAAAAGAAATATAATATGAAACAAAGATCGATCTTATCACGAATAACCAAAGCCATGTGGAAATCTAAATTTAAATATTATGGTGTTTCATATTCAACTATATCTTCATGTCTGTGCTTAATCGAAATAAAAGGTTATCACCGTCTTAGTGTATAGGTACTTACATAAAAGGATCATCTACATTGTAAAGTCTCTGCTGACAAAAAGTAAAATATCTAGGCAGTTCAAGCAAATTCTTTCCTCCCAAAGTAATACAAATATCTCATGACCTCTTGTGGCCCATCCTTTAATTTCGCTGTACAATTCAGACACTCTGTAAAAATTCCAGAATAGATATACTATACAAATCCACTAACATGCAATCGATCAAAGGAACATGGCAATTTGTTACCCTTGTTCAAAAGCATCCAAAACATTGCCCAACCCCTATGCTACCTCTGCCAGCTAATTAAAACCCTAGTACACAATTTCTTTATCAATATCATTTCACAATCCCATATTTTTCCTTCCCTATAAAAACCCACTTCCCACTACAATCATTACACCCCAAAAACCACCTTGAGAAGGAAAACATAAAAATAAAAATAAAAATGGCTACCAAGAAAATCACATCAATTGCCCTTTTCCTAGTACTAAACCTTGTTTTCTTCACTCTTTCTAGTGCATGTGGGAGTTGCCCTACTCCCAAACCAAAGCCAAAACCTAAGCCAAAGCCCAGTTGCTCTCCTCCTCCGCCGGCGGCGGGGCCCTCCGGCAAGCCCACTTGCCCTAGAGATACTCTAAAACTAGGTGTGTGCGCAGATTTGCTGGGTGGGTTGATTGATCTCACTATTGGAACCCCTCCAAAAACTCCATGCTGCAGCCTTATTGAAGGCTTAGCCGATCTCGAGGCGGCGGTTTGCCTCTGCACCGCCATCAAAGCCAATGTTTTGGGCATCAACCTTAATGTTCCCGTTTCTCTTAGTCTGCTCCTTAATGTTTGCTCCAAGAAGGTCCCACCAGGCTTCCAGTGTGCCTAGAAGTATCCGAACAGAGTGTACTAGTGGTTTTCTTGCTATGTCACGGGTTGTTGTTCTTAATTTAATTTTCCAGATTAATTGTTGTTGTTGTTGTTTTTTGTTGACTAGTCCCTATTTACCTAATAAAAGGGGAGAAGTGTACACTGCTCACCCAGTGAGGGTGGATGGTGATGTACTAGTAATTTCGACTTGTTCTTATATTTTATTACGAAATATATAATGTTTTTTTTTCAAGAAATTTGGCTTAATTTTGTTGTGATTTGTGTTGATATGTGGACTTTGAGTATAATCTCCTAAATTAGAACTTGGATTTCCTGTTTGGCTCGTTAGCAAAGTGTAGCTCGAAGTTAAGCATCGAACCAAACTTAAGGTAAACATGTTTGTCTCAATTTTGACATGGAAAAACCAAATTGACTCGGTTGTTCTTTCTTGACCCGAATAGGAAGAGTAAAGTGGTGTCTTGGAATCAAAAGTAAAATAGAAAATGTGTAAAATCGAAAGGGGAAAAGATTGTAACCATCCTATACTATACGCGTTTTTTGGGTTTGCATCCTAACATTTTTTTTGTAATTTAATGCATCCTGTTCTATACAAAATTTCGAAAGTGCATCATGTACTATACAAAATTTAGAAAAAACTAGTTTTATTAAATAAAAACTAGAATTTATTAAATAAATATGCAAACCATATTTTATCCTAACGTTTACCGGAACTAGTTTTATTAAATAAATAAAATTTATTATTTATTTAATAATAAATTCGATAATTTTTGCATATTTAATAAAATATGCTGAAACTAGTTTTAAATAAATAATAAATTCACCGGAACTCACATAAAGTATACGGGTTTGAAAATATACAATCTCACTCGCGAGACTAGGTGAGTTTCGACGAGTTTGGGCGAGTTGGTTGGTCGGAGGATGTACTTTCAGAATTTTTTGAAGTATATGATGCATTAAATTACAAAAAAAAAACGTTAGGATACAAACTCAAAAAACGCGTATAGTACAGAATAGTTACAATCTTTTCCCCAAATCAAAAATACGAAACCAAAACCGTGTAAATATATAACATTTTGCAACTCGGAGAACGAATTAAAATTAATTGCTTGAGAACTGAGACATATAGGATGAGTGCATAAATGTGATTAATTCATTATGCTGTTATGAGAAAGAGAATTTTTCATTCTAAGAAAAACTAAGGTCGAGGTAATATTAACTTTCCATACCCCAAAATGACTACAAAATATACCGTAGAGTCTTGGCTATTTCTCATCTTTTGAAAACTTAAATAGCAAAAAATTATATTTTGCACTTCATTTTTTTTTCTTTATATCATTTCCCTCTTTTCTATATATCTAAAAGCAACCACATGCTTCCACCATGACCACCAGTAGATGCCATCGGTGCTGCCACCATCAACCACCACAGCCGATTCGCCTCCAACATCTTTCTACATATGTTTCTGTTGGAGAGAGAGGGGTTTGGTGAGTTATTTTTGATAACTTGTCTTAATATTCCAAAAATGAAAAGTTCGTTATTTTTTAAAACGAGATTCACATTTTTTATTTACATTGTTAATAGATGAACGTAATATATTTACTTTCACAAATGCATATTTGGATGAGTATTAAATCAATAACCAAAGTTGGACATTTGAGAAGTGAATTTGAAATTTGAAAAGATAGTGGAAAATGGAAAGTCCCACATAGGAAGTAGACTCATTTTTAGATATGGTTACAAGTTGAGTGAGGATGGGAGTCCCCATACGCGCGCGACCACCACCTGGCCGACTCGGCTCGTCTCATTTCATCTCGTCTCGTGGCTCGCGCCACGCAGTTTGTGGCTGGTGGCCCGTGGTCTTTGGTCCTTGCTGGGCTTGAGCCTTATATTTTGAATTTTTTCAATAACCTTAAAATCTTTTCTTATATAGTAAGACTAGGAGTTTGACTTGTATTATTTAAGGATTATCTTTCAACTATAAATACTACCACATATGCAGTGTAAATTCATACATACGAAAATCATCAGCATTCAAGCATCTCATATTTTCCTTACTTATCTCACGCATCATATAATTTACAATTAGGGTTTTGTTCGGCTGTCTACCCAATTCTCGTTCACTGGGGTGACTGGATTGTCTACTTCTTCCACCTCCATTGTCATTGTATCTTGGGAGATTCATTTCCATAGATATGTGAGCACTGATTACAAGGCAACAAGAATATTAAGGAAAGAGTTCGCTCGCCTCGACACTTTTTTTTTTCTGTTTTTATTCATTGTTGTTTATAGATCTCTGTTAGTTTGAATTTGCCTCCGTTGTTATCCCAATTTTATTGTTGTATCTCTAATAAGCTTAAGATTCTTATTTTGTAATTTGAACTAATGGATAGTACCTCTACTTTTAATAACTCAATGATGCCTGCTTCGACCAACGCGACTACACCTATGCCTGCACAGACGAACTCTTCTATGCCCTCAACTGGATCTGGTTCAATTTTTTCTGGACCTTTCACTGGCGTACCAAATACTTCTGCACTACATACCTTCACATTTGGATCTGATTTTATTCTCTTTGGTTCTGCGATACCTACTTCTATTGCTGCGCCATACTGAACATCCTGAAAATTTTAATGGAAGTAATTTCATAAACTGGAAACAAAATATGGCCTTTTATTTAACCTCTTTAAAGTTTTCTTGGTACTTAGCCGAGGATACACCTGTTGTGGCTGCAAATGATATGAGTTTCGATCGTAGAGTCGCCCTTGATGCGTGGACTCAAGGGGACTATCTTTGCAGGAATTATATCCTGAATAGATTAGACAATGCATTGTATGAGGTGTACAGTTCGATCAAAAGTACTGCTACGGAACTCTGGGTTTCCTTGGAAAATAAGTACAAGATCAATGATGTCAGCACTAAAAAGTTTATTATCGGGCAGCTTGTGGAGTTTGTCATGGTAGACTCTAAAACTGTGATGAATCAACTCCTGAAGTTGCAAATGATATTGCAAAGCATGTAATCTAAAGGTATGCAAATCTGTGAAAATTCCCAAGTGGATGTTATCGTTAAAAGCTGCCACCGAGTTAGAGAGATTTCAAGAAATATCTGAAGTATAAGCGAAAGCAAATGACTTTAGAGAATTTGATCATCAAATTGCGCGTTGAAGAAGGTAATCGACAGTCTACTATAAAGTATGAAAAGACCTCAATGATGGAGGCACATGCTCACTTCGTTGAGGCTGGTTTTAGGAAGAAATGAAAGCACCAAGGCCATAGAAAAGGCAAGATGAATCAGAAGAATGCTAAGAAGTTTGAAGGCAACTGTCACAATTATGGCAAGCCTGTGCATATGAAAAAACATTGCCAAAAACTGCTTAAAGGGAGTCGGAATGCTGCTAACATCATTATTAGGTATGTCTGAGCTGGATCTCTATGCGGTTGTGATTGAAGCTAATCTCGTAGATAATCCAAGAGAGTGATTGATACTAGAGATACTTGTCATGTGTGTTCTGATCAGGATGTGTTTTCCGACTATACCCCAATTACTGGAAGGAACCTCCATATGGGAAACTCCTCTACTACTGAAGTTGTTAGAACTGGAAAGGTGCTGTTGAAGATTACATCCGGTCTAGATCTGACTTTGAAGGAAGTGCTGCATGTTCTGGATATCAGGAAAAATCTTATTTTGGGGTCTCTACTTGTCCAACATGGGTTTAAGCTAGTTTTTGAATCTACTCAGTTTGTGTTTATTAAGAGTGTAAAGTTCTTTGCTAAGGGTTACCTTGAGAAGGGGTTGTTTAAGTTGAAGGTAATGGCCAAACGTCCAGTTATTAATAACAAAGCTATTACTTCTTCTTATGTCATTGAGTCTTGTGATTTGTGTCATGTTAGACTTAGACACGTTAACATGAAATTAATAAAAATATTAGTAAATATGAATTTACTAAATAATGTGAAATTTGGATCAAAACACAAGTGTGAGATTTGTGTTGAAACAAAAATGGAAAAATGCCTTTCCATTCGTTGGAAAGAAGTTCTACACCTCTGGAATTAATTCACACTGATATTTGTGATATGAAACTTGTGCAAACTAGAGGGGACAAAAACTAATTCCTTACTTTCATTGATGACTGCACAAGATATTTCTATGTTTATTTGAAAAATGGCAAAGACGAAGTAATTGATGCATTCAAAACTTTCAAGAGTGAAGTTGAAAATCAATTGAACAATCGAATTAAGGCTATCCAAAGTGATCGAGGTGGAGAGTATGTTTCACCATTTCAAGAGTTGTGTGCTAAATATGGAATAATTCATCAAACAAATGTTCCATATTCACCTCAATCGAATGACGTCACTAAACTCAAGTATCAAACCTGAAAGAAATGATGAATGTTATGTTAGTCAGTTTAGAGTTACCCCTGAGTATGTGGGGAGAAGTGGTCCTTTTCGCTAACCATATTTTGAATATGGTACCTCACATGGAAAGAAAAAGGCTCCATACGAGCTGTGGGAATATAAAGATTCTGCTTACAGTTACCTCAAAGTGTGGGGGTGCTTGTCTAAGGTAAGAGTCTCAGATCCGAATCAAGTGAATATAGGACCTAAAATAGTCGATTGTATCTTCATTGGATATGCTCATAATAGCACTACATATAGATTCCTATTACACAAGTCTGACATACTTGATGTGACTGAAGGAACAACCATTGAGTCAAGGAATGCAGTATTCTTTGAACACATATATCCTTGCAAAGAAAATGGTGATGGTTCTAAGAAGAGATCTCTTGATGTTGAAGATGAAGCAACACCTCTAGCTGTTCAACATACATCACAAGATGGTGATGATGATGAACCAAGGTGCAGTAAAATGGCTAGGACTTCTAAAATGTTTGGTCCAGATTTAATGATCTATTTGTTAGATAATGAACCTTGTACCATTCAAGAAGCCTCGTGTAATCCTGATGCTCCTATGTAGAAGGAAGCCATCAATGCTAAGATTGAATCAATTATGCAGATTCATACATGGGAGTTGGTCGAGCTTCCCCATGGTAATAAGCTCTTAAGATGCAAGTGGTTCCTAAGGAGAAAGTATAAAGTTGATGACTTGATTGATAAGTATAAATCTAGGCTGATAGCCAAAGGTATTAAACAATGAAAAGGATACGAATTCTTTGATACTTATTCACTAGTAACGACAATTACCTCCATTAAGGTGATTTTGGCTATTGCTGCACTGCACAATCTTGAAATTCACCAAATGGATGTGAAAACTGTGTTTTATAATGGTGAGTTAGATGAAGAGATTTATATGGAACAACCTGAAGGGTTTGTAGTTCCTGGTCAAAAGAACAAGGTGTGTAGACTTGTTAAATCACTGTATGGACTGAAATAAGCACCGAAGTAATGGCACTCAAGTTTGATATTTTGATGATGTCAAATGGCTTTCGCATTAATGAATGCGATTAATGTGTTTATATGAAGAGCACACCTAACTCTTTTAGCATTGTTTGTCTTTATGTTGATGACATGTTGATATTAATTAGCTATCGTGATATATGATCACAAGTACAAAAAACATGTTAGAAAATAATTTTGATATGAAAGACAGGGATTTAGCCGATGTGATACTTGGGATCAAGATCATAAGGAATTCAAACGACATAGTTCTTCCTCGGTCCTACTATGTGGAAAGCGTATTGAAAGGGTTTAATGCATTTGAAGGTGAAATGGCTAAAACTCCATTTGATAATAACCTGTGTTTAGTGAAAAACAAAAGGTGATCCAGTGGTTCAACTAGAATATGCTAGGATAATTGGAAGTCTCATGTACCTTTCAAATTTTACGAGACTGGATTTAACTTATTCAATGAATAAATTAAGTAGGTTCACGAGTAATTCGAACAGTGACCACTGAAAGGGTTAACTAGAGTATTACGACACTTGAAGTATACCCTGAGTTATGGGATGCATTTATACGATATATCCAGAAGTACTAGAAGGGTACTGCGATGCTAACTAGATATCGGATTAAGGATTCACACTCCACTAGCGGGTATGTTTTTACCATCGGTGGAGGTTTTGTATCTTGGAGGTCCACAAAGCAAACATGCATAGCTTGATCCACCATGGAATCAAAGTTCATAGCTATGGATAAATATGGTAAGGAGGCTATGTGGCTTCGAGATTTTCTCGAGGACATTCCATGTTGGAGGAATCCAGTATCAATGATTATGATACACTGTGATAATCAAGTTGTTATCGCAAGGGCTTACAGTGAAATGTATAACGGTAAATTGAGATATATTCATCAGAGAGACAATATCATTAGAGAATTAATCTCAAGAGGAATAATTTTCATTGATTTTGTGATGTCAAAGGAAAATCTAGTGGATCTATTTACAAAGAGTTTAAACCGAGATCAATTTCATACATTGCTATAGAGAATGAGGGTAAAATCCACAATTAAAGAACGGCCTTTAGTGGACACCCAACCATGATGACTGGAGATCCATAGAACTTGGTTCAGTGGGACAACAAAACTTTAGACTGTTCACTTCTAAACACTTAGTATATAGTCGTGAGCTAACCCATCCCTAGAGAAAATAACCAAGTGATATGCCTGCTGAAACTGGCGAGGTTAAGTTTAAGGCTTTTAAAGACGATCTATACCTATTAAGGTAGAGTCACTACTGCAGAAAGGCTTTT
>BMAC01000501.1:867164-880523 GCA_014905375.1 Phtheirospermum japonicum
CAATCTCAACATCACAATCCCAACACAATCACAAGAACGATTCGTCATGGAAGTAATAATTATTAATTAAACTAATGAAAAGCATGCAACTAAATTAAAGAGATTAGAAAATAAATACTTACTAATTAACGAAGAAAATCCGCAGCGTTTTGGTGAAGAATCTTGAATCTAAACTATCTAATAGCTAATCTAAAGTCTAAGAATATAAAACTAAAAATTATAAAGAGAAACTAAGAAAATAAAATAGCACTCTTGGGGTTGTCAACCCTAGGATTAATGTGTATTTTCGAATGTGAGGGGTGGGGGGTATTTATAGGTGTAGGTGGCTTGGAAAAGAGGTCAAAATTAGGGTTTCCGCCCCTTCTAGGACGTTCAGCACTTTCCATACCGGTTGAGCCCAGAAACGACCCTTCTAGAAGGCCCAGAATCAGGAGGTGCTGCCAGCCCAGCTTTCTGTACCGGTTGGGCCCAGAGACATCCCTTCTAGAAGGCCCAAAACTGTCATTTCTTCACCAATTCACTTGTTTTGTGTCTCGTTTCTTCGTGCAACTCCTATGGATCATCCTTCAATATTTAGTTCACCAATTTAGCACCTCATTACTGGTCCCCAGTGTCAGCTTAAATACTTCAAATCAAGGCTCGTTTTCGCCGAAACTCCACTTGTAGGCCCATCCTTGGCTACGTAAAAATATAAATACCTCAGAATACCTAAAATAAATATAAAATTAATTAAAATATGATAAAATAAGTTGGAGATAAGAAATTACGAAAATATAATCTATCCAACTTTCATCGAAATCAACAATAAAAACGAGCTAAAATACTAACTAAAATTAAGATAAATTTGTGCTAATCATGATGCTGGTCTGATCGGCGTCTTGTTGGCGTGCACTACCTCTAACAGTTTGAGGGATCCCATGTGAGCCCCATCCTCTCCCTTAGGTGGCTCGGTCCTTTGCACAGTCATGACCTGCCCCTTCTTTAGACTATCCCTCATGAAATGGTCTGTTGCTCCGCAACCATATGCCGTTATCTTGGGTCCTTCGAAAAATCGTGGCCCTCCCTAGTTGGCCCTTCTCTCGGACTTGATCAGTCGCGTTCCACCTTTACTCAGATCAGTGGTTATCAATCTTGTCTCAGTCAACCTTTCGTCTATGGAAATAGCTCTGGACATAGTCTGTGCGTCGACACGCTGCACCTCCATCCTAACCCATGGCTTTATGCCACCTATTAAAGCAAACAACTCTCGTATTCCATCAAGGTTGGTAGTTCAATAACTACCTCTTGGAACTCTCGGACATACTCTTTCATCGTTGAAGAGTGGGTCAAGTCCCTAAGTCTCGCTCTTGATTCGAACTCGGAATTCTTTGGGTAGTATTGCCACTTAAATGCCTCTTTGAAATCCTCCTAAGTCACCATTCACATGGAGCCCTTTTGGATTTCAGCCTTGCATCGGCGCCACCACAACACACCATATACGCCAAGAAAAATGGAGCGGTCAGTAGCTTGGTAGCATCACCATTCAGCCGATCGTCCCAAAATACTGCTCCATTGCCCAAAAGAAGTCCTCTACCTCTTTGGCACTCCTCAAGACCCTAAATGGGTTTGGCGTCGTTACCTCGGTGCGAGTGGCCCCGCCCTCGCATTGTGGTACCCCTCCGCAGCCAATCTCTCCAAGAAATGGTCCCAGTTATCTAAGGCCCCAATGCAGCCTACGAGCTCCTCTCGTAATGCGTCGAACAAGGAACGCAACTTGTCCCTTAGCGTCTACAGGACCAGATCTCGCATATTGGCACTATGCGCAGTAACTGTCCTTATCACCTTCGTTCTCAATCATTCTCTTGATTCATCAATCACCTTTACATGAGCCAATAGATCTTCAAGGTTGACGCTATCTACAACACATTCGGATAGAAGGGTTTCTTTCTTAACATTCATGACTCCATCAAAGCCTCCAGATCTGTAGATCTGCTTTGAATTTTCTTGCCACCACATTGTACATTGGCGGTAGAAGCCCCGTCCATGGTGTTTCTCCTTCCTTGCATGCCTTAGATCCAGATCTCAGTTCAATAGAGGATTAGAAGCCAAATTGGCACTGATACCACCTGTCACGGCGTTCGGCGTAGCGAATGATTATTGTGCGGCGTTGGACTGATCTTTTTGAGTCACGACGGGGAGCAATCCTCAAAACGAATCAACCATCCTGAAGGTCTCGTGCAAGGGGGGATAAAACACATGCACTCACACACACAAGGAGAAAGCAACGAGAGAATATAAAAGAGACAGTGAATTAACTCTAAGAGCTTGAATAAAACAATCAACTCGTTATATAAAAATACGATGGATGAGAAGCCTATTTATACATTACTGATAAGGTTAAGGTTTCCCCTTAACCAAGCTACTCAACCTAGCCCACTATTTAACCCACAGAAAGGCATGGGAAGTCGTCTAGGAGTTTCCCTATTTACAACCTCTAGAGAACAATCTAAAAGGTTCTAAAGCCTCGCCTTGGAGCCCACTTGCTTGTGTCCAAGCATCGTCTGCAGCTTGTCACTTCGGGGTGCATTACTATTCACCCTCCAATTTCATAGGAGGAGGCCCATCCCCCTCGTCATGGGCCCTGCTGCCCAATGGGTCCTCTTTCTATACACCGCCCAATGTCGGCATGCATTGTGCAAGCAACTCCCATACATTCTCAACCTTGGCATGTCGCTCACTATCCAGGCGCCTTCTCTTTCCCTCTCGTATCACCGCCTCCTGCCACCCAGTGGCTACGCGCAATATTTCAAGCTCTAGGCTTATGCGCAATGTCGTGCCACCCGAGCGTTGGCGCACATTGCCAGTCTCTGCAGCCAGCCAGGGCTGAGGATTGGCGCACTCTGCCATCCTCGCCAGCCTCGGTCAGTGTTGGCGCCCTTCGCAACCATCACTCGTCATGGCCGCAACCTTATAGGCACGGCTTGTGACACTAGCCTTCCTTCTATTTGTATCTCCTCTAAATCTCATATGCTACCTCCTGTACATGTCATCCTTTGCAACTGAGGAGTCTTATTTTCAGCTTTCTAAACATAAACTCTTGATTCTTGGTCTTAATAAGTCTACATGGGCATGGGCTTCTCTTCTAAACTAGCTCATACTGGGCTTGTATGGGGTGACCTAATACTTAGGGGTGGCAAATCGGGTTACCGTGCCGTGTTCGTGCCGCACTATCGTATTTTTTTATTTTCTATCTTATTTGATCATAAATGTAACAATAAGTGTAAATCTAATTTAATTTAGAATTTCGTGCTTTTCGTGTCTTGTTTCGTGTCATTTCGTGTCGTGTCGTGCCTTATCATTTCTTTGTCTCTGTAATCGTGTTTCTGATCGTGTCGTGCTATCGTGACGTGTCAGCTATTACCGCCCCTACTAATACTAGCCCAAAAGAATGTTTATTGTCACTCGAATGTAGTGTTTCTTCCTCCAGCCACAATAATACTCCTATAAATAATGTATTTTAAAAACAAAACACCACATGAGAGTACATTCATCCAAATAAATAGATAAGTGTGAAATAAATAAGTGCGACACAATTAAACTTATAAAAATACAATATTAAACCAATATTTAACGCACATATTTTGACTAATCAATTAATGATAGGTTAGATTCTGTCTGTTTAAAGGAAAAAAAAAAAAAAAAAATGCCTTATATGATGTACTCATTGGTTAATTAGCCTTTATTTTAGAGGTCTTATCTTTTTTACCCTTTTAAACAATGTAAAACTCTTTTTTACCCATAAACAACAAAATATTTTTTTATCCATTTTGTAATATAAAAAGACCAAATTATCCCGCCCCTAAAATATTAAACTACTCGACCCAAATAAAAATGTTCGCCCCAAATATTTTAAACTACTCACCCCAAACTTTTATCATCTCTCTCCCTAAACATACAAATCATACACCTCAAACCATTGTATTGCTCGACCCAAAACCCTTCTCGCCCCAAATATTAAACTGCTCGACTCAAACATTTATCACCTCTCGCCCCAAAAATAAAAAACACTCTCCATACCAAATATTTGTATTGCTCGACCCAAATAATGTTGTTCGCCCCAAATATTTTAAACTACTCGCCTCAAACTTTTATATTTTACAAGGACATTTAGACTTTTTACATCTAAAAATGGGTAGAAAACATCTTTGATTTCTCTTAGGGGTATAAAAGAGTTTTATCGTTCGAAAATGGGTATTTTGAATCATTTCCTCTTTATTTTATTTTATGTGGTACATTATAACTGGGTTACTTAAATTCAAACAATGTACCATCAAAGCCCAATTTAGTATTATCTAGCAACTCAAAATGAACAAAGACCATATACTTGAGGAACAAAAAGACCATTGCACTATTATTAAGGAATATAAACAATACATTTCTGTGATTTACTGACAGAAGATTGCCAACATATCTGTACTACACAAAATTCAACAAAACTATGAAAAAGAATATGATAGAAACAAAATGTGCTATAGTATGATCACAAGAACATTGGGAAGGAGAAGAACAGTCGAGCAAAATCAAATGGTGAGGTTTTCTTGAATCCCTGTAAACGTCCCAATTATTTTCCCACCCATGTCTGGAAAAGTTTCGCAGCCGGGAAGAGACATAACTCTTCCCATGCTATCTACATGTACAGGATACTTGAGCAGGTGGCCTCTCATTGGACTGATTTCATTAGCCTCAAACTGTCTCCAGTTAAGCTCGCCCATCCATTTTACGCGTCTCACGCATTCTAAGCTCTCTGGATGCTCAAAGCATTGCTCCAAAGTACCTGTGTGCTCTGCCCACAGTGACATCCTGTATCCATATATCTATAGCGGAAAAAAAAAACATGTTGTCAAATATATTTTGTCAAAATTACAAATGCCCCTTAATATTTTGTTTTCATTTATAAATCGAGCTCTGGATAGGACTTTCTCCTGTCTCTTATACACATCTAGATGTGTATAAGAGACAGCCTTAATATTTTGTTTTCATTTATAAATCGAGCTCTGAATAGGAATTTTTTTTTTTTTTTGTAATTTGGCGATACCACAGGCACCTTTTGTAATTATTTCTAAACCTAAACCTTAACACTACATACCTGTGCCCGTGGATTCGCGTGTTTGCTTGCCCATGTGTAATGAGGTTGATATGCACCCATGGCAATTTCAGTATCTCTGGTACCTTCTAAAGAGCGTTGATTGATATTAGCAGAACCCAATAATACGTACTCATCGTCCACTATCATTCCCTTCGAATGAACATAGATCATGAAACGTCGGTTCTTCTTACACAAGACCTGGATATATAATCACATAGCAACACTTAATGTAATAAAGTAAGAATATAAACGATGGAGCACATAATTAACTTGAATCGGTGATGTACTTGCGGAGTATATCCATTGGAGCTTCTGGCATTTGAGAAATCGGTTCCAAAGTAATCAGGCTCACGATTTCCGAGACAGAAGAAATTCAAATAATCCTGGGGTTCGTATTCTCTATGTAGGCCCGTCTCTACTAAAGCGTTGTAGATGGTTTCATACATCATTTGCATTGTATTATACTGCACGTATGTGAAAAATAAAAAATAAAAAATTTAATATCTCACCATATTGTTCATCACATAACATACTAAATAAAATGAGAAATAGACAACATGATATGCAAATTAATTTACATTCCATATAAGCTGATTCGATATATTGAACCTGAACTATATCTTTGTACCCCAAATAAATTTTGTCAAGAGTTTCATGAAATGAATAAATGAATGGAATGTTTATCATATAATAAGGATATATAAGACCCGACCTGCCAAAAGAGAATTCTTTGAGTCGGAGTGCTCGTAGGAACCCCCTCTGGCCACATTGGAACAACAATATATACAGCAAACCTCTCCCTTGCTCGGATTTTATTCGCAATCTTCAGTGCTATTTCCATAGGAATCAAGTTGTTTGCGCCTGAAATAAGTATAAACAAGTTCTTACATTACGGCGTTCTTCTAATATGCGTATGCATCTTAAAAAAAAAAAAAAAAAAAAACTTATTTCCTCACCCAAGTCCTTGTAATTAGCCCAATTGTACGACGACCCGAGGAAATACTGGTTCTCAATGTAAATGAAATGTTGAGCCGAACGAATCGCCTTAACATAAGCCGTATGTATACTCATGTCTATCAATACGTTCTTCCCACACACCAGATTCTGTTAAAAGCAGTTAAAAAAAATTATTAATTCATTTATTACAACAAACCATCTGTAAGAAGAAGAAGAAGAAGAAGAAGATTCATTTACCTTGTCCGAAGCCTCTCTCGGATTCTTGGGGAAGCCTTTAACTGAGTTAGAGTCGATGGAACGAAAAACCTATAATTCATTTGGCAATAAATAAGTTTAGCCCAACAAATGAACATGTAAGAATTTATAATTAACATACTTTTTTAATCGTACGTACCTGGACGTTCCAAGACTCTGTATCACCTTCGGTGACTGAAGCAGCATCGGATATTCCGATTATGTCCGGTATTCTTTCGACCTTCAGTAAACAATCGTCATACGAAGTTTTTAGTTTATGGGGCCCATGACGCTTTGAAGCCTTTAACCATCGCTCTTCGAAGTTTCTTAAGACGTCGTAAGCAGCCGGGCCATCAATTTTACTGTGCAAATCGTGCCATGGCTCTCTCGGACAACCCGTTGTAGGTCCCTATTTAGTTGCACGATGTTTTCAGAAGGGAAAAAAATGGAACGCGAGAAATATAAAAGATTTTCTTAAGTAATAATTACCGTGAAATTAGGATTATGATAGTCGTCTTTGTGGATAGTTTGCAATGTGCTAAATACCGGGTGTTGTGGGGTGTCGTATCGTCCCTTGCATAGATCAAGTCCTCCGACAAATGCCACGATCTTTCGTCCGTAATTAGTAGAAGCTGTGTCTACAATCACACTTTTCTGATGGTGTGTGTAGATTGTTCCTGTTTCCTAATCACGAAAAGGGAACAATAATAACAAGGGACACTCATGCAAAATTCTAGTTTCGTAAAAATTCAGATGGCTACGAAGAACAAACCTGTTTCTTGGCCCAGCTACCTTTCACGGCTATCCGTGGACAAAGAAGAACTTTCACTGACGAATGCTTGAAATAACGGCGCGTTTCATCATCTCCGGTGTTCATTACACCTTCCTGATGAGGAACATCATAAAAAGTGGTGAACATGGATAAAAATGTAATAAGAAAAAAAGAAAAATAATCAGCCATTCAGTTGGAGGCTAGTTAACCGACAGAAATCGTTTTCACTAAATTTTACATTTACCGACCGAATACCAACAGAATAAAAAATATTTTTTTTGCCAAATTATACCAACAAATCACCAACAGTTTTTCAACTGACAATTATTTTACCGACAACAAATTTACTTGCAATTTAAAGCTTTCTTCACGTTTACCGACAATTTTTATGTAGGTAATTTGGTTTTTTTTCTTGTAGTGATTAATTGGACGATTTAAAAAAAAAAAAGTTTATCACAAAAACACAATAGAAATGTTTTCTTACAGTTTTATACCCCAATATGCTCGTGGATGTCGGATCGTCCCAAACCAGCAACAACACCCTCACACCTTCCTGAGACTTCACCTTCAAAAGCTCTCCCAAATTACTATTCGTCACATATGGATCGTCCCTCACAAGCTGGACCAAATGATAAACCGACCACCCCGTGATATAAACCAACCTACGCGCCTGTGATATCGCATCATACATGTCCCGCCAACAATGCCCGTGCTGATACATCCTGCCGTTGCCCAGCCACACGCTCGGAATCGAACCGTCGCGCACGTGCGCATCTTGGTACAACGTCACGGTCCCACCTCTCCTGAGCGGGAAATACGTCCCCGGCACACCCTGCGTGTCCGGCACATCCGACCCCACCCCGCAATGATAAAGCGGGACCCGCTCGATCGGTATGTACTGGATCGACAGGCTGAGAACGGCCCCCGCGTTGCATGGCCTCCCGTTTGCTCCGAGAACGGGGTAAGCACCGTCGATCCTCGAACCCGAGATGATCTGCTCGACCGGGATCCCGACGGCCCCGATTATCTCGGACCCCACGATATCGTTGTCCTTGACCACGAATTGGACCTCCGAGCCGTAGTGTGCGACCGGGACATGAAAATGCTGTCCCCAGACGGGGTGCTCGTTGTCCTTGATCACGTAGGTTCGAGCGACAACGGCGCCGGATATGGCGACCGTGACGTACGGGTCGCTGGTCTGTAACTTGCCGGACAAGTTAACGAGTAAATGACCCATGCTGTTGTTTAGGAGATCCATATTGGGAAGGTTTTTTGCTTCCTTGACCCATATGTCTAGATTGCCATGCAGTAAGAGTATCCTTAGTGAGCCGTTGGAGGTGTTGAATGGGACAAACTGCACACCCTGGCCGTGGTGTGAGCCCTCGGATAATATTGAATTGTAATAACTTAAATGAGCCATTTCAAGATTCGATTTTTACGTCCATTTAGGTTCAAAAGGGAAATATGTAAATGGGTTGTGATCAAGAAGAAAAATAAAAGTTCGGATTAATTGGCAATAGAATTAAACAAAAGATCAAGAATTTAAAAAAAAAAAACCCAAATATTCTTGCAAGAAAGCCAGATCTGTGTAGCTCAAAGAAAATTGGGGTATCTAGTCTAAGATTATATAACATTCAATGAAGAACAGAGATACAATACAAATACTCAAAAGAAAATGACCAATTAAAGTCTTTAACCGGGCCCTTCATAGAATGTAGATATGTAAAAATACATTGATTTGTGTATATTTCTATATGATGTTTTTTGGAGTGATGGGAGCGCCGTTGTTGTTGGAAAATTGTGCGGAATCGAATAGATTATCATTATATAAGTTATTTTTTCAGTAATTTATATGATTGACACACGTGTTAAGAAAAAGCTGTATGATACATAATAATTACATGTGTCACATGGATAGTAAATTCAGTTAAATCAAATATGGATGATTAGTAATTTCCTGGCTACGTAAATCGCACTGGGCAATTCTTATTTTTGTGCGATAGGCTCAATCTTAACAAAGGAAAAATAAAAATAATAATAATAATAATAATAATAATAATAATAATAATAATAATAAAATAAATAAATTCAAAAAAAAACAGAGAAGTCTAATATGCTTTAGCAGACAAAAGAAGCTAGAAATAGAACATAAATTGCGAAACACAAATCAGTGAGAAATGGAGTTTTTAGCCTCATTCCCAAATGCAATGTGTTAGCCGGTTTTCTTACGATACAAAATTTAAACAAACACAAATGTATATGCCATTCTAGCTAGCCCTGCTCTAACTAACCATGCATCAGTCGAATTTGCTTCGCAATCATACCAATATAAAAAAAATGTGTTATACATAGCTTGGCTCATTTGTATCTATCTCTTGCGCTTGGACTTAAGAGACGTGGCAGACTGTGAGTTGCTGTGCCAGTTGCGTTTCCTTTGGTTGATAAACCAATTGTTTATTTGCTTCAGCTGCAATCCTGTCTGTTCTACAAGCTTCGCCTTATCGTCCTCCTGTAAACATTTCTAACATCATCATATCATTATTCTTGAAAATTGATATATATTGGATAATCATAAAAGTATTTTATTATTAACATCATAATTGCATTTCTAAATCTCCAAATTCTTTTATTTGTTCGATAGATATCTTTACATTAACTAGAACTTTGCCCGTGAACACAAATATTGTTGAAAAGTGCATCAGAATAGAGCATGATCATCCCTAATAGCTTTGATATAATTGTGTATGATTAGTATATTAACGATGATAGAATTATTAATAGTAAAAATTAACAACATACAGTTGGATAAGGCCACTTGGAATGTTGCTGCCACCAATCCTTGAGAACCGAAGTAGTGTCGCCTGGTAATTTCCCGGCCCTTCTTTTTCTCAATATTTCCTCTCTCACATCTTCGATTCTTGACTTAAATCCCTGCAAGCGAATGTGACGTTTATTGAGCTGAATGTTGCATATTTATAAGTGAAATAATTTGTTTATATTTTGTTTATTTATACCTGTTTAAGCTCGATTTTCAGTTCCTGTCTCACCCTGTCCATTAAAGACCTCTCCGATTCGGTAGGGAGCAATGGACCGAATCCCATCAGATCATGATCGTTAGCTCCAGATTGATCTAACGAGAAATCCATTTGCAGCTCGTCCTCGTCATCCGACATAGCCGCGCCCGTTCCTTCGCCAAGTGTCGCCCCTGCAGAAGGAAATTAAAAGAAATTAACATGTTTTACGAAAGTAAAAATTTTTGGGTAAAGCCCTGTTCACAAAGATTTTCCATCCATTGTATGGCGATGACCAAACAATTTATGTGCTTCGACAAGAATGAAAAAAAAAAAAAAAGCTAATTATTGCATATGTAGGTCGACTTTTAAGCAGTATTATGTTTAATATTGTTTGATCAATCCTCATTATAAGAAACTAAGAAAGCAAAGAAACAAAAGAATAAATAAATAAACAAACAAAATATTTCTCCAACTTAGATAGATAGTCTTCAATTATTGAAAATATTTGGATTAATTGATTGAATAGAATAAACAATTTGAATCTCTTATTTAATACTGCGTTAATGTATATCATGTGTACAATATTGACATCATTTATGCATAATGAGTTGAGATTTCATATGAAACCCGAAAAGAAAAACAAGTTCTCATCAAGACTATACTTTGCGACTGATACCAATGTAACAACCGTAAATCAGAACCGCGAGGAATTTTCTATTTTACTTATTTATGATATGAGTTTGTCAATGGTAGGTTATGAATTTGATCATGGCTCATTGTCACTTATTATTCGCTCCATCACCCAACTAACTGAAAATTAAAAATCTCCCAACTTACATATAATCTACTTACTACTACTTAAAGCTAAAGGATCCCACCACACCCACCTCTTGTTGTACTTCAAACTACTTTACAAAACCCAAAAATTAAAGGATCCTATACAGCCATTCCTAGTATACATCCATAGATATTCATACAATTAAAGAGAAAAAAAAATATTAAAGAATTAATAATTATGGGTAATTTTCATCATCACCTTCTTTAATCAAGAATTAGATGGTGATTAATGAACCAAAAAAAAATATGAATTCACCATCTATAGTTAAAAGGGTAATTAAGAAAAGCATTAAGTAATTAATTAATTGTTACCAGTGAGAGTTTGTAAGTTGTGCTCAATCTCACGACAGGCCATGACTGCTTCAACAGCATGGACTCTGACATGTTGGTGCAGCTGCTCTTTGAATGAGCACAAAACTACCAGGTACTGCTCCTGTGTACATAAATATTAAATACAATATATATACCAAAATTAAATTTCATATTCACAACAAAGTGACAAAAAAATAATAATAATAATAAAACCCATTAAATATATATGTGACCAAACCCGGTAATAATTAAAAAAAAATAAAAAAAAAAAAAAGGTTTGCAGAAAAACTTACCAAGAAGGTGTCAAGTTCTTGCCTTTGATGTTGAGAGAGAGAGAGTGTGTTGTTTTGGGCATAAAGGCGCAAGAGATGGTGAGACTGAGATAGCTGGGCGTCAATAAGGGGAAGCTGGTCGATAGGCGTGGCGACACGCAGGCACGACACGTGTGCCGACAGCAGCTGCTCGTACAGAGGATGGGCGGCGATCTCCGCCTTCAGGTGGTGGTCGCCGGGAACATGATCACCACCGATTACTTGTCCTCCAAATCCTCCGGAAGCAAAATTATTGATGTTCATGTTTGTTGTCATTTAATTTGGATAATAGTATATTTATTTATATATATATACACAGCAATAATGTTGGGGTTGGGACCAAACAAAGGCTCTTTTAGCCCATATAAATTGACCCCTTCTGCTTTATAATTAAGACAGCACTTGAACAGTGCAGTGGGGCTACAGAGAAGAAAAATATACAAAAAGGGGATTGTAAGTAATAAAAAACAAGAAAGGTTCAAAAGGGTTTTCAATGGTGGGGTTAGAAACTTGAAAGAAGTGATGACATAAGGACACTTGAAAAGGAGATCTTGTTTTACTCAACCAAAAGTCTCTGCTGATGTGAAGGATTTTAATGAAACTGTTCGTTGAAAATAAAGTGCTTTTTGAGCTTTTTGGTAGAAAATATATATATTAGTGTTTTTCAAACACCTATTTTTTGTATTAGCTTACTTTTCTTCTAGAAAAATTTAAAAGCTGGTGGGGTGCTTTTAATTTTTAAAAAGTACTGTAATTTTGGGAAATAAAACTTACTACTTTGTAGTATATACATAGATGTAAGTTTTATATATTCAAAATTAAATGTAATCTGAATCCTCAATTCTTATTTCTACTAATAATAAATTAAATGTTAGTTTTGTAATTATATTCAATTAATTACTCATTTCAAACACTTCAAACTTCTCCATTTTTTAGCTTTTAAGATTTTAATTGGTGTTGAACTTGTGCGACACGAAGCGCGCACACACAAATATAAATTATATATATATTTGTTAAATTAGAAGGTGTATGGATATAAGAATAATTCTCAGATTTCACGATGTTGTTAATCAATGTTATCAACATCAGATTATCAACATCGATTAGAACAGAATATAAACGTGCAGCGGAAAATAAAAATAGAACACGATTAAACAAAATCAGTTCACAAGTAAATACTTGTGAACTTGGGTGTACAAACCCGTAAACTATATTACTTTCGATTCACGTTCAATACACAATTATAAAGTAATATATGAAAACTAAATATCAAGAAACTTGATACTAAATACTTGTTGCCGAAATAGCAAGATCTTCTCCGTTGGTTACGCAACTTCAAAGATCTTGTTTATCACGATCGTTGGCTCCAAGTAGTATGTCGTGTTCTTCCTTCCTTGAGCGTCTTCTTGCGTCGTGCGTCTTGCGTTCTTCTCCTCAAGAAATCCGTGCGCCAATCTCTAATAAAACCGTCAAAACAAGTGTAGGATTACTTGTGTCTTAAATAGACAACTAAGAATCCTAAACTTGGTAAAATCCTAAAAACAAATCCTAAACACAATCTAGAAATAATTAAAGTCTTGTGCATAAACTAGGAAACATAAAATTGTCCTAAAACTAGTTCCCTAATTTATTTTGTGCCCAAGAAAGGCAAATAACAAAATAGGAATTATTACCAAGAATAAATTTCTCAACAATCTCCCCTTTTGCCTACGATCGTGATAAACAAGATCTTTGAAGTTGCGTAACCAACGGAGAAGATCTTGCCATTCCGGCAACAAGTATTTAGTATCAAGTTTC
>BMAC01000501.1:886013-916677 GCA_014905375.1 Phtheirospermum japonicum
TGGCTCCAAGTAGTATGTCGTGTTCTTCCTTCCTTGAGCGTCTTCTTGCGTCGTGCGTCTTGCGTTCTTCTCCTCAAGAAATCCGTGCGCCAATCTCTAATAAAACCGTCAAACAAGTGTAGGATTACTTGTGTCTTAAATAGACAACTAAGAATCCTAAACTTGGTAAAATCCTAAAAACAAATCCTAAACACAATCTAGAAATAATTAAAGTCTTGTGCATAAACTAGGAAACATAAAATTGTCCTAAAACTAGTTCCCTAATTTATTTTGTGCCCAAGAAAGGCAAATAACAAAATAGGAATTATTACCAAGAATAAATTTCTCAACAATATTAATAATATAACCAAATAAAAATGTTCATACAATAAATAATAAATGTTAATAAATATAAATTTGTATTAATTAAACCACATGTGATACAAGAGCATAATTTTATATATACATACATACATACATATATATATATATACATACATATATATATATATATATATATTATATATATATATATATATATATATATATATATATATATATGTGTGTGTGTGTGTGTGTGTGTGTGTGTGTGTGTGTGTGTGTGTGTGTGTGTGTGTTTGGGGGGCTCAAAAGACCGATCTAATAATGGTTATATCAATAACTAAACACACACACACACACACACACACACACACACACACACACATATATATATATATATATATATTAATGATTTAGATAACTCAATGAGCATTTTTTAAGTATTTAAAAATATAATAAAAGGAATTAATACACTCATTTTGTTCCTTAATTTTCTAATTTTCTCTCTTATAATTTGATATTTAGCTTGATATTTTGTAAGAATGTATGCATATATATTTTTATTCTTTTCAAGATATTTTGCCTTTTATTTGCATTCATTCAATAACACCTCCCCCCACCCGGCTACCCGCCCAACCCAAACCATTTGACTCATTGGTTCAGTGTTTTTTATACACGTATTTGATGCTTGTTGTTTTCATTCTTGTTTATATTTACGTTTTGCATTTACTTAATTTTTTTAATTTATGTGAGACAATAACATATAGGTAATAATGACATGAAAAAAAAATTCTATTTTTTGTTTTTATTTTTTGTTTTGTTTGATTTTGTAAGTTTATTTTTTTATGACATCTGGTAATTTAGTATATAAATTAATATATTTGAATTATATTTTATATAAGTTTATGAAATAGTATGTTTATACTTTTTAAATATGATATTTATAACCAGGTTATTTAATTTACTATTTTGAATTTCTAAGAATAATATATATGTTACGTTATTTTTGTTTAGGTCATTAATTGACACATCAGCTTTTTGAGCCACGCTTGATGGTTAGAATTATTGTTATAATCTCATTTTATATCTTTATTTAACTTTATTTTTCATGCGGGACAAAGACATCAATGTAACAATAATATTAATTTTGTTTTTTTTTCCCTTTATTAATTTGTCTTTCAATATTTTCTTTAGAATTTTTGTTAATTGAATATATTGATTGATATATTTGTAATATATTATTTTTAAATTGATGAAATATTATGAATGTTTATAATTTTTAAATATTATATTTTCATAAAAAATAATTAATTTACTTTTTTTTATTTTTCAACACATTAAAATTATTTATATATTTTGTTTTTGTTTTTATTTTTTTTTGTTCGGATTTGTAATTGGCCCAAATGGTTGGTCGATTGAACTAATCATTTGGCTTATCGATTTATTATTTTTAGACTATTTACTAACTAATCTTTTAAATTTTATTTCTTAATTACTTATTTTAAATAATATATCTATTCATGATATATATATATATATATATATATATATATATATATATATATTAAAAAGAAATAATGATATTATTTCTAGAATTCTTATCTAAGACCAGGAAGTTATTTGAATAATTATAATTATTATTTAAATAAATTAAATTTATTGTATTTGCTAATTAATTATTTACGATATTTTGAACTCAATAATCATTTTTAATTGTATATTCATATTTTGTT
This sequence comes from Phtheirospermum japonicum, assembly GCA_014905375.1. Taxonomy (NCBI): domain Eukaryota; kingdom Viridiplantae; phylum Streptophyta; class Magnoliopsida; order Lamiales; family Orobanchaceae; genus Phtheirospermum; species Phtheirospermum japonicum. Next base: position 888,047 of record BMAC01000501.1, read on the forward strand.
CATGAAATATCTTTTATACTTATCTAACATTATTTATTTGAGATAAATAGATAAATATAAAATTATTTTTATATAATTATAAATTTTTTGTGTTATATATGATTGGTGCGTCCTAGAGTGAGGGTTAATCCCCGCATTACCTGGACATGACATAGTTGGGACGAGTTGAACTAAGTGGTCTTAGCCGAAAGAAGAATAAGACTGGAAACTGTAATCTGGCAAAGATTGGCCTGACCTCATTCGAGAGCCTTGAATAAGGAGTTGAGAGGTCAAGCCTTATTCAAGACTCTCGAGAGAGGTCAGGTCAGGGATTGAGGAAAACCTGAGAACAAAGCTGACCTGTTTTCTGGAAGGGAGCTTCTAGGTCATGTCGGCCCATGTAACGGCCCAAGATTCGCGAGTTTTCTGTTTTCGAGATCTCGGAAGGGGTCCCCACTGGGCAAAAACTATAAATATTCCAGCTTTGAGGCTGGAGGAGGTATGATTTTCCCAGCACTCTTCTCTTGCTTTAGATTATTACGATCAAAACGCTTACTGACTTAAGCATCGGAGAGGTTTCCACCAGAAAACCCCCGGTGGTCTTTTCTAACGTGTTTTTGTACATAGCAGGTCGAAAAATTCCCAGGCGAAGGTGCAGTTTCTTTTGTGGCAAGTTTTCTGGGTGAAACAATTGGCGCCATCTGTGGAAAAAATAAGGTTAAGACGTGAGAAAATCATGGCATCAGATGGACTTCGGCGGAATTTGGTGGCGGAGTTGGGTGGCACGCCAAGCTCTGCCACACCGACGGGCGCGCCAGAGGCGGCAGGACCGTCGGCGGCAGCTAGACCAGGCGCAGCACAACCTCCTCCTAGTGGAGCCACACAAACTGACGGCGGATTGCTGAACGATTCCTTTCTAAGGCAATTGTCCGACCTCATCGGCAAGGCGGTGGAAGTAGCTGTGGATAGAAAGTTCGCCGAGCTCTCGACACCCCTTCCAAGGCAGCCCCGCCGCCGGAGACGGAGCCACCACGAACCCAGCGCACGATCCGGACTCCCCCCCAGGAAGAGGAGGAGAGTTTCTCCGCTTCTGAAAGTAAAACATCGAGCAAAACCAACTCAGACATCACTGAGCAGATGCAAAACCTGCAGAAAGAGGTCAGGGAGGTTAAGAGAAAGATGGCGAGTATGGGCACGGTGCCGGCGCGGAGGGGTACCCCATTTAAGGATGCGGTTATGCGCGATGATGTACCAGCTTCTTACCGGTCCATGGGCTTTGAATACAATGGAACAACATATCCATGGGATCACCTGAGCCGATTTGAGATCGCGGCTACTTTGCAAAAATTCTCAGACGCGGTCATGTGTCGGGTCTTCCCGATGAGCTTTACAAAGTCGGCCCAACTCTGGTTCAGCCAGTTGCCTCCGCGCTTTATAAGCAACTTCGACGAATTCGGGTCGGCATTTCTGCACCAATTTACCAGTAGCGGGAAGTACCAGAAAATGTCGTTGGAATTATTCAGCCTGAAACAGAAGGAAAATGAAAATCTACGCGCATACATCAAGCGATTCACAGATGCAAAACTAGAGGTGCCATCAGCATCTGAGGAGCTCCTGGTTAACGCTCTAGCACAGAGGCTCAGAAGAGGAGAATTTTTTTCAGTCGCTGGCCGTGAAGCCAGCGCTCCTGGAACGAGTAGAAGAATACATTCATCTAGAGCAGGCCTTGAAGATCAAGGAAAATGGATAAAAGAGAAGAGAACGACGTGACAGGGAGGACAGAACCCCGATGAAGAAACCCAGGTCTGACCTTGTTGGAGGACGACCCCGTTTTGATAGATACACACCCCTGGCCACGCCTCAGGGGGAGATTCTGCATGCAATTGAGCGACATCCTGATCTCAAATGGCCCAGAACTTATTCCTAAAAGCCAAGGAAAGAAAGATCTGACCGATTTTGTCGGTACCATAACGAGTACGGTCATGATACAGATTAGTGCACCCACCTAAAGGATGAGATAGAGAGGCTGGTACAAGCAGGGCACCTCAAGGAATTTGTACAGGCGAGACGGGAGGAGTCCAAATCTGACTCTCGCAGGCGAGACCGACCTCAAGGAAACAAGCATGAGCAGGATAATGGACGAAATAGTGGGAGGAGGAGTGACTAGACTCAGGAAGTACGAGGAGAAATCTTGATGATTACAGGGGGTGAGTGGGATGAGCATTCCAGAAGAATCCAAAATAATTATGTTCACGCTACGAAAGACCTGACAAGAAAAGCAAGTGAGGTCGGGTAGTTAACGCCAAGCCCGAACATATGTTTTGGATCGGAAGACGAGAATGGCATCCTGGCCCCTCACATGGACGCTCTGGTTATCACAACTACTATTGCCAACTACACCATAAGGCGAATCTTTGTAGATACGGGAAGTTCAGCCGATATCATGTTCTATGACTGTTTTCGACAGCTGAACTTAAACTTGGATCTGGAGGAAGTCACCACGTCACTGGCTGGCTTCGCAGGGGGAGCCCTGAAACCATTGGGAGCGGTAAATCTCCTAGTGACATTAGGGGATGGCCCATTCAGACAGACCAGGTCGGTACGTTTTCTGGTTGTAGCCGCACCCTCCTCGTACAATTTCATGCTTGGACGACCATCGCTGAGCCAATTTCAAGCTGTAATCTCTGTTTACCATATGAAGTTGAAATTCCCTGCCCAGAACGGGGTGGGGGAAGTCCATGGTGATCAGTACACGGCAAGGCGCACATACGTGGATAGTGTTCGGCGCACTGAGGAAGATGGAAGGTGTAAAAGGGCAAAGGTGCACAACACCAGACCTGACCTACCTCAGAGGGAGGAGAACTTGATGACAGTTGTAGTAGTCCCAGGAGACGATAGTCGAGTTCTCTGCGTAGGGACGACCCTCGGTCCTGAGGTGTTAGTGGATTTGGTTGCCCTGCTAAGAAACAGCGCAGACATTTTTGCCTGGTCTCCCTAGGATCTTGTCGGGATAGACCCAACGGTAGCCGAGCACCACCTCAACATTAGCCCGATGATAAAACTAGTAAAGAAAAGAAAGCGTAACTTCGGGCCGGAAAAGGAGGCTATTATTGAGGCAGGGGTGGATAAACTGCTAAAGGTTGGGCATGTCCGGGAGATACAGTTCCCATAATGGCTCTCTAACGCAGTCCTTGTACCAAAAAAGGAAGACGACTGGCGGATGTGAATAGACTTCCGTGATCTTAACAAGGCTTGCCCTAAAGATATTACCCACTGCCGAGGATAGATCAACCGGTTGATTCCACATCAGGTTGTGAACTCCTGAGTATGATGGACGCCTCGCAGGGGTATCACCAGATTAGGCTAGCCGAGGAGGACCAGAAGCGAGTTAGTTTCATATTGTGTGGTGTTGTACCATTATTGCACCAAATTGCTCTTGTTATTGTAAATCTCGAGCACACGTGGTTACAAGAAATTAAAACTATGGATGAATGGTGCTATACCATTATTGCACAATAACTTTGTTAATATTGAAATAAATTTGGATGTAACATAGTTTTTGTTGGAATTATATTATATTTAACTATATAAGAAGATTGTCCTTATATATAATCTTATATAATATATTCGGTTTTAAAAATATAACACTTTATTAAATATATAAATATTAGTAGTTTATTTTTTTTATTAATAGTGTTTGTCATAAACTCAAAATATAATGACTTAAAATCAATTAAGTTCTTTTTTTTTTTTTTTTTTTGCGTGTGTGTGGTAGTTACATAAATATAAAGTTCTAAATAATAATTTAATAAGTTTAATATAAAATAAATAATTATCACCAGTAAATTATGAGTTAATAAAAATATAATTACTTTTATACTCTTATGTAATATAAGAAATTTAATCTAAACTATATGAGGTAATAATATAGATAGATAGATAGATATCATCTAATATAATAGTTTAATAGCATTTTTTTATTTATTGACTAAATAATTATTGATGAATATTGTGTGATTTTTGAAATCCATTGTATTGTATTGTAGATTTTGAATTCTATAAAACTATACTATACTCAATTTCATGATTCTCACGGATTTTATTAAATGGTGTATTTTTATGTATTGACATTTAAAGATACATTTACATAATCCCCTACCAATTTTTTATAATCGATTTTATTTTTATCTGATTTCTAAATATTTCATGTTATTTTATAAGATTTTCTATGTTTTAGGGTATTTTTTATTTTAAAATATATTGAATAATTATTTCAAATTAAAAAATACTTTTTATTTAACTGACTTCTTAATTTTTATATCTATTTATTTATAAACTTTTTGATTTTTTGATTTATTAAATAAAATTATAAGAAATGGTCAATATTTATAATTGGTGTTGGAAACAAATAAAATAATCAATATTACTTGTTATTTTATATTTTAAATTTATTAAATAAATATTTAGATATATTATAATATTAGCACAGATATCATACAATATTTAATGAAATATATTGTTGGATATGGATAGAAAATAAATATTTTTTTACTATTAATAATTTAGTTTATTTATTATAGTAAGATTATAATTATCATTAGATATTATTTATCTTATTTAAAATTCTATTGTTCCATGTAGCATAAATGAAGAATGTTAATTTTATTTAAATGTTCAAATAAATAAATCAACGTGAAAACATATATAAATAAAGAATGTTAATGGATTGTTGAATATAAAATGGGTTATAACTGTATTCAAATTAATGAAAATATGAATGCTCATAGGTGTGCTAATATTTACGCCCACTCATTAGGGGAAAAAATGACCAACACCTGATTAGTTATAGTTAGCAATGTCCACTAAAAATCGACTTTTTCAGTCATAATTGGATTGATATTAGATCAAATATTAGAAGTGACTACTATGCTAATTAAGTAGTACAAATAAAAGAACCACTGTTGCCAATTTCTATATCTAGCACAGGTTCCATTTTTATTTATATGCTTATTTATTAAATTTAAATATTGGTCAAAGAGAAAGAGGCTTTATATTAGGATCAGAGGCAACAAAACTTTCTGCACCTGTTCAGAAAAGTTGCAGGTGTTTAAACAAATAGAGCAAATCTACAGGCTAGAAAACAGGTAGGGGTGAAAACGTACAAATGTGTAAGAGGGTAAAAAATGTTTTCTTTGAATTTCGGATTAGCCTTTTGTTTGTTTGTGAATTTTAAGTGCTGAAAAAATCATAGAAGATGGAGAGGAAGAAAGGGCCATGGATACATTGCCAAAAGAGGAAGGAGAGAGAAATCAGTTTAAAAGATATTTTCAACAGTAAAGCTGCATCAATGGCCTGACTTTTTGCACTTTTTTTCCTTTTTTTTTTTTATATATTATGTTGCAATATGATTAGATTTGGTGATTTAATCTTAAGCTAATTAATCCAATAGTAAAAAAAAAATAAAAAATAAAAAAAAAATAAAAAAAAAATGGCATAATAAGTGAATTAGCCCAAACAATAAGAGCGTCCATTAGCTATGGTCTAAGTCCTGGATTGCAACTTTGGAGTTAAAATGATTTTATTTCTTCTTAAATTATGAATAATGTAAAGAGTCATAATACTGGGTTAGAAGCTCTGGGTTTGAATCTCTTCATATATATTAATCTTATATATCTCATTCATGTTTATATTAGTAAATTTTCTTAATTTGCTACTGATTGATTTAAATTCAGCTACTACTAACTCCTCAAACTTCTCAACCAAGCATCCGTAGATCATTTTGTAAGACTATCTTATTAAGATAGTTTTTCATTGTTATCTCAATAAATATACATTATCAATTTTTTTATTTAATATATAAACTTTGTCTTACATCTTTGGTAATATCATAGCTGAATTGGGTTTTTTTTTTACACCTTCTGAAATGGCCAAAAATCTCTGATTGTAATAATAATGTCTAATAAACATGTGACAAGCTAACGTAATCTGGCAAGATAGTACTCTGATAAGGTTAGAACAGTTACCAATATCCAATCATAACTGTGTAGGTCATGTGCAACGGGCGCAAATACACTAAAGCATTTCAATAACATGAGCCAAGTGGATTTTAGCAGAAGTCAAAATCCAGAGGAGCCCATATAAGAATTTTTTTATTTTCATGAGTGATCATGAGAGAAATTGACAATTGGCGTTGTGAAAGTTCAGATTTATACAGCCAAAAGATGTGGTTTCTATTTACAAGGGTTACTGTAGTTAGTAATAACATACATGGAGTTGAAAGACTGGCAAAGGGTTACATTGGGAACAAGAAACAACCACAACAATCACAAAACTTTCTTTCACAAAACCTCGAATTCACATTATAATGCACTTCTCTTTTGATTTTGATTCCTGCTTTGAGGAGGATGAGTGTCGTTCACTACTACGCGAAACCTGCAAAGTTTTTTATGTTTTTCAGAACACATGGTTCAAGGCAATAAATGAAAATCATAACCATGAATGCATAGAGAAATTCCAAAAAAAAAGAAAGAAGAAGAAAACGAAACAAAGAAACAAAAGCAAGAGTGGAACCAATAAATATTTTTTACTGTTTTCCACCTTCGAATAAATTACCCTAACAGTAGCAACCCTAAACTGAACTAATAATGGAAGGACGGATCACTCCTGTTGTGTTGATTATATACATACATGTGTGTGTGTGTGTGTGTGTGTGTGCACGCGCGCGCGCTCGTACATGCATGTATATGTATCTGTTGGTGAGTGTTTCTAATAGAAACTGGTGTACTGTTGTCAAGATCCAATATATTATTACATTAGCAAGACTTTTTCTCCTCATACATAGCTTCTCATCATTTGTTTTTATAAGACAGCCATAATATCTTCTATTCAAAGCATCATCTGGAGTTATTTCAGCAAACAATATTACAAACTGAGTACAAGATGCTTACTCTAAATATTGCCCATTTCTATTTTCCCAACTGTTCATAAATGATATCTTGTTTGTTATTAATATTCTTCATTGTAAATCATCGTTTTCAATTTTCATTTTCACCGAAAACAACATTTCAAAACCTATAAATTTAATTTTATAACCCTTTAAACTACCATACATTCAGTTATTAAGGTATCCAGAATGAATAAACCCATAAACCCAACTTTATTGTGACCTGTCATTGCCACATCAAAGGCAAATAATGCACTTCTACTTCAAACCTACCTCCACATTAAATAAACCCAAAAGTAATATTAAGAGGGGCCCACTACAAAATTAGATACACAATTTGGAGCCCGCATGAAAAGCGCGTGTGAGACGCGCCAATCACATCACGCGTGTCCTCCGCCCCGCCTGCAAGCTGTAGCAACTCTTCCCTCCGTTTATGATAAACTTTGGCTTTTATTCACAAATCCCACTTTATAATAGTGGGGTGAAGTGGCATTATACAATGATTAAACCCAACTTCCAGGGTTTAAAGTTCGTCATTGTGGATAGATGTGGGGCCATTACCACCGCTATCTACTTAAAATATTACTGTTTATATATTATATTTACATAATGGGACCCACCACCTACAATCTTACATTTATAATATTATAAAATCAAATTAAAATATTGAAAGTGGACCCCACTAGTAACAACCATAAAATAATAATAATAATAATAATAATAATAATAATAATAATAATAATAATAATAATAATAATAAAATAAACACTATTTGGAAGACATGGAAACATAAACAAACAAGGCTGAAAGGCCCATAAGGTAATGAACACAAAACAGACATAAAGTAATGGCCCCAAAAAAGGAAACTTTCTATGGTCAAATCAATTTAACTCTAGACATTCAAGAAATGGCATGTCCACTAAAATCAGGCACTAAACTTTCCAGAACTCAAGCCAAACAGGATTCGGGCAAAAAATAGCACATTAGAATAAACGTAAGAATATTAACTAGCATTCTCTCTGGAATTCAAGTACAAGCAACATTAAGGTGTAGCTACAGCCAGATAACATGAGCATATGAAAAGTTTTCATTGAATTACCTGAGGACCAGTGACCAGCCTTGAACCGATACTGGGAGCTGGCTGTGGCTGCGGCTGCGGCTGTGGCTGCTGCGTATTACGCTGCGGCTGCTGTTCCTGCTGTTGATCAAATTCCTGTTGTTGAAGAGCTATTGCCAATTGCAAATCAGAACTGCCAACAAAAAAGCAATCTCAATAAACCCAAAAAGTTGCTCTGGATCAGAATTCAAATTTGGACATACTACCATTAAGTCAACAGATTTCTCAGAGCAATTAAAGGTTTGAATTCACACAAATGTTGAATTCACTACCATGACAAAGGTTTGAAAACGCATCATACACTATTAGTATGACTAACACATAAGGAAAAATTGGTCATTCTGAAATATTTTATATTAACGGTAAGTGAGAAGTATAATAGCCACAAGCGTGGTATGCTTTATTCTAAATAAGACCCGAGAATATAAGGAAGAGAAGTTAGACTGTTAGAGAATTACTTGAAACTTGAATTTTCTTGGGAATTATCAATGCTAGCTAGATAGTCCTGCAAAGAAAGAATTTACATTAGAAGTCATGCACTTAAAGGTCCGGAGACCTGGAATATTACATGTGACATACTGCAGTACTAGCCATGACATTTTGTTCATCCCATGTGCTGTTGGAATGGTCCTCCATCTTGAATTCCTTGAAGTTGCTGGTCATGTACACGGTATCACCATTCACCTAATAGTGAAAATCAAATTATCAGACAAAAGCATAAAACTGAAGCCTCGATAGTCGTGTTGTTTCCCGAACACAGCCGAAAATAAAAACAGAGCAATTTAATGTCACTTTAGTAAGATTGGTTGAAAATATAATGAATTAAATTAAGAGCAAACCAAAGCAATCATCTCATGATATTATCCCATAAAACTCATCTAAGTACCAAGTGCTAAGTACCCAACATAGGCACTTCATGCATTCTGGATAATCAGTTACGTAGCTTTGATCTTAAATATAAGATTGAAAACTGAATCAAATTATTCAATGCTCAACTCAAAACCGATCCCTACAAGCGTGTATAATCTCAGCTGGTAAACCATAACAAACTAAGCTTGAGCATATTTTTTTGTTTGTAATTTCCAAGCTCAACAGCATTAGCTAAAACTTGGTTAAAAAACATAAAATTGTAAATCTAGTCAACCTCAAATGTCTTCAGATTAACTAAAGCTGGTTATAACTCGACTCCATTAACGATCGAAGCAAGGTTAAAAAAATTGAAGCTCGATAAGAAATTCAAACCAAGCTTGGACAACACCTTATCCAACTCAATTTGATCAATTTATGCTGCAAGCTGAATATGAAACTAATGACATCCAATAACAAAACCAAGATTTACTCCACTATAAGATTTAAAAAAATCACTTTATACCCAGATTGCAAAGAATATTAAAATCAATAATGCTTTCTAATCACACTCATACTTTAAAATCAACAATTCAAAACCACAAGAATGTGGAGAAAGTTATTTGTAACATCTCAAGTTGGCTTGCTCATTGACACTTGTATATAAGAACAAGAAAAGATAATCAACATACCAACCCCATCTTTGCCAATGTGATATATTGGTATTTTCTTTGTCCAAACAGAAATTAAGGTCATCCAGCAATTTATATTTATATATATATATGTCCTTGCCAGGGTCTCACCTCATTTAGCTTTTCCCACACCAAATCTGGCTGATTAATGAAACCTTGGTCTGTAGCTAAAATGTACAATTCACCTTCGTACTGTAAATAAACTTATTATTAGTAAATCCAACGGAGGGTGGTGTCAAAGCAATACACAGCTGGCATTGTAATAGTCAGCATACTAAACTTACAGAAAAACATAGAAAACAAGATCCAACTTTGTTCCATATACAATAATTAATTCTTATAAATATGAAATCTAACCCCCATCCCCCTCCCAAACAAAGAGTCCAGTGGTTTAAATTTAACGTAAAACTCTTGTTTATCTTAAAAATGATAATAAAAAAAAGGGATGGGAGTGCATAATATAAAAAATAATAATGATAAAAAAAAATAAAGGTAAAGCTTTGAAAATCAAAATTATACCATGATAACTATTGCACACCTTTTTGTTCCACCCTTAATTCATATCATTTGCAAATTTTAAAATCAAGAGACTTTATATAAAGTCTATAATGTAAAATTTCATGCTTTACTGCAAGCACCACAGGCAATATATACAGTGTAGGTCCATGCAAACACATTATGAATGCAATGCAACAATAATATGCAAGGGTCCTTTTAGCTTCTTGGAAGCAAAGTGTTGTCGCTAAGAAAACGAGTGTCTTTCACTCGAATAGCCCTTGATATTTGTTCCTAATTTTGCAAATAGCACCCTCAATAGGGATCTCTGTTAGGAAATTACAAACCACAAGGGGTATTTATAATATTTAAAAATAATTCGGTTTCTGTGTAATTAGGCCAGATTTCAATAGTAGTTTTCGTAATTATCCCTTATTAACACATCATGGAACTCTTGGTCAATAAAAAGCATTTAAAAGTAAATAACTAGTATGCCATATAACCGATGCTTTAATCTGATAACATATGTCTCAAAGTAGACAAGTATAACACCTTATTTCTAGGCATCCTTATAACCGCTGATGAGAAGACAGGTTCAAAATATAGCTGTATATCCCATGCACTAACCTTAAACATAGTGTTGAAATGATTATTCCTGAAAAACACACAAAGCTCACGTTCCTTCACTTTGTCTTGTAAGCAAAATAGGCTGCATAAGAAAACCAACAATGAGAACCTTCGCGTGCTAAACAAAGCACTTCTTCTCAACCACGTGGTAAAATAGCAAGCAAACGTACCCATATACAGTTAACTGACTAGCACTGTTCTTCATGAAGTTCCTTATAATTTCCCCTAGAAGCCATATAATGTAATTAAATACCTCAGTGCAAAGATCTCATCTTTGAAATAAGAACAAAACAAGTAAAACAAAATAAGAACCCCTTTTCACCTTGTTTTACAGATATTTCCTTGCTGTTAAGGCCACTGTCATCCAAAGAACCCTTATCTACTTGTTCTGCAAGAACCACCTCGCCTTCATAAACAGGCTCTCGGTTTTCATAAACTACAGTTCCTGAGTCCAATATCCGCTCTTCGCCTTCATATATGGGTTCACTGCTGTCGACACTGGAAGAGAAGGCTTCACGTTCATTAATATGATGCATTAGACCACTGGTTAAATCTGAATCTGCAGAAGTATTCAACAAGCTAGACGTATCTCTTTCCCCACGAGCATTTTGATGATTTCTTGGTTCGTCTTTGTCAGAAGTGATGGTGGATTCGTTGTGATCACGTTCATCAATCCTTGATTTATCTTGTGAATTATTAGAAGCATCAGAAACAACTACATGTTTTCTAGATTCTTCACAGGCAGTTTGGGTACGGCCATTCTCCGGATCAATATCTATCTGTGAGACTACTTCAGAGAGTTTTAGATTTACATGGTGACCGTTCAGAGCATTGCAGTCATCAAATATTAATGTCCCACTCTTTACAGTTTCATCAGTAACTTTACTTTCCACTGTTTCCAAATTTGTGACCAGTTCAGGCTTCTTGACATATGCACTTTCATGTAAATTAACATCAGCAACAGCACTATCTGTTAAAGAAGATGTTTCTGCTCCTGATAATTCCAAGATTCTTAAGAGCTCTGCTTCTTCTTCAATGTCACCTTTTCTTGCTCTATGGGGAGACTCATCAAAGGATTGACCTCTTGAAAGACTTGGAGAAGGCACGCCAAGAGCTGCAGTTGTTGCAGCAACAAAGTCAACACCGTCATCTTCTGGATTATTTTTCTGTTCACTCTCCATAGTTTTAGTTTCTAATGAAACAAGGTCTCCCATGAGAGAGTTATAAGATTTTGAACCGATAGCATCAGCAGTTTCGAGGTCCTGAAATGCATGCATCATGAAACATTCAATAAGACAATTCCAAATCTACAGAGCATTTGAAAGTGAAATTGAAACCAAGAAGATAGATACGTATATGACGGAACCAGATTATGAAAAATAATAATAATGCCATTATACCACACATAGGATGATATAGAAGAATTCCAGTACCAATATTCATTCAAGAATCAGGAAACCAGCATAGTGAACCAAGCACTATCCTGAACTAACCAGAAATACAAATAGACATTCTCAGAACATGAGCGCCACTCCAAAGCCAACTTATAACATAATAATTGCCTCCAATAATTGTTTAATGTATTCCAAATGGTGATCTCAAGATGGCCAGTGCCAAAAATGGTTGCACAGAAAGGTTCTAAACCAATTCGATAAAATGTCAGCAACTTTATGCTTCTTCAAACGAGATAGCTCAAACAAGAGACAGATGGAGAGACAAAACCTAGGACAATAGCCGACGCAAGTTCAAATCAGAACGGTACTCCAAGCTGATAAAATACAGTTTTCATTTCAAGAACTTTTTAAGTGCTTATAGATCCCTATTTTGACATTTTACTTGTTCCACCTTCTTGACATGATTTCCGTTAAAAATCAGTTGAGTATCCAGAGTTGATGCCAAAAATGGTGAAAGGGAATTAACCAAAACTTATTAGATTGAATTTATTCAATGAAAATGGTGGCAATGTACCAAAGATCGTAAATTTGAATGTCTTCAAATTGATTACATGAAGTTTTGTATGCCATGCATCTTGGAACGAGATATCAAAATTCACATAAGATAATGCAAAATATGGAAGGACAGGGGCCAGCGTTGTAAATCAATTTCGGTTGGGAGAAAAAGGAATTTGAAAAGAGAAGAAATGAACCTTAGTGCTAACACCAAGAAAAATGCTGCTTTTGGAGCTCCGGTCCATTTTTAGCCTGTTTCAGTTCTTTTTCTTTTTAATAATTGTCTCATAGAAAAATACAAAAGACAATATTTTGGGACTAGTGCTAGTTACTTTAAATTTGGAAAAACGGGCTACTTGAACAATAAGATAGCATAAAATGAAGATCCATTCACACACACACAAACACACAAGCACATACAAACGATCCCACATATACATAGATTGTTTCATTATTCATATAACATGCATACATATACATTGCTTCCCACCCACCCCCACTGTGTGACTTTCCCCCAGTGCTCGAATAAACAAAATGAAATAATAATAATATAGCACGTATGAGATGGGTCAGCCCTCATTATTTCTACAACACTTTATTCCTATTCTTAGCAGCGACACAGAAATATCCACATACCTGAGGGTCAACAATCCATCCATGATAGAGTGGAATGTCCATTAAGTCAAATATTGCACACTCTCGAGTGAACTCAAAATCATCGATTCTGAAAAATCCAGGTATACACATCTGACAAAATTAGAATCGGTAGCAGAAGTTCCCCATTTATTCTAGTCATACTGCACTACAACAACAAAATAAAAAATAAAAATAAAAGTAATGTACATAATAAATTAATCCATTCCATATACAGATAAAGAGGAGAGTTTTTATACAAGCACACACTGTTGCCAAAATACACACCAGCATACAGTAGTAGATCATAATAGTTGACAGCCAAAACAAAACAAAATCAAAAAGAAAAAGAAAAACAAAGAAGAATAGCTAGTTCACCTTCTAAATTTTATGTTCACGTCAATACCGGTCGTAAGCCTAGGAAGTAAATCAATCGCATCTGCAATATTCTGCTGCTGATTTTCAACATACCCAGTGTCTTTGTTCTGCCACGCAATTAAGATATCAAGATAAAAAAAAGAAATATACACAAATATGAAAGTCAGCTAGATTTCACATAAAGATGTAAATATGTGCAAAAGGAAAAAAAATAATAAAAAAAAAATCTCGATTATCAATACTAAAAATAAATAACAAAAAAAGCACTTGCATTGATGTTAATGTTTGAATCAATCAATCGCTCAGCAACAAGCGAGAGCAATTTCTCCTGCGAAACCTCAGAAATATCTGGACTCAAATTCAAACTGTTCTTTAGCGAGAGAACATTACCTGCCACAAATGCAAAAGTAGGTTAGCCAGAATTACAAACACATAAAGGTTCTTAGCAAGCCATTCGAAATTTACGGTGTAACCGTTGCATTTAAGGCAGTTCTTGATTCTAAGCTACAAAATACCATATCTTAAACTAGCTAACATAAAGTATGACGTATAGTGGGGCCCCATATCCCATTCCGAAACAATCACATGCCAAAGATAAGCTTTTATAGACTTTAATTCTAAGATCCACAATAACTAACAGATACGATAGTTAGTTAGCCTAACATCTCAAAACATCACAAGAAGAAAACCACACACACCGGGATTCTAACTGGAAGTATTAGTTCCTTTCACCTCACTGATATAATTCTACTCAACCCACACATAAACAGTAAAAAATCATAAGAAAAGGAAAGTGGAATAAGGAACATTTCCCCTTTTTTTTTTTTAATCCTTTTTAGAATTGCACCAATTAACCCCAAATCTCAGAAAATCATACACCAACAGATAGAATAATATTAAAAGTGCGGAAAATGGAATTACAGATAGCGAGGAGAGGGCAGGGGCCATTATCATTTTGGAGAATGATAGGTGCCTTTCGCCCCAAAAACTGTATCAATTTTGTCCTGTGCAGCATCTCCTTCGTCCTTTCCTCGCGCTTCGCCTCTACCTCCGCCGGAGGTGGTGGAGCGGCGGCGACGGAGGTTGAAGCTGACTGAGGAGGTGAAATAGGAGAAGAATCCATTTTCCTTTTTTTTTTTTAATTATTCCCCTCAATTTCTGAATTGATGATAGCTTTTTCCACAAGTACTTGCAACAAACAAAATCAACACAGTCAAACACAGGGATGGAGTGATAATAGAAATCGAACGAAGAGAAATAGCAAAAATGATTTGATGGGAAAAATGGGCTGAACAATTCAGCTTACTATAAATATATAGCACAGTGGTGAGAGCCGAACTGTTTTGACGGCAATAACAAGTACTTACTTGGTCCCACTATACACGATTAAGTTGAAGAATGGTATTTTTTTATTATTATTATTATCATTATAAATATCAAATGAATATACTACCCACTTTTGTATTTAATTTAGAAATACTAAAAAAGTGAATAGTTAAGAGATGCGGTAAAATTAGAAAGACAAAAAATTCTTCTTGTATTTATTTTACAAATTGAATACTATTGTTTTTCCTAAAATTTCAGAGAAAGGACGGGAAGTTGAGAATATATCGAGATTCTTTTTTTCTTTACTATTTGTCTTAATTTAATAATATCGAATATACGTGTAACATATACATGATACATCTCTTTATCTTGGTCTTTTTACCGACAAGTACTCGCATACAATTACAAATAGTTATCACCCAATTGATAGGACATTTATTAAGTAATTAGAATGATTTGTTATCATCTAACTTATTCTTTGATTATTAAAATTTGTATTTTGTCATCCAATTAGTTTGGGATATTAAACAATTATTAGTTTAAATAAATACAAGAATTTATAAAGAAACTCCAAATAATTATTTAATAAATATGAAAAATATAACTATTATAAAATACTTCTTCGTCTCATTCTGTTTGTCGTGGTTGATCATTTACGGAGATTAAGAAAGATAATTAGTGTTATAATATAAACATCAAATAATTATAAAATCTTTTTAATTAGGTGAATTAAAATTTTGAAATAATAAATGGAGGGATGAAATTAGTACATTAACATTTAAATTTTATTGAGAAATGAAATAATATTTATATTTTCTTAAAAATATAAATGTAAAAAAAAGAATGGGTCAATAAAATTTCTAAAATGCTACAGTTGGGATCACTACAAAAAAATTCGGCATTACTGGCGGATTTCCTGGCGGCCAAAAAGTCGCCAGGAATGCTGGCGGAAAACAATGCTGGCGGATTTCCTGGCGATCGTGGCCGCCAGTATAAAGCCCCGTCAGCATGCCCTCAGGGATGAGGCGGGAATTTATCCCGCGTAACAATCCCTGACGGGCAAGACCCGTCAGGATGATATTTTTTATTTAAAAAAAAAAACAAAAAACATATGCTGACGGCCATGGCCGTCAGCATGAATTTTAATAAAAAAAAATAAAACAATATATGCTGACGAGAGACGAGCGTTGGTAATCCGAGCATGCTAGGGACTATGACCTAAAAAACGGGCCTCCTCCCTCCCCCGCCTCACTTTCTCCTCTTTCTTTCTCTCTCTTTTTTTCTCTTCTCTCCCCCGCCGCATCGCCAGCCGCGCCGCTCGCTCCCGCGCGTTTATTTCAAAGCCCAGCCCGCCTGCCACCCCACCCGCCTGCCTCCAACCGACGCGAAACGCGCAGCCAAGCCTAGCCCGCCGCCGCGCCGCTGCCGCCCAGCCCACCTCCGCTGCACCGCCCAGCCCAACTCGCCACCGCGGCCGCCTGCCTCCACCGCCGCAGCCGAGCCGAGCCCAGCCCGCCTGCCACCACCACCGCCGCAGCCGGCCAGCCCAAGCTGCCGCCCGTCGCCTGCCTCCAGGTAATTTTTTTTTTCAATTTTAATTTATATTTTTGTATATTTTTTTGTATATTTATATTAGTTATATTTTTATATAATTGTTATTTATTAATTATTATATAATTATTTTTAAAGGTTAGGGTTTAGTGTTTGTTTAGGGATTAGGGTTGAAATATGGGTTAATTAGGAATTAATTATAAAATTAGGGTTTAGTTTAGGTTTAATTATATAATTATTCTTCAATTAGGGTTTAATTTAGGTTTAATTTGAAATTAGGGTTTTATTTAGGGTATAACTTAAAATTATATAATAATTTAGGGTATAATTTGTAATTAGGATTTAATTTAGGTTTAATTTGAAATTAGGGTTTCATTTAGGAATAATCAATTAATTAGGGTCCAATTTAGTAATAATTACACAATTAGGGGCCAATTTAGGAATAATTAAGCTTGTGTAGATTCTGGAGTACACTTGTCTATAAAGAGTGCACACAGCACCCGTACAGAGATTGTCCTCCTCAAACGCCCTCCCCATGTCGGCTCCAAATATACTTAATTCAGACAACGTATTTGGAGCAGACATGGTGAGGGTGGTCGAGGAAAGCGATGACCTGTATTCGAGTGCTGTGTGGCTCTTTATAGACAACGTGTCTACTTCAGAATCTACCTAGCTAGAAGCAATCTTGTATTAGGATTTATCATTAGATTATTAGGGTTTGCTTTCAAATTTAGTGTTTATTCACCCATTATATTGTATATATATTGTTCATGCATGGGAGGCCGTGGTGATCGGCCGGGGTTTAATTTTGTTTATATATAATATTATCATTGGTGTTGTTGGTTGTATACCGTCGGATGTTGACGTGGGTTACGGCGCCGGCCGGGAGGTTTTGTCCCTCCAATAGCGGGTTTTCAAATTTATTTTTAAAAACGTGATAGGGTGTCACGGGATTTTATTTAAGTTTTCAAAATATTTTCAAAAAAATGTGACGGTGGTAATTGCTTATTTGGAACCTTGGCGAAGTGACGCGATGCATATAAATCACTTGTTTTAGAATTAATATCATATAGAAAAATTTGAAACTAAGTTTCGAATTATTCCAATATTCCTTAGACCCGTTTGAGATTTAGTATCAAATATAGAGTTTGATACTAAATTTCGAATTGTCCCATTTTTGGACAGTTTGAGAATGTGACTTGTAGTATGGTTATCTTATGTGTACGTTTTTTTTTTTAGTTTTGAAATTTCGGTTTCTGCATCTCTCTAATTGTTCTCAGGTGCACTGAAATATACGTGCACTACGAGAACTGAGGGGAGATGCTGCCGAAATTTTGATTCTAAGAAAAATGCATATTTTAAGATAATACACACTACTAAACGTCACCTTCTTGAATGGGATAGAAGCCTTACCAATTACAATTCTTCTCGTATTGCTGCCGAAATTTTGCCACCTTCTTTAATTCTGAAAAATCTTAGGATGGCTGATGATCGTAGTTGGATGTACAAACGGAATATTTTCGGATTTCTAAATCCGGCGTTCGTGGCCGGTGTAGATAGTTTCGTACAATTTGCACTCACACAAGATTCTGCAGAGAGGGACGGTGATAAGCTAAAATGCCCTTGCCTACGAACTAAGTGTAGGAACTCTAGTTATAAGATTATCGATGAGATAAAATGCCACATCGGTACCAAAGGGTTCATTGCTGATTACTACATTTGAGCTCATCACGGGGAAACAAATAACGTCTCATCGCCTGCTGATATTGAAATTGGGGGATCATCATCAAATGCGTACGTCGATATGGTGCGAGATGTTGTCGGTCCTAATTTCGACATGAATGACATTGAGTTGGATGAATCACCTAATCCCGAGGCGAAGAAATTTTTCGATATTCTAAAAGTTGCAAAAAAACCTTTGTATCCCGGTTGCGAGAAACACAATCGATTGTCCTTAGTTGCTCGTCTTATGAATCTAAAATCGGAGTATGGCATTTCTCAGAAATGTTATGATCAATTTATTGATTTAATCAAAGAGATCGTGCCAGAAGACAACAATGTTGTAGATAATTTCTACGAAAGTAAGAAGTTGTTGAGAGGTATAGGGTTACCGGTGAGAAGATAGATTGTTGTGTCAAGAACTGCATGATTTATTGGAAGGATGATTTGAATCTMGATAAGTGCAAGTTTTGTGATCATCCACGGTTCAAACCCGCGAAGAAGGGACAAACTAAACGGCGCAAGTCCAACTTAGTTCCGTATAAGAGGATGTTTTATTTTCCTCTAACGCCCCGCCTGCAGAGGTTGTACGCATCTAAAACAACYGCAAATGATATGCGGTGGTATGCAGAACATATGGTAGAGGATGGTGTCATGCACCACCCGTCAGATTCTGAGGCTTMGAGGCACTTCGATCAAACTCATCCAGAGTTCGCAGCTGAAACTCGAAACGTAAGATTAGGTCTTTGTACAGACGGATTTCAACCTTTTGGAAGTTTCGGAAAATAATACTCTTCATGGCCGGTGATTGTCATACCATACAATTTACCTCCCTGGATGTGCATGAAAGAGCAGTATATGTTTCTCAGCGTTCTCGTCTCGGGGCCACAAAACTCCAAAGATAAGTTAGACGTTTTTCTACAACCATTGATTGAGGAGCTCAAGCAGTTGTGGTCCGACGGTGCTCTCTCGTACGATGTATCTAAAAAACAGAACTTTCAGATGCGAGCGGCCCTTATGTGGACCATCAGTGACTTTCCTGCATACTCGATGTTGTCTGGTTGGAGCACGTCCGGTCGAATGGCTTGTCCGTATTGCATGGAGCGTTCAGACGCGTTTACCCTGAAAAAGAGCATGAAACAATCATGGTTTGATAACCATCGTAAGTTTCTAGAATGTGATCATCGACTTCGTAAAAATAAAAAACATTTTAGGAAAAATAGAAAGGTTGAAGCGCTACCGCCGCACGTGCGTTCTGGAAAAGAAATTTTGGCCGAAATTGAACGGCTAGGACTTCTGAAGGTAACCGATGAAAATGCGGAACATGTGAACGGACTAATAGCGAAGAGTAGTGGATGGAGAAAAAGAAGTATTTTTTGGGATTTGCCTTACTGGAGCACTAACTTGATTCGTCATAATTTGGACGTTATGCACATTGAGAAGAATGTTTTTGATAATGTGTTTAACACGGTGATGAATGTCAAAGGGAAGACAAAAGACACAGTAAAATCAAGAGATGATTTAGCAGAATACTGTCACCGTCCCGAGCTTCATGCAGACGCATCAGGAAAGTATCCCAAAGCGTCGTACGCTCGATAAGCCGTCGAAAGTTGCATTGTGTGAATGGATAAAGGCTATCAAATTTCCTGATGGGTACGCATCAAATCTAGGTCGCTGTGTTGATATGAAAGGGTTGAGATTGTACGGGATGAAAACCCATGACTGTCACGTGTTTATGCAGCGGTTGATCCCAATTGCATTTCGAGAACTGCTTCCTCATCCAGTGTGGAAGGCACTAACAGAGTTAAGTTTATTTTTCAGAGATTTGAGTGCGAGAGTTATTGGAACTGCTGATATGAGTCGTTTAGAGCGTGACATTCCCCTAATACTCTGTCAACTTGAGATGATATTTCCCACTAGTTTCTTCGATTCAATGGAACATTTGCCCGTCCACTTACCATACGAAGCGAGAATTGCTGGTCCAGTACAATACAGGTGGATGTATCCTTTCGAGAGGTATCTTCGCAAGTTGAAAAATAATGTAAGGAATAAAGCGTGTGTTGAAGGATCAATAGCAAACGCATATCTAGTTGAGGAGGCATCGAATTTTATTTCGTATTACTTCGATGATAATGTCTCCACAAAAAGGACAAACTTAAATCGTAATGAAGAAGTTCAAAATGATGAAGACGACACTCCAAATGTTCTATCTGTTTTCAAAATACTGGTGAAGCTTTCTCGGCCGCAGGGAAGAGATTCTTGTCGGATGAAGAATTAGCCGAGGCCCAAAGATAAGTTTTACTAAATTGTTCTGAACTCCAACAATTTATCAGGTTAGCTATAATCAAATTCGTTGTAACCCTAATTATCAAAATCTACTAATTAGATATTATAACAACTCTTCATTTTAATATAAAATTGCAGTTTGTTCGAAGATGGTATTAAACGTCACCAACCGAACATTACAGATGAGGCACTGACTCGAAAAGTGGACGCTGAATTTCCTGTTTGGTTCGAGAGTTACGTGAGTCTTAATTATATGTGGCAATCAAAATATATTATAACTTCGTAAACATAAAATTATTGTAGGAACGAGATCCTTTGAACAATGTAAATGATGATTATATGAGGTCAATTGCGTATGGTCCATCACGTGTTGTGAACACTTTCGACGGTTGTAAGATTAATGGATTTAGATTTCAAACGCTCTCGTATGGGTCTGAGCGATCAACGTCGAGCACAGGAGTTTGTATAAGAGGAACAAATTATGGGCCAGATTACATGGATTATTACGGTCGTCTTCTAGAAGTGGTTCAATTGGAGTATCACGGGCTTCAAACTTCCGGAAGGACGCTCTTGTTCAAATGTGAGTGGTTTGATCCAACTCCAGCCGGAACGAAAATCCACCCTCAATATAAGCTCGTTGACGTCAATCATAAACGTAAATTCAATCGATACGAGCCATTTGTACTCGCATCCTAAGCGACTCAAGTGCACTACAGTTRGTATCCGAGTTTGAAGCGAGACAAACTAGATTGGTGGGCAACTTGTCAAATCAAAGCTCGATCGACAGTGGATTATATCGAGTCTCGCGTGCCTGAACAACAGTCTTTCCAAGAAGATGTTGTAGAAACATTTCCTACAATACAATTAGAGGATGTTGACTTCCAATTAAACGACCCTCTCAATCACGAACACGACGATTCGGTCAATGATGATTCAGAAGAGTCAGAAAGCGATGGACTACATTTAACTGAAGAAGACGAAGGAAGCTACGAAGATGAGTCTGAAAGTTAGGGATGAGGTTTGAAAATTTTATGGGTGTTAACGATAATCTGAACAAATTATAACGACACACACACACACACACACACACACATACATATATATATATATATATATAATTATATACCTATGTAAAGAAAATATTATTAATAAAACTATGTTGTATGATAGATGCCTGGTAGAGGTCCCCATCATCGTCGGATTTCTCTCGGCTCATCGTCTTCGGGACACCATGAGGATGATGCCACCGACATGGACCTAGATGATACTGTTCCACCTACCCCGTCTGATGAGGCGGGGACGAGCACGCCTGGTACAGAGGTCAGGACTTCCGGGATCGAGGTAGTCGTGATCGGTAATAGGTAAGTAACATTTTAATCAATCTTGTTATGTGTTCAATATATAATTTAATTATTTCACATATATTGAAATAAACTTATTAATTTTTAGGTTACGGAGTCCGTCGAAGGACTTGCCGACCTATCTCAGGACTATACACGAGGCTCGTATCCACCCAGATGGGTGGAAATACGAGCACATCCCGGAGAGCCATCGTCAGACGTGGTGGCCTCGTTTTAGGGTAATTTTGAAGTATTTTTTATTTATTTATGTTAAGTGAATTGCTTAATTATTTTGTCTAATTGTATTTCTTTTGTAGGGATTGGTGTGGTGGGACACTCGTATGTACGACGAGAATGCCATCAGGGCGGCATTCTATATCTCGATGCGGGAGTCTTATAAGAGTCGTATATACGAGTGGAGGAAGGCGTATCGGACGAGTGGGACGATACCTGCTATTGTAGGGGAGACGACTTGGAACAGGTGGCTGTTGGAGTTTCAGCGGCCTGAGGAGGTGGAGAAGTCTGAGAAGGCCAGGCGGAACAGGATGAGCGAGCCCGGCGGCCCTTCGACTGGTATAGTGAAGCATCGAGGCGGGTCCATGCCGGCTAATCGACAGGCGGCCGAGATTGTAAGTCAATGATAATATTTTAAGTAATTAAATTATATTATTGAACATTTATAATTATATGTTTTAATTAATTCATTATATTAAATATTGTAAATGTAACTTTACATACAGGCTGCACAGACGGGTTCGCAGCCCAGTAACTACGAGCTTCTGCTGAGGTATCATCGAAATCCCGACGGCACATTTACGGATCCCAAAGCCCAGAGGATAGCTGTAAGTTTTATATGTTATATATATAACCGATTTATTATAAAATCTGATAAAAGTTATTATAGAATCTGATAAAAGTTGTTTGGTAATAATAGTTGAAAATTTTGATATCAGGAGGATTATGAGAGGGCTTTGGAGGAGAGGCGTGCTGCGTCGTCTGATGATAGCAGCCCTCAGGTAGACCCGAACGAGGTCTACCTACAGGTCGTCGGGAATAGGAAGGGTCGACGCTATGGCCTTGGATGCTTTGGGAAGACTCAGAAGGGCTGCAGCACTTCTTCCACCTCCACCGCCGATGTTCATAGGCTCCAGACTCAGGTGCAGTCCCAGCAGGAGCAGCTTGAGCAGTTCAGCGGATCCGCGACGAGCAGGCGCTGGAGATTCAGCGGATCCGTGAGGAGCAGGAGCGTTCCCAGTTGAGGCTCCAACAGCAGATTGAAGAAGCTGTTGCTCGGGCCATGGGTCGTCGGCCTCCCCGTAGTCCAGATGGTGGAGATTTAGATGGATAGTTATATTTTTATACATTCGATTGATGAAACGATTTTTTGTTATTGAATGATTTGTTTTGATTTTTTTATTAGTGGATTATTTATTTTGAATTATCTCTAAAATTTTATTTGTTTATTATTTTTAATTTAATTATTAATTAATTAAATTTTATCTAAACTTTGTTTATTAATTAATATTAATTTAATTAATTATTTTATTTGTTTATTAGTGCTGGCGGTCAATCCGCCAGTAAATCCTGGTGGCAAAAACCGCCAGTAAATCCTGGCGCGTGACCCCGCAGTAAATACTGGCGATTGTTCCCGCCAGGATTTATTGGTTGGTAAACCCGCCAGGAATGCTGACGGCTTGGCCGCCAGGAAAGCATCAAATATTCCTGGCGGGTACAACCCGACAGGAATACTGTCGGGCGTTTTCTGGCGGCAAAAGCCGTCAAGGAAACCGCCGGCATTCCTGGCGGGTTATATTTACCGTCAGGATACAACAATCCTGACCGCGAAAATACTGGCGGCCATTATCCGTCAGGAGGCCGTCAGTATTTGATATACTGACGGAATCTTGACGGATTTGGCCGTCAGTATCGCCGGATTTTTTTGTAGTGGATGGGGCGGAGGAGTAATATAAAATAAATTGAAAGAAATATAAAATTAGATAAATAAATTAAAAATTATAATTAAATTTTATTACTTGCTTAATAAATACGAGAAATCACATACACCACCTGTCTCATAATTACAACACATTTTGCTTCTCTTTTCCGTATTATAACACATTTTTCATACTTGTTTCATGCATTTACTTATATGCCTCTATTTAATTCATATTGACATTTATAATTAATAAATCATTAATGTTAAAAATAATGGCATAATTGAAAATTGTAAGTAAAAGTTAAGGTGGTGATTGGTTATTAAAAAGAATCCCTCGGCTAGCAAAAGAAAAAAATATATATAAACAAGTGATTGTTTATAACCCATAATATTTTTCCCACTAATATAAATACAATTCCCATATTTCTCAATTTCTTTTAATTATTTATCTCTCTTTTATCTTATCTCTCTCTCATCTCTACTACCATTAATTTCTACACACACAAACATCCTACCATTGGAAAAGTTTTAAACAAATAATTTTATATCCAATTACTTACCAGAAAACATACTAATTATATACATTCACTATCTCATCAAAAAGGCTAAACGAATGAGAATGAAAAGAAATTATTTTTCACAATTTTCTAATGAAACAAAAAGAAAATGAATGAAAGAATCAATTATCACCAAAATTTTTAATCATACTAATTACTTTCTTTTAGTTTTTATAAAAATAAAAATGTATTATTTTTGTAGGACAGAAGAGTATTTAGTTGTGATAATCGAACATTAAAAGCCGATTAAAAATCCAGAAAATCCAATTTGACGCTATTAAGCACAAAACTGGACTTTTTATAAGTGGATATGTTGAAACTGGGCATTAAATAACAGTGGGTTGATATGGGCTTTTGGGCTGGGTCCTTCAACGACACGCCATTTAGTTAAGTGGTAATGGACAAGGGTTGCTATATCATGGAAGAAGGTCATTATATCCTGTTCGATCAATGTGTAGTTCTATTTGTGTAAATTTTATTTATAAAAATGTTATTTAATGAAATGTTATATATATTTTTATATAATTTAAACATAATTTTATTTTATTATATTATTAAATATACTCATAAAAAAACAATTGTTACAATACATACCATTAGCATATTTCTATAATTATTCACGGAAAAAAATAAAATTTTTTAATTTCATTCATATTAATTTTGTAAACCCTAGTTTCTCAATAATAAAAAATAATCCACAGTTGATAATGAAAAAATATAGAAATAATCGATGCAAGTCCAAACAGGATAAATCACCGCCGTCCTCATCTATCATTGTGTGTGTGGGAGCTCGATCAATGAAAAAAACCCAATTTTTCTTTTTTGTGGGCAGATCAATTTTTCGCCTTTTTCAGTGATGGAAGGGTTTGGTCATTTGTGTGCGGAAAATACAGCCTAATGAGGGTATATTTGTATTTTCACAATTTATCCCAAACAATCACTCGAAACAAATGTTGTGACTGAAAACTAACCCTATACTAATCACAGGTGGGATCCGTTAAACAAACAAAAGATTAAGTTATTAGAATAGTGCTATCCTACGCGATTGGATAAAATAGTTTTATCCCATCCAATTTTGCAAACACAGCCTCTTAGTCTTATACTTATCACATACATGTGGACTCTTCATGCTACGACTTGAGCCCATAAGGATTATGACTAGACCCAAGTTATAGCAATTGTGTGCAATTTTAAGCCATTATGAGAGTTTTTTTAAGGGACCCCACGGAYCGGTTTATGGATTCAACCCATCTTTTTTGGGCCTTGAAAAAAGCTCTTTGTGGTTTTGTTATATAATAAAATCCAATTTGTTTGGACTCGTTAGGTTTAGCCCATTACCTTGAGTGAGGCCTATTTTTAATCTACGCATTCGAATTGTTAAATTTGGTTTGGATTTTAAAAAAGTTGTTAGTGACGTGCTCGAATAAATTTCAGCCACAAGTAGCCGAAATCATCCACAATTTTTGGTCTTTATTGCCGAGATGCTTTTTTTTTTTGTTTACAACTCTCTACATCAGTTCTATAAAAATTGATGTAGAAAATAGTTTTTGTAAAACCTGATTTTTACATAATGTAGAACCGGTATAGAAAGTAGTAAACAAAAAACAAAAAATTTGCTTTCGGCATCATTTAACCGAAATATTGATATTTGTTCAATAGAGCATGGCCAAAATCTTGAGCGAAATTCGGCCGCTACTGGCCAAAATTTCACCGAACCCTAAATTCAAAAAAAAATCAAAAGGTTATATCCCAACCTTTATTTTTTATGTTAATAACAATATAATCTCAACCTAAAAACAATATCATCCAAGATTTATCTCACAAAATATCAAATCAAATACAGATATAGAATTTCTAAAAAAAAAAACACAAATGGAAGAACAAACATACATATGTTAGACACGACGTCGATAATAGGTGTTTGGGATGATTTTGAGATCTCATGGCGTTCGTGCCGAGAATTTGGAGTATCACTACAAAAAAAAAAGCAGTTTTTCGAGGGAAAAACCGAGGGAAATTAAATCCCTCGGAAATTTCCGAGGGAATACCGAAGGATCATATAATCCCTCAGTTTTTTTCGAGGGAAAAAGTGTCCCTCGGAAATTCCTTCGGGAATACTGGCGCCAAAGTATGCCGCCACAATTTTCGAAGAACAAACCGACGGATGGCCGACGGGACTGTTTCCGAGGGAATAACTCCCTCGGAATTCCGAGGGAATTCAAATTCCCTCGTAACAGTTTTTATTTTTTTTAAATATTAATTAACATTCCGAGGGAATCAAATTTCCCTCGGAATAATTCCGAGGGAAGTTAGATTCCCTCGGAATAATTCCGAGGGAAGTTAGATTCCCTCGGAATATTAATTAATATTTTAAAAAATTCCAAAAAAATAAAATAAAAATCGAAAAAAATAATAAAGAAATAGGATTTATTTCCGGGACGTCAAGGCGCACCCCTCCCCACCCCGTTCATAAGTGTTTGGATTTTGTTTCTATTTTTTCTATTGTTTTCGGGTTTTTTTCTATTTATCAAAAAAACATCGAAAAAATAGAAAAATCGCAAAAACGAAACCGATCCTATCATCTTAGGCATGTAGGTCTATGGGACCCCAAATTCGATCGAAGAATACCAACGAGCACGTGCGTGTCCACACGTGTCGTGGGATTCGACCAACAACAAGATACGATCGATCGATGAACTCCTTCGGTGGGAAACGCGAAACGACGTAGCGTCGTGATTTTTCCATATTGGAGGAGGGGTGCGTKTCGGCGTCGTGGAACCACGGGCGTCGGGCGTCGATCGTTTAGAACGCGTTTTCTATTTTGTTTCGATTTTAAATAAAAAAATGAAAAAAAAACTAAAAGAATAGAAGTATTAGTAAAAAATAGTAAGAAGACCCGAGAAATTACGACCGGGGAAGGGAGGGGTGCGCCTCGGCGACCCGTAAATAAACCCTATTTTTTTCTATTTATTTCGATTTTTTTATTTTTTTAAAAATTATTTTAATTCCGAGGGAATTGAATTTCCCTCGGAATGAGACCGAGGGAAATTGAATTCCCTCGGTTTTCCGAGAGATTATTTCCCTCGGAATTGTTGCCCTAATTAAAACAGCGCGCCGCTGTTTCTCACATCTGCGAAGACAGAAAGAAAATGAAAGCAGAAGAAAGAAGAGAAAGAAAAAGAAAGAAGAAGCTGTCTCAACTCGCCGCCGCCCTTCGCAGCTCACCACCCCAGCCGCACGCGTTCGCTCGCCGCCCGCCCGTCGCAGTAGCCGTCCGCTAGGCTCGCCGTCCGCAGTTCGCCGCTCGCCGCAGAAGCTGCTCGCCAAGCTCACCTCGCCGCCGCCCGCCAAGCCCTGTCGTCCATCCACAGCCCGCCACCCCAACTGCACGCGTTCGCTCGCCGCTCGCCAGGCTCTCCGTCCGCCGTTCGCCGCTCGCCGGGCTCGCCGTACGCCCCCAACAGCCCCCGTAAGTTTCAGTTTTTTTATTTTTGTATATTAATTTTTAATTAGGGTTTAAGTTTAAGTTTTAGTTTTCAATTAGGGTTTTAATTTTGGTTTTATGGTTAATTTTTGAATTAGGGTTCAATTTAGGGTTAGTTTTAGAATTAATTTTAGGGTTAATTTATAATTAGGGTTAGTTTTAGGGTTCAATTTGAGAATGATTAATTAATTAGGTTTCAATTTAGGAATAATCACTAAATTAGGGGCCAATCCAAGATTAATCAATTAATCAGGGTCAATTTAGTAATATTACATAATGGGTTCAAATTAGGAATAATCAATTAATTAGGATTCAATTTAAGAATTTTAGGAATAATCAATTGATTAGGGGCAATTTAGTAATCAATTAATTAGGGTTGAATTTAGGAATAATCAATTAATTAGGGTTTGCTTTCAAATTTAATGTATATTCACCCATTATATTGTGTATATATTGTTCATGCATGGGAGGCCGTGGTGATCGGCCGGGTTTAAAAAAAATGTATATATATTATTTTTGCATGGGAGGCCGTGGTGATCGGCCGGGATTTAATTTTGTTTATATATAATATTGTCATTGGTGTTGTTGGTTTGTATACCGTCGGATGTTGACGTGGGTTACGGCACCGCCGGGAGGTTTTGTCCCTCCAATAGCGGGTTTTCAAATCTTATTTTTAAAAACGTGATAGGGTGTCACGAAATTTTATTTAAGTTTTCAAAATATTTTTAAAAAATGTGACGGTGGTAATTGCTTATTTGGAACCTTGGCGAAGT
>BMAC01000501.1:917584-937250 GCA_014905375.1 Phtheirospermum japonicum
TTCCTGCATCTCCCTGATTGTTCTCGGGTGCACTGAAATATACGTGCACTACGAGAACTGGGGGGAGATGCTGCCGAAATTTTGAATCTAAGAAAAACACATATGTTAAGATAATACATATTACTAAAATGTCACGTTCTTGAATGGGATAGAAGCCTTACCAATTATAACTCAAATTCCACATTCTTCTCGTAATGCTGCCGAAATTTTGCCACCTTCTTTAATTCTATAACACGCTTAACACTCAAAAATCTTAGGATGGTAAAAGATCGTAGTTGGATATACAAACGGAATATTTCCGGATTCCTAGAACACGCTTAAAACTCAAAAATCTGACAATCGTATAATGTTAGGATGAGTTCCGATCGTAGTTGGATGTACGAGCGAATCGAAGACGGCTATTTATCCTCAAAATTCACGGATGGACTTGAAAGTTTGATTAAATTTACGCAAGCGAATTCCGCTCATAAGGACGGATATAGACTGAAATGTCCTTGTAATCGTAGCAGATGTAGGAATAGAATCTACCTGGACGTCGATGAGATTAAGTACCACCTGGCGAAATATGGGTTCGAGCCGAATTATTATAGATAGATTTACCACGGAGAAACCCGGCTATCCACCTCTGGACATCATCAGGATTTTCATGCTGGAGGACCCTCTCACATCCCTTCTGAAGAATCACCAAACGCGTATATTAATATGGTTCAAGATGCAGCTGGTCCCGATTTTGACGTGGTGGCCGATGTGGAAGAGTCGCCGAACGCTGAGGCTCAAAAATTTTACGACATGTTGAAAGCTGGAAATCAGCCATTGTATCCGGGGTGCGAAGCACATACTCAGTTGTCATTAGTTTCCTGTCTCATGAATTTAAAATCAGAGAATCACATGTCTCAAAAGTGTTATGATCAATTGAGTGAATTAATCAAGGAGATTGTACCGAAAGACAATCTCGTACCCGATAACTTCTACAACAGTAAGAAGTTGTTAAGGGGTATGGGCTTACCGATCGAGAAGATAGACTGCTGCAAGAATAATTGTATGATCTATTGGGGAGACGATTCTAATTTGACAAGTTGCAAATTCTGCAACGAACTTCGGTTTAAACCTGTTCCTCATGGAAAAACAAAACGACAGAAGGCTCGTGTCGCGTACAAGAAGATGTACTATTTTCCATTAACTCCTCGTCTGCAGAGGTTGTACGCATCTAATGCCACAGCGAAAGATATGAGATGGCATACTGAACACGTGGTTGAAGACAATGTTATGCGCCACCCATCCGACTCAGAAGTTTGGAAACATTTCAACGACACTAATCCAAGCTTTGCTGCTGAAAGTCGAAACGTGAGACTGGGTCTTTGTACAAATGGTTTTCAACCATTTGGAAGCTTCGAAGCACAATACTCATCGTGGCCCGTCATAGTCACACCCTACAACTTGCCTCCTTGGATGTGCATGAAAGAACAGTTCATGTTCCTGAGCGTTCTTGTACCGGGGCCAAAGAATCCAAAAGACAAACTTGATGTGTTTCTGCAACCCCTAATCCATGAATTGAATTAGTTGTGGACGGTTAGGGCCCCCTCGTACGATATATCTAAGAAAAAGAAATTCAATTACGAGCAGCCCTTATGTGGACAATCAGCGATTTCCCTGCGTATTCTATGTTGTCCGGATGGAGTACGGCCGGTCAAAAAGCTTGTCCTTACTGTATGGAACGGTCGGACGCCTTCACTCTTAAGTGCAGTGGGAAGCAATTGTGGTTCGACAGTCACCGAAAATTCCTTGAGCATGATCACCGTTTTAGAAAAGATAAACGACGATTTTGAAAAAGAAGATCTGTCGAGACTCCACCGCCGGAAGTGCACTCAGGGATAGAAGGTTTGGCAGAAATAGAAAGATTGGGGCTTCTGAAAGTCACTGAACTAGATGCATCACGAGTTAACGCGCAAATATCTCGAACGTCTGGTTGGAGAAAACGAAGCATTTTCTGGGATCTGCCATATTGGAGGACAAATCTAATTCGTCACAATTTAGATGTTATGGACATCGAAAAGAATGTGTTTGACAATATTTTCGATACGGTGATGAATATCAAAGGGAAGACCAAGGACACACTTAAATCTAGGGAAGAGTTGAATGAGTATTGTAATCGCCCAGAGTTGGCGCCAGATGCGTCAGGAAAGTGTCTTAAAGCCTGTTACACACTTGACAATCCGTCGAAAGCTGCAGTTTGCGATTGGGTGAAATCTCTTCGATTTCCAGATGGGTACGCATCAAATTTGGGTCGTTGCGTCGACAAGAAGGAATCTCGTTTGATCGGGATGAAGAGTCATGATTGTCATGTATTCATGCAGAGGTTGATACCAATAGCCTTTCGTGAACTGCTTCCTCCAAACGTGTGGAAGGCTCTAACCGAATTGAGCTTGTTTTTCAAAGATCTCACATCAATAGTCATTTGCACCGAAGATATGATTCGACTTGAGCGTGACATTCCGTTAATATTGTGCCAAATGGAACTGATCTTCCCTCCAAGTTTTTTTGACTCGATGGAGCATCTGCCCGTTCCTCTTGCGTATGAAGCGAAGATTGCTGGCCCAGTACAATATAGATGGATGTACCCGTTCGAGAGGTATCTTCGCAAACTAAAGAATAGCGTAAAAAATAAGGCGAGTGTGGAAGGGTCGATAGCAAACGCATATCTGGTCGACGAGGCTTCAAATTTTAATTCGTACTATTTTGAAGATCACGTTTCAACTAAAAGAACAAATATGCCTAGAAATGACGACAGTCAGAATTGTGTCGATGACGGCGATGAAATTCCCTCTGTGTTTAAAAAATATGGAGAGACGTTTGGTACAAAGGGAAAAAGATTTTTAAGCGAAAAAGAATACAATGCCGCAAGGATATACGTGTTGCTAAATTCTGTGGAGGTCGAAGAATATGTTAGGTATGAATACTCATTCCAATTTATACATATACATAAATGTACTAATACTTTTTTCCTCAATTGTGTAACGTTATATGTAGTATTTACACGAAGAGCATTCAACGTCTCCACCCAAACATTAATGAAGATCGGATGAACGAACAATTGGAAAATGAATTTGCCAATTGGTTCAAACATTATGTAAGACGTTCGATACAGAGATGCATATCATATAATTATGGTATCTATTTATATAATATATTTCCAAAATTAAAAGTAATTTTTCAATGTCATAGGCTAGAGATCGTTCGAACAATGTGATCGACGAGAACATTAGGAGTCTAGATGAGGGTCCATCAAGATGTGTGAAAATGTATACCGGATGTAAGATAAATGGTTATAGATTTCACACATTGGAGCACGGATCTAACAAAGCAGCATCGAGCAGTGGAGTATGTATTAAAGGGTCAACTATTGGGGCCACCGAATATGATTATTACGGTCGTCTCATAGAAATTGTGCAGCTCGAATACACCGGCCGAATGAAGAAAAACACACTATTGTTCAATTGCGAATGGTTTGATCCAACAAGTGCAGGCACAAAAGTCCATCCAAATTATAAGATTGTCGATATCAATCATAAGCGTAGGTTCAACCGATATGAACCTTTTGTACTTGCTTCTCAAGCTGTACAAGTATACTACTGTGCATACCCAAGCTTGAGACGAGACAAATTGGACTGGTGGGCAACGTGTAAAATCAAGGCGAGATCAAATGTTGAGTTTATCGAGCCTCTACCAGAAGAATCATTTCAAGAGGAAGCTATAGATACACGCCGTCCGGTTCAGCTCGACAATGTCGATTTTCAGTTGCACGACCTCAATGATAATTACGTGGAGGAACTTGGTAATAACGAGACAAATGATGATACAGAAGAAGAGTTACTTATCGATCAAGATACAGATCAAGATACGGATGAAGATGAGTTTGATGATACATTTAATAGCGAAAGTGATTAGCTTGGTTGAAATATATGTAATTTATTCTTATCGTAAAACACACTTTTTTATAACTACTTTTTTTGTATACTGGTATTATGTAAAATGCTCGTATTATTATCTAATAAATTTATCAGATGTCGTTGCATCGAGGATCCGATAGCGTCGGTCGATCAGATATGGGATCGACTCATCGTTTAGCTGATTTCGACACCGACTACATGGGTCTCGGTAGTGATCATCCAGTGATGCAGACCCCGATGCAGACACCGACGCAGACCCCGACGTCGCATACACCATCACAGACCCCGTCCGACGCGGGTACATCACGGACCCGACAACAGTTTGTCCCACCGCAGATGGGTATGACTCAGGTTTATATTGCAAGGGCGAAGTAAGTAAACCAATGATTTTAAAATTATAATTATCATTATGATTAAATTTTATCGAGGGAAAAAAATAAAAACACAATTGAATACAGGCTGCACAGCACAGGGGGCAAGGTGTCCACTATACTCCTTTTGATCTTTGAGAGGGATCTCCGTCCCGCCGGGTGGTGCTATAAGGCTGTCCCGAAGGAGATTAAAGGGTTCTGGTGGGAGATGTTTAAGGTAATTATTATTTTGTGTCCAAATTTGTTAGTATTTACCGTAAAACACAATCATATGTTTCAATTGAATTGTAATTATTGTTTTATTTTGCAGGATATTTGTTATTGGGACCCGGAGCAGTATAGTGAGAAAGACATACGGAAGGTATTTTCTTCGATGATCGGGGAACTTTACGGGAAGAAGCTTAATGAGTATAAGCAGCATATTGCCTCCCATGGTGGTGGTCGGCCGGAGTGCCTGACCGCGGAGGTCTATGGGTAAACGATCATTTTATGTGTTTTCTTATTAAATTAGAATTTTTTATTTATAACATATTGATTTGTACATATTTGTATGTGATTTTCGTGTGTTTTTGCATCGTATGTTGTGTGTTTTTATGTGTTTTAAGTTTATCTTTTTATCATTTTTTTTCTTTTTTATATTTTTCGTTTCTTATGGTGTTTAATGTGTTTTTACTTTATTTTGTATGAAATAATCTAACTTTGTTTAATGTTAATATCTCATCTCAAAACGAGGAAAACGGGACGAGCGACGAGCCGAAGTCATGCAGGTGCATCGATTGACGCACTGTCGACGCTACGCCCGCGTCGATTGACGCACCGTCGACGCACCGTCGACGTAAATGTTCTGAAGCGTCGATCCTAGGCCCGTCAGTCGACGCACTGCCTGGTCGACGCGTGCAGCCTGTCTCGCGTCGACTGATGCACCGTCGACACAAAGGTTCTGAAGCGTCGATCCTAGGCCCGTCAGTCGACGCACTGCCTGGTCGACGCGTGCAGCCTGGCTCACGTCGACTGACGCACCGTCGACGCAAAGGTTCTGAAGCGTCGATCTTACGCCCGTCAGTCGACGCTTCATCGACGCAAAGGTTCTGAAGCGTCGATCCTAGGCCCGTCAATCGATGCACTGCCTGGTCGACGCGTGCAGCCTGGCTCGCGTCGACTGACGCACCATCGACGCTCCGGCAGTTTGAGCGGTTATTTTCGAAATTCTATATAAAGTCGGTGGTTTCTTCGTTTTTCAAGTGCTGGGACGAGGGGGAAAGGTCCAGATATTGTCAATAACCCTCAGTTCATGCCACCATTCAATTCAAGCAAGATTAGAGTTAGATAATTCATAGTTTCGTCGATTTCTACGCCGTCCGACGTTCAAGGCCGTTTATCGTCGTTGAGGATCGTTCGATGGCTGATGCTTTCTATAGATTATAGGTTTTTCTGCACCTTTTATTTGCTTTGTGTATTTGGCTTCAATGACCTTTGTTTTGATGTTATTATGCACTTTAAGTTTCGTTAATTTAGTCGTTTTCCTTTTATCATTTTTTCCGTTTTTCCTAGTTGTTAATTTATGTTATTTGCTTTAGTAGTTTAGTTGTTAGTTCTCGTTAGATTAGTTGTTTATTTCTCTTATCGATTATGATCATGCTTGCATTGTTATTATGAAGTTGATCATGATGATGTTTGTTTTCGGCTAAGTTTATCGGTTTGGTGTGCTTAGGGTCGTTTAGAACCATCGGGATTGACAACCCCGATCGTGGAGACGATTCCGGCACACTAGACCCTCGTTTTCTTTATCATTTTAAAATTTTTCAATTTTATTGCTCGTAGATGTTAGAAAACCTCAAACCTTATTTGATCGCGTGTTTAGTTTAGTTTTTATTTTCCGTTTCTACGTACGTAAAATCGAACACCGGAATAATTTCTGATTAGTCTTCCTTGTGATTCGACTCGAGTCAACTTATCGCCTACAATAGCTCCGTTCTCTTGCGGATGAGCTTTTTATTATTTTAAATGCGAAAAAGTTCGATTCACATATAATTTATATCGTATCTTATATATTATCCGTTTCAACCAGGGCTTGGAAGGTTGAGTGGGATATGCCCGAGAACAAGAAGAAATCCGAGCAGTGCAGCAAGAACAGGAAGAGCGAGCCTGCTGGGCCGGGTACTGGGATGTCGAAGCACACGGGGGGTGCTAGATCTACTATCGACTATACTTTGGATATAGTAAGTAATTTTAGATTATAATAATATAATATTTATTTGTTTAATTTTAATGTTAATTATTTGAAAATTCTATTTGAATACAGGAGCGGGAGGCGGGTTCGCCGGCTACGTGCTACGATATTTTTAAACGCACGCACCAAAAGAAAGATGGCGCGTTTATCGATAGGAGATCTAGTCTTATTAGTGTGAGTCTCTTTCTTATTTTTAACTTATTCTTTGATTTTAACGTAAAACTTTAATAACGAGTTGTATTTCAGGAGGAGTACAAGCGACATCTGACCCAGGAACAGGAACGTGCGTCTTCCCAGGAGGAGAGTAACGAGGTTGACCAGGACCAGGTTTCCTCGGCGTCGCCTGGTTGAGCAAGGGACGGCTTTACGGCACCGGTGCGTATGGGAAGATTGTGGCTGCTGCGAAGGGTTTGTTGAAGGGCGGCTCTTCCACCTCCTCCCAGGCTGATAGGAGTCAGATCAGAGAGCTTGAGGCGCAGGTCGAGGCTCAGAGGGCGCAGCTCGAGGCGTTTCAGCAGCAGACAGCCGAGGAAAGGCGACAACGTGCGGAGGAGGCAGCCGAGGAAAGGCGACAACGTGCGGAGGAGCGCCGGCAGCAGGAGGACTTTCAGGCGCGCATGGCTGCCCAGATGGCACAGATGGCTGAGATGTATACTCGTGTCCAGGAGCAATTACCCCCTCCCCATCAGCAGCAGCAGTACCCCCCTCCCCATCAGCAGTACCCCCCTCCCCATCCATAGAACATTTTTATGGTTCATATAAACTTTGTTACTGTGTCGATCGAACGTATGTAATTATTCTTAAATTCTCAAATATTTTTTATAATGATTGGTTTATTTATTTGTCACCTCTTTAATTATTTTTTTCAAATTTTTGGGAATTTTGATAATTGAACAGGCACTAAAATTAAAAATTAAAAATTAATCAAAAAAAAATTAAATTCGAGGGGAAAACCCCTCGGAAATCCCTCGAAAAGTAAAAATATTAAAAAAAACAAAAATAAAACCGAGGGGATATTCCCTCGGAAATAGAAAACTCTGAAGGGCAACAAATCCCTCGGAATTCCGAGGGAAAAATGATCCCTCGGATTTCCGAGGGTTTTGTTTCCCTCGGAAATTTAAAAAATCCGAGGGAACCGTTCCCTCGGATTTCCGAGTGATTGCATGGAGAACATTCCGAGGGAATCTATCCCTCGGAAATCCCTCGATTTCATATTTCCAAGGGAAATATTTCCTTCGGAACAAAATTTCGAGGAGGGTATTTCCGAGGGAAATATTCCCTCGGTTTATCCCTCGGTTTGCCCAAAACCGAGGGATTTTCTCTTAAAATCGAGGGAAAAATCCCTCGAAAATTGTGATTTTTTTTGTAGTGTATGCTACATTTCTTTTCTTCTCTCGTCCGTTCTTTTTCTTTTAAAAAAAAAAAATAGATGTGGTTATAAATTGTGCAAGATCGGATTCGAGTTTATTTGGAGAGAAATATATTGTGGATAATTCATCTCGATATATATAACAAAGATATAAACAAAAATAAAAATTATTCATGAGTGTATTAAGAATCGGGTAGTAAAAACCCAGATGCAGATAGAATTGACCATCATGTACTTAGTACAGATCCATTATGCACTCGAATAAATATATAAGAGGCGGTATACAAGTGATGAATTATGAATATGTAATCATAAATTTATATTCATTACACATATCTTGTGTACCGTCATACATAATGAATATGCTATAGATGAATATTGAATATAAATTAATAATTTCGTATTCAACATTTAAAAATATTTTTGTGATAAATATACAATAAACGAGTGAAAAAACCACGTCCATGACATACACGATATCCGTTCAATTTTGGCCTTTTACCTTTTATACAACCTTGTCATTTAAACAACCAAGAATCAACCTTCATTTTTTTTTCTCTCTCCAGGTTTTATTATTTTATATGTTTGAGTATGTAATTAATTAATGTAATCGAGTATTGTGATCAATTATATGTCACAAATTTTAATCAACATTATAATCCATACTTTCTTTCTTTAATAATCACCGAAATGCGATTAAACATATTTTGTTAACAGAAATCAAGTAAACTAATATGAATATCCGCGTTTAGGCGGACATATATAAAAAATGCATAAAAATGTAAAGTATATCAAAAATAATATATAGAGTTCAGAAAGTGAATTATTAATACAAAAAAGAAAAAAAAATGTTTACTTTAAATTATGGAAAATTTCTATATTAACTGTATATTAACAATACTATCATTTTTTTCGCAACAAATAATCTTCAATTTTTATGGCTCTTAACTCGAAATACTTTGGCATAAAGCTAACAGTGGCTTACTGGTTTTGTCAAAATAATTTGGTAATACTAAATTAATATACAATTATCTTACGTTAATACCATAATTATTTTTGACGTAGCGTACCAGTTGAACATTGTTCCTCATTTAAATATGTCGTTTTATTGATTTACAAAAAATAATAACATGTCAAGATTATCTTAGTTAGTAATTTCTATATACATACTAAGATTATAATGCGAAAAAAAGAAAGAAAATAGTGATCCAACAAATGAGAATATTTTTTATCAGTTTGATCGAAAAGATCATAATTTTTCCCTCAAAAAACAAAAAATTATACATAAGTCATAATTAAAGAAATTAATAAGCAAATCAATTTTCTAATTGACATATTTGGTGTGTGGGACTTTGGATTATTTTCGAATTGTTTGACCATTTTTAGTGGATGAATTGAAAATAATAATTATTTATAAATAAAATCAGTTAAGTGTAGACAAAATATACTCTTTGTAAAAAAGAACTTCAACTTAACAGTATAACTAATATTAGTAAATAATAATAATACTAACAAACATGATTTCAAATAAAAACACACCCGAATACAAATGTTTTTATTGTCATGTACTATCACATAAAGTTTAAACTTGAACCTCTTATAATTCTTGAAATCACGTTATATAAAATTAATTGTTACAAAATTTTTATAAAAAAAATAGTAAAATTATTTATAGATTAAATCAGATTTATATATGATTTCTAAATGTTCTCTATAATTAACTTCGTAATAAAATCCATATATACTATTTTTTTATAATTAGTTCATTAATTATTATTGATTAAGTTGATTTTCTATAACTCATTCATTTTTCTATTAGTTTTATTAACAATTATCCATTATCTCAAATCTTCTATATAATTGTTATTCAATCTAGAATTGTAATAGATTCAAGGAAAAAAAAAACAGGCTCTCCAGAGTGGCGACTTGATACCATACAAACATCACTGCACTACAAATGAACAATTTCCTCTTACAAAATATCTAAAGAACACACAATAATGATTCTTTCAAATTACCTAAAAATTGACACATGAAATCATAAAAATATGTTCAATGGAAGCTTAACCAGGAGTCATTGCTGATGCATTCAAAGTTTGAAGTCGAGGTCCAGGAGCAGAACTGCACAAGAAACTCAAAACTCAAAACAAAAGTGAATAGAATCTAAATGAGGATAAATCCATGGAATTTTAAACAATTTGCATAGATTCTCTTTGACAAATTAATGAGAAGAACCTAAAACCCCTTATCACAACTCGATGAGAAACTATTAATAAATCAAAACTGATTGCCGAAGAGTAAAAAAAGCATTGAAACTAAATTGAAGAGAGAAAAAATCCTCAGTGTTGTTTAGATCTTGATTACGCATAAACCCAAATAGCA
Organism: Phtheirospermum japonicum; assembly: GCA_014905375.1. Lineage (NCBI taxonomy): Eukaryota > Viridiplantae > Streptophyta > Magnoliopsida > Lamiales > Orobanchaceae > Phtheirospermum > Phtheirospermum japonicum. The sequence goes on from BMAC01000501.1 coordinate 927,884, forward strand.
TCATCTAACATAAAAACACAAAGTACAACTGTAGAAAAAAAAACATACCGACGAATTTATATAAAAATATAGAAAAAAGAAAAGAAACTCACCTCAAGTCCATGTATGAATTTAGGAATGTTTTGAGGAATTGTCCAAGTTTAGATGGCCAAATTCCGCTAGAATTTATCTAACGAATATTTCATAAACAATAACATATTAAAACTATTTTAATTTTTAATACACTGAAACTAACAATAATAAAAAAGGCTGAAAAATAGTAAAGTACTATTAATAACTCAATTATTCAAAAATAATAATATGTCATCAATCAAATAGCACAACAAAAAAAAAGTATTTTATCGAGGCAAAAATCCCTCAGTAATAAGCTAAAATCACTCGGTAATCAAATTACCAAGGAAAAGTTCCCCTTGGTAAAAATTTACAAGGGGAATTTTGCCCTTAGTAAATTTTTCCAAGGGATTACCGACGGTTCCTTTCTTCGGTAAATTCCCTTGGGCTTGATTATATTTTCCCTCGGAAAAACCGAGGGGAAAAATACCCTAGGAAAGACCGAGGGGAATATTCTCCTCGAAAAAACCGATAGTTACATCCCCTCGGTATTCCCCTCGGTTTTGGAAAATATTAAAAAATAATATTTTTGGAATTTTCCGAGGGGAATTCCCCTCGGTTTTTTTCATTTTATTTTTAAATTATTTTTTAATATTAATTTATTTTCTGTTTATTTATTAAAATACCCCCAAATTTAAAAAAATCATTAACTAACAGACAAATAAATAAACTAATTATTATAAAAAAAATTTAGAAATTTAGAATTATTAAATTTGTTCGACAAAAGTGTTTAGTAACAAAGTTTATAAAAATATAAAACTGTCCTATGACGGGGGAGGCTGCAGCGGGGGGTACTGCTGCAAATGAGCATACAGGTCGGCCATCTGGACGTTCATCTGCGCCTGAAATTGCTGCTGCTCATGTAGTAGCTCAGACTCCGGCGCTGTCGCTCAGACTCGATGTATCGTTGCTCCATCGCCTCCTGAGCTCGTCCCGTGGCCTCTAACTCCTCCCTCTCCGCCTGGAGCTGCGCCTCGAGCTAATTCACGTGGGCCCTATCATGCTGGGAGGAGGAGGAAGAAGAGCTGCCTCGAAAACCCTTCACTGCAGCCACCACCTTCCCGAACAAGCCGGTGCCGTGGTGTCGACCCTGGCTCGACCAGATGACATCAAGATAAACCCGGTCAGGGTCAACCTCGTTATCCGGATCCTGGGAAGACGCACGTACCTCCTCCAGACGACGCTCGTACTCCTTTTGAAATACAACTCGTTAGTAAATTCTACATTAAAACAAAAGAACAAGTTAAAAATAAGAAAGAGACTCACATTAGTATTACTGGATCTCGCATCGATCCACGTGCCGTCGTGCTTCCTGTGCGTACGTACAAAAACCTGGTACGTATTGGCAGGCGCAACCGTCTCCCACTCCTATATCCAAATAAAATTATCAAATAATTAACATTAAAAATAAACAAATAAATAATATATTGTGGATCGAAATTACTTACGATATCATAAGCATAATCCACCGTAGATCTATACCCTCTATGCTTCGACATCCCAATACCCGAATCAGCAGGCTCGCTCCTCCTGTTCTTGCTGCACTGCTCGAGCCTCCTCCTATACTCGGGCTTATTCCACTCAACATTCCAAGCCCTAGTTGAATTGTATGATATAAGATGATATTAATTATAAAAAAACTCTAATTTACTAAGAAAATATATAACATAATCCTTTACCTCCAGATCTCCTCGGTAACGCATGTCAGTAGCTGACCACCATGAGAATCATGATACTGCTTATGCTCATTCAGCCGCTTCCCATACTTGTCCGACATCGTTACCTTAAATGCTTTCTCTATCTGCTGTACAGTATACTCGTCCGTGTCCCAATAACAAATATCCTACAAAATAAAACAATAATTACAATTCAATTTATACATAATTCTCAAGTTACAACAGAAAGATTAATAAATTTGGATATAAAATAATAATTACCTGAAACATGTCCCACCATATTTGACGAGTCTCCTCAGGGACTGCCTTATACTGCCACCCGGTGGGATGGAGCTCCTTCTCCATAATCTCCCGAAAAATAGTGGTCACCTTGACCTCCCTGCTATGTATCATGTAATTGTGTTTGTGGTTACAAATATAATTTAATAATAATGATGATTAAAATTTTAAATTATTAATTTACTTACTTCCTCCTGGCGATATAAACAAGGTATCTCCTCCATGGTGGGCCCAAATGTCATCTGGATGTACCCGCATCGGACGTTGTCGGTGTCGATATGCTGGTATCCGCGGTCGCCGACGCTGAATGATTAGTACAAATGTCAATGTAATCATCATCGAAATCACCTAAACGATTAGCCAACCCCATATCCGATTGACCCGGGCTGCTGGGTCCACGACCTCTCGGCATCTAATAAAATTATCAGATAATACGAGCATTTTACAAAATACCAGTATATATTATATATCAACCATTTTAATAAACCCAAACATGAAATAAATTAGTTGAAAACCACCATCAGTTTTTAGAATAATTTTGAAAACCGTTATTAGAGGGACGAAGTCTCCCGGCCGGCGCAGTACACCACGTCATCACCGACGTCTTCCCAAATCAATCACAACCAAATCATAACAACAAACCATAACATACATTAAATTAACATGACCGATCACCACGGTATTTAAAAACCACCATCGCATACACTTTAAAAGATAATTTCGCAATTGAACTTTGAATGAACACTAACGAACTCTAATTGCATAATCGAACCCTATTTGAACTAACGAAGCATAATTATACAATTATTCCTAAATTCAACCCTAATTATATAATTATTCCTAAATTCAACCTTAATTATATAATTACTCCTAAATTGAACCCTAATTATACAATTATTTCAAAATTGAACACTAATTATATAATTATTCCAAAATTAAACCCTAATTATATAATTATTTCTAAATTGAACCTTAATTATATAATTATTCCTAAATTCAACCTTATTCATATAATTATTCCTAAACTCAACCCTATTTATATAATTATTTCTAAATTCAATCCTAATTATGTAATTATTTTTAAATTAAACCCTATTTTACAATTATTTTTAAATTGAACCCAAATTATATAATTATTCCTATATTGAACCCTAATTATATAACTATTTCTAAATTGAACCCTAATTATATAATTATTTCTAAATTGAACCCTAATTATATAATTATTCATAAATTAAACCATTATATAATTATACTTAAATTCAACCCTATTTATATAATTATATCTAGATTCAACCATATTTATATAATTATTTCTAAATACAACCCCAATTATATAATTATTTATAAATTAAACTCTAATTTTAAACTAATCAATATTTAAATCATTATTATAAATTAAACCCTAAAATGAAACCTTAATTGCAAATTAAACACTAGCTTAAACTATAATTACAAATTAAACTCTAAATTATATATTATTATAAATTAAACCCTAAATGAAACCCTAATTGAAAAATAAACTCTAAATTATACCCTAATTGCAAAATAAGCAATAATTAAATCATTATTATAAATTATACCCTAAATGAAATCCTATTTTCAAATTAACCCTAGATTAAACTATAATTAGAAATTAAACCTTAAATTAATAAATTATTAGAAATTAAACCCTAAATGAAACCCTAATTTTAAAATAAATAATAATTAAATCATAATTATAAACTAAACCCTAAATGAAACTCTAATTGCAAATTAAACTCTAAATTAAATCCTAAATTAGTACATCATTAGAAATTAAACCCTAAATTAATACGTAAACCCCTGATTTAACTCAAACTATATACTAATACACTAATTAACATATAAATTCATAATTGAAAACTAATACAAAAATTAACCCTAAATTTATATAAAAAAAATAAAGAAAATTCGGAAATTTCTTACCTTGAAGGTTGGCTGAAGGAGGCGGAGGCATCTACAGCGATGGAGGCGGTGGCGGAGCAGCAGATTCAGGCGGCGGAGGCGGAGCTACGGCTTCAGCGGTGACGTCGGCTTCCGGTGAGGGGCGGCGATTGAAGGATTTTTTTTAAATCAAAAAAAATAGAAAATGCGTATTTACCGATCAACACCCGATTCTCGTGGTTCCATGACATCGAGATGCACCCCTTGCCACCTCATTCGTAAAATTATAGGGTTGAAATGCATTGTGACTGAAGACTCACCCTGTCTGAGATCATGTGAAATGTTCTTGATCTGAAAGAGTTCCGCCACATTGTCGGTACTGGAATACGTATCGCGTGTTGCGTCCCATATTTCCTTCGCGGTTGAATACAACAGAAAGTTCTCCCCAATTTCTGGCGCCATGGAGTTGATCAGCCAAGACATGACTGAATTATTTTCGACTCTCCATTTTTTGAACTGAGGATCGCTAGAGCTAGGCTGAGAAATAGCTCCAGTAAGATAATCTTCACGTCCACGTCCACATATGGACAATATCATTGGGTGAGACCATTGGAGATAGTAATGGCCAGTTAATTTATGACTGGTTATGGGAATGGAGTTGTTGTCCATGGGACCATGCATATTTTAGATTTGAGGTGTGGGTGAATTTCCACTAACTAAAGGAGATTTTACCATGAGGAAGGTAAAATGTTTCGAGAAACAGAAATTTTGAGATTATGTGAGAATCAACAAGCAGAGTAGAAGGTTTGATGATGAAATTTTTTTTAGACAACTTGGAGGCTAGAGCTTAACCACGCTCTGATACCATGTAGATTTTGGAGAAGCTTTTGATGATCTTATTAACCTCTGAAAGGATACATATATACACTTCAAGGAATCAGATTTAATCCCTAAAATTCAGGAAATAAATCTACAAATCTTTGCAACAAATATTCCTAAAAATTTGCGATCCTAAAAGTCTGTGATCAAGAAAATCTGTTATACAATAATATATCCCTAAAGATCTGCTATTAAAAATCTCCTAATTTGCCTAGCTTGATTTTCTACACGAAGAATAAAATAACAGATCTAAAATTGAAGATTATGCAACAACAGTCTGTACATTTTGACAAAAAGTTTTTTTTGAAGATTATGAAGACACAATAACAAAGGACAGTAAATAGTTTTGAATAGACAAAGCAAAACAAACGGCAAGTTAAATACAAAATTGTGCACCAATTTAAATAATTGTTGGTTTAACATTCAATTTTCATATCAGAGTCTAAGAACTGAAAATATAAAACCATCAATATATATAATTTAAAAATCTTATTCAAAAATAGACGATGCAAAAAATGAATACAATTATTTTTAGAATTGTATTACAACCATATTAAAATAGTTTAATTAAAAATATATAAAATTCACAAATTAAATTCAAGTGAAATTATTATATAAAAAAATTATCAATTAATAATATCATGGGAACATAATATCACTTCACACTACTCAGACTGAAGAACAACAAAAAATACTTGCTCAACTATTTTGGGCATAGAGAAACAATGTCAAAACCTGAAAACAACATTTGAGAAAGGATGCCGAAATCTGAAATCAATTTATGCCCAAAATAAGATCAATATAACCTTTCTGAAATCTGATCGATTTTGTGAAAAATAATTTACAGGAATACAGTTAAAGGAAGACGATTTATAAAATTAAAAAAAAAAATAGATGAAAACTAAATTACATTCTTTAAATAGGTCGAAAAGTCCTTAGAAGGGCTTATATGTTATTTGTTAACCAATACAAAAACAATATAAGGAAAAAAAAAAGAGGTAGAACTTTGGTCCAATTTACATATTAAATCCTTAAATAGTACAAAGTGTAAGATCTTCAAAATTTTAAAACCAAAGAAATTGTATCAAAATCATTAGACAAACAACAACAAAGATCCAAATCAGATTAAATGAACAAAAAAAAGAACTAAAAATTATAATCACAAAATAAAATAGAATGATGAATTACAGATCGATAATCTCCATTCAAAGAAAATAAAAAATAAAGATCGATAATCCTCAAAGTCATATTCATAAATCAGATTAACAAAATAAAAGATCATATTCAGAATACTGGTATCAAGACCGATTGAACAATCCCCAATTACAAAATAAACTTCAGATTCACAAAAAGCTTGAATTAAATAAATACTAAGACAGAACCAACACAAATGCCAAATAAACACAACGCAGTTATGCGAATTGCAAATAAACTCATACACTGTCAAACAATTTAATCGTCAATTCAAAACCTAAAAGAAACAATGGAGACCCTATTCCTCAATAATTACAAACCCAGCGCTAAATAAAAGAATAACAAAAGAAAATGAGATGAATGGTTAAAAAAAGTCAAAGAAGAAAACCTGCAGATCTAGAGTTTTGGAGTTTTTCGTTTGTACCTCAATCAATCTACTCCTTTGGAAGGCGGTCAACTAAAATTAAGCCACCGTTATGGTTGTTTTATTGTAGCACCTGGAGTTGGCGATTGATTTCTACGATTGATTGCTACAAGGCGATTGAATAATATGCCAGAAAAAAAAATAAACCTAAACTTTTTTGGGATAATCATCAATTTGGTACAATAATTCGGATATAGAAATAGTTTTATTTTGTAAATGATGAACAAATGAAAATGATTCTTTGCAAGTAAATTATGAAGAAAAAAAAAAGCTATTTTATACTCATAACAAATTTACAAAAAATGAAGCTTTTTAGAAAAATGACGTGAGGATATCACGTCAGATTTCAAATACACCACCAAATGTCACATGTCATTTGAATTATTGTGAACTTCACACATAAGTAAAGTGTCAATAGAATTAACAATATGTGTTGATGTTGTGTTTTTAGATATTTAAATAAGTATGAGTGTTTTCGAATGGAAATTGTCTTTCTATGTATAAATAAGACGAAATTAATTTTTTGACCTTGTAAAGAGGTCACTCTTGAACGTACCCCCTTTATTCTATTTTATGCTTTTAGCTCTTTTTCTTAATAGCTGGGCGAAGTGGAGAGAGAAACAATACAAGTTTTTTAAATTAGGGGGAATTGCCAAATACTCCCCCTAGAAAAATGTGTTTGTCAAATACCCCAACTAGTTTTAAAAAATGCCAAATACTCCATACATAATTGTATAATTACCAATTTGGCCTTCCTTATAATTACACCATCAGATTACCAAACCTACAAACACAAGCCACAACCGTCTCAAGCCGCAACCAAAGTCATCTTTTTCTGGGACGATGATGGATGAATCTTCACCGCCAGGACCCGAACACCACCGTCGAATTGTCGGCGCCTTCGCCGAATTGTCGTGGCTTCACTGCCGGTCTCCATCCATCGCCGCCGACTGTGACGCCTGGTCTGCTCAACACTGCTGCCGTCGGATAAGGTGAAGAGGAGCGTCACCTCGCCGGTTGCTGCGAGATGCCGCCGTCGATGCCGCCATGGTTCGGTAGTCGGATTGCCACCGCCGATTTGCTGGTGCTTTCCCGATTTTGCCTATTTCCGATTTTGATAATTATCATGTGCTAGGGTTTTAATGTGTTGAATTCATTTGCTGAGTTGCTTATTTGTTAGATCTTTTTAATCATCAATGTTAAATCGTGAGTAATTACTGTGATATTAGGCTAACATTTGGGTATTTTTATATTAAACAGTTATTTGGCTCTGATTAACAGCAGCAAGCCCAGCGGTGATGTAATCCGCGATCGGCTAGCGCAGGCTAACTGTTTGCCGTTTTATGATAGGCAAAACGTGACGAACGTCAACGGGTTGGACTCAATATACTGGGATTTGATCGTGGAGCTCTCGTGTACGGTGGAGCCGCCGCCGGTGAAAATCCCGACCGGAAAGCTCCGGGCGACGTTTGTTCTGAAGAGAGACGAAATAAATTCACTCAAGGATTTGGTACTGGCGAGATCATCGGGCCCCACCGACGTTGCCCATCTCTCGTCCTTCACAGTCGTCTGTGCGCTCGTGTGGGTTTGCTCGGCGAGAGGTGTGGTGGCGGACGACGACGAGACGGAGTATTTCGATTTCGTGGCGGATTGCCGGGCCCGGATGGAACCGGCAATGCCGCGAATTACTTTGGAAATTGTGTGGCGCTGGTGAAAGCGGGAGCTAAAAGCACAGGGAAGTGAAAAGGGTGGGCCCGAGGGGTTTGTGAAGGCGGCGAAGGCGATTGGGGAGGCGATTTAAGGAGAATGTGTATAATGAGAATGAGATTTTGTGTGGTGCCGAGAAGTGGCCGGAAGAGTACGGGAAGCTTGTCGGAAAGCGGCAGTATGGGGTGGCGGGATCGCCGAGGTTCGACTTCTACGCAGTGGATTACGGGTGGGGAAAGGCTAAGAAGCTTGAAGCACTATTCATTGATGATGGTGCAGTTTTGTCGTTATGCAAATCCATAGATTTTGAGGGTGGTCTTGAAATCGTCTTGTCCAAGCCCATGCCTCAAATGGATGCGTTTTCTCGAGTGTTTAGGGAGGTTCTTAGCGAACTGTGTTGCAGTTCAAACCAAAAGGCATGATTGTTTTGAGCTCCAACAAACAGTTATAAACTGAAAGGGTCTTTTAAGCATGCTCTTAGTCATTTGTCATTCAAACCATGATATATTTTCTTTATCCAAGAATTTTAATTTTCAATGAGTTTTTTAGCAAGCATTCACTAAAGAAAAAGCTCTAACATATAGTATAATACTAATATACAGTTATTGAAACCATGAATGCTAGCCAAATCTTAGTTAGCACCTAGTATCACAATTTCTACTTCACATCATATGTTCTTTTCCTCATTTGATGTTTAATTCATCTACACAACAAAATATATGTATATATCCCATATAATATGCATAATTAAACTGGTAAATAAGTAAAATTTTGAATTTCGGGAATAATTAGTCAATCCAAACACATCTCGCGATTTAAATAGCACCAGCACACTGAAAACTAGAGTGGGACCAACCCAAACTTCTCATTAATCACATCCAATCAACCACATGTAATTAGATATTGATGTTCTTGATTTGCAAATTAAGCATAATGGTGCCCCTAATAATGTAGCCGTCTCATTCTTTTTTCCCCTCCTTTCTTCCAAAGAGGACATAAATCAAATCTATAGTGCCATAGCTTTAACCAACTACTCTCTCTAGCTCCTATCTAGTTTCTCTTTTCATGCTTCATCCCAGAAAAAGAAAAAAACCCTGAGCAAAAACAACAATACATTCCAAAAACCAAACAAAACCCTGACCAAAACCTCTCCTTAAATGGGCTTTCTATGCTCCATCACTCTGCTTTTCTC
>BMAC01000502.1:5312-16843 GCA_014905375.1 Phtheirospermum japonicum
ATAAAATATCCTTTTAAAAAATACGCAAATCCCATTACTTTTCGAAATAAAATACCTGAGTGGGAACCCATTAATGGATCTAAAAAGATTCAATCCAACCATCCACCTTTCCAAGGAATTAGAGTTAAGTCTTTCCAAGGAATCCAGGTAGATGCAATTCCTCTAAAAAATACTAATGATTGTGATAAAACTCTAAGAGTGTTAATCGATCAAAATAATTATACTAATATTCATTTAAACTCTCTAGGAAAACAACTGGATAGAATAGAAAAATATTTTCAAAATCAAACAGTTGTATCAATTGATTCCTCATATATATTTAACATATTTCATATTTCTATGATTTATTTTATTATTTTATAATATTTATATATTTTTTTATTTATTAAAATTATTTTAATTCATAATATTTTAATTAAATTTTAAATATTTAGGATTTATTTATTTATTTATAATATATGTGGTTTTTTGTGACTTTTTTAATTTTAATTTAATTAATATATATTTATTATTTAAATACGAGTTTTTGGTATTTATTTAGTTGATTTTATAAAAAAATTTAAATTTATATTACAATTATTATATTTTTATTGGTTAAAGGTTGATTTGGTAATTGTATAATTATGTTGATATAAATTATTTATAAAATAAAAAATACAGCAAATTGTGACCAAAGTACAACTAGATTATTCAGTTGTACTTAAATTGTACTCAAACAGATTGATGTGATTAGATTATGACACAATCTAATTATAAACTTTGGGGTACCTGTTGACAAACAAGTACGTCTACCGATAATTAGAAAATTCTAATTTATTATAAATTTTTCATTTTGTCTTTGAATACAAAGACTAAACAAGAAAATGCACGCAGTGATTTGTAATAAAAGTGACTAATATGATTGTTTCGCAACTAACTAAAGGGAGAGTTTGAAACCATTGACATGTGATGATAACAAGTTAAACTATAATTAGACGTATAATGTAGTCTGCAAAAAGTTATTTCATAATATATAAATATGGAGTTATTTACCTTTGATTTGTTTTATGGAGCGAATATACGTACCCCATCTATTTATGAGTTCACCTAATACAAAAATAAAATCAAAAAAAATGCTAAATTATCCCCTCTCCCCCCACCAAACACTAAACAACCGAATACATTATCTTCTCCAACCCTTCACCACAACTCCAACTCTGCCATTAGCGTCTCCCATCACACCGGCGCCGCAACCGTCAAACAGGAAGAAGAAAAACGGTGATGGGTGATGAAAGGTAAGTGACGTATCTGGACGACAAAGGGTAAGAAACAAATGCAAAATAGGGGTGTTCATTTCTGGTTTCTCGAACATAACTCACGTGTTCGAACGTTTTGATCAAACAATACAACGTTGTTCGAAAAAAAAAATTCGAACAACCCTTTTTTAGCCTAAAATGGGTGTTTAGATCAATTTTTCGAACATGTATTTTGTGCTTGAGTCGATTTTTTGATGTATTGTGTTCGRAAAYCTAATTCGAATAACTTTTTTTCAAGGCATTTTTTTCTTTTTTCTTTCTTCAATGGTACGGGGGCCATGGCAGCAGCGGCAACGTATTTCTGTGTGCATGTTTTGTTTATACTTTTAAATAGCCGACGACCATGGCGGTGGCGGCGATGATGGACGGCGACTGTAGTGGTTGTGGAGAGTTGAAGAAAATGAAATATTTGGAGGTGTAGGGTTTAAGGGTAATAGTGAGTTTTATGTTATAACATTTTTTAGTGGGGTGAACTAATAAATAAACGGGATACGTATATCCGTACCATTTATTTTAAATTTGATTATATTGACCAATAATCGTGACTTCAGTATTTTAGGTTATTATATTATATTAATAAATCAATAATATTACACTTATATCGAATAAATTTACATTATCCATTTTAATTCCCTCCGTGCATCGCACGGGTTAAACACTAGTTTTTTTAAAATCTGAATAAATTGCTCTGTTGATGAATTCTTATCAGAGATTCGTAAACTTAGTTATTGTATATATGGAAAAATTGACAAAAAGTCTACACTCCAAGATTATTTGCCTTAAACTCCAACAAAAGAAATCTCTTGATAAATAATCATTTTTCTCACCTTGGTACTGCGATACTATTAATCCTACCTAATTGTATTCCATTCTCATCTATTATTTAATCACCACATGATTATGCAAGGATGAGTTTAATCTTTATCTTTAATTTAGACTAAATGACAATTAAAAAAAGTCGGATTATTACAATTCCCAAATTTTTTTCCTTTTTTCGAAGATCCTCATACCAAACATAGAATAAAAATAATTCAATTTATCTCAGAATACTCAGACAAGAAAAATAAAAAAGAATTGAAATGCTTAAAAAAAATGGGTGATGCTAGGTGGACCGAATTGCTCCATGGAGCAACAAGACAAAAAGGAAATCTTAATAATTTACACATATTTATATTATTTATTAATTTTATATTTACCTTTTTACCCCTTTTTGTTATATTGGAAAGAAATGTATTAAATTTTGTTTCCTTATTTCTTCCATCTTTTCAGTCGCCTCCTCCAACCCCAAATCAATTTGCCGTCTTTTTTTTTTCTCATCTTCTTCTCCATTTCTCTCCAATCGGCCAATTGGCTAAGTACCCTCCGTCGACGGGAAAACGGCGACCGTGAATCGGCAGCGGTGATGGGGCAGCCCTGATCAGTGGAGGCGACGATTCCAAAGGCTGTGACCGGTGTCCGGTTTTCTTCTCCTCTTAACCCTGCAATTTCCCTTCTTCTCCACGGTCTCACCAGCTATACTCCAAGGTTCCAGTACGCTCCACGGACGGCAGCGCACAATAAGTTGGAAATGCAGGCGGTGGCCAACGATGGCTGGTGGCTCGACTTCCAATTCGAGACCTAATCCTTGGGTTCCTGGGTCCGTTTCAGTTCGTGGGCCCTAAAACGGGCTGACGGTTCACGGCGTCTCGGTAGCAGAGTCAGGTGGAATTCTGGTTCGGTGGCCTTGGATTTGATGGTAGTTGATTTTAGGATGGAGTTCTGCAGTTCAAGACGGACGGCATTGACCTTGTCGAGAAATGGTTTGGTGGTGAAGGTTTTGATGCCACAAGTACAGTCACCGGCGCCGGCAATGGATACCATCCAGTCCTTCAAAGGCTACGGCAAAGTCAACGCTCTCGAACAAGCCGAGTTCCGAAGAAAAACTCGAAAATGCATAATCATCGTCACCATTTCATCACTTGTACTATTAGCTCTCGTCATCGGGATCGTCGCTGGAACCGTAGCCCACAACAAGAGCAGCACCAATTCCGGTGAATCTCCGATGAACCTCACGACGGCGGCTATCAAGTCAATCTGCGGCGTCACCCAGTACCCAGAATCGTGTGCCGCAAGCTAAGAGTCGTCAAACTCCACAAACCCAGGAAAAATCTTCGAGCTCTCGTTAATGGTGGTTTTAAGCTCCCTGGAAAAAATATCCACTTTTCCGGCGGAGTACATGAACAAAACAGACGACTTATTAGTGAAAGAAGCGCTAAGCGTATGTGACACTGTGCTAAACGACGCCGTCGAGACCCTCAACGACTTGATTTCCGCCATGCACGACAAAGACCTCCTCTCTAAATTCGACGACTTGAAAACGTGGCTGAGCACCGTCGTCACGGACCAAGAAACGTGCTCCGACGCTTTGAAAGAAGCGAACGCCACTTTCGCTGGTGAGGTCGGGTTTTTGATGAAGAACTCAACCGAGTTCGCGAGCAAAAGTTTGGCCATCGTGTCTAGGATCATCGGAGCCATCGGGGATTTCAAGATCCCGATTCACTGTATACAGAACCGCATTTATCCTCCTTATCCTTGTACACGCGTGCCTAATTTTTTCAAACGACATTTTCTATAATTAACCCGACAAGAAACGATGCTAGAATTGAAGGAAGATAAAGATATAGACTTAAAAAGCGTTCATAGGCATGCACATCACCCGTAAAATCCACATCCACACGTGCTCGATAGATCACATCCTCCATAACACTCTTCATGCCTTGCGCCGCATACTCGGATTGATGATCCACATTAGAGTTGTACCACGGCGCGTGTACAAACACCACAAGCCACGGTGTCCTCTTCCGGTCGACCTTTCGTAAATCGGCCTTGAGCCACCGGTACCGAGGGTTGTCGAGTGCGAACCCCGGCTCTAACTTTCGCACTCTATGTATAAAGCAGCTATGAGCAAAATGTTGGAGGCTTCATCGTTCGTTCCTTGTTTCCTTCTAGTTTATTTATTTTTATTGTGAATTTGATGCATTATGTTTTAATCATTGAGGTTAAGTTCATTGTCCCGTGGAACCCTTGTTGGACAGTATTTCACGTTTGTTTGTTGGTCTCACGTACTATTATTTTGTTGTGCTATGCTTGGTTATGCTGTCGATTTTGCTGGTGGAGAAAGGGGTTTTGGGATCAAATTTGTGACATGGGCAGTTGGTATGAGTGTGTGTGATGAAGGGCGGAAATTTGAGTTGAATTTACCTTTTTTCTGGAATTTGTTTGTTTTTTTTATAGTAGTCGAGAGTACCTTTTTGGTTTATACGAAGAAAGATGGGTTTTTGTTTCAGCTCATGCCAATAATGAACACACGGGCACAAAACATTATTGAGCCATTGAGAAATGTATATCTACTTCAGTCCTCCGTAAACATAAAACATCACATTTACCTACTTCGACAGCGTACTAAGCCCAAAGCAAGCCAATAATCCAGATCTCTACATGTGAATATATAAATAATGAGCCAATAATCCAGATTTCTACATGTGAATATATAAATAATGATATACTGTAGATCCGTTTAATAAATTCTCTTTATAAATCAATCAAATTATTTTGGAATAAAGATAAGTTTAATTTCAGAATGGTAAGATATTGTGTCACATTCAATGATTTAAATATATATATTGGCAATGAATATAAATTACCTGCTCATTATTTTTGAACTTTAATTATGTTCTAAAGTGAAAATTTATAAATTTAATGCTATAATTCTTTTTTTGATCGGACAATCTTTTAAAAGGAATCTAAAGTAAATGGCATTTTTTTAGCATGACGATGTTTCTTTTAGAAAGCGAATAAAACGACATTTCAAATATTAGAACAGAAGATCAACTTAAATGAACAGAAGATCAACTTAAAAATCAACTTAAAATATTTATGGATAGGTTTTAGAAATTTCAATATTTAAATTGATTTAGCAAATCAAAACTCAGAATCAACTTAAAACAATAAACACAAATGAACAGATGATAAAATAAAAAAACAAAGTTCAACACACATAAAATATTTTGAAAAAAAAAACCCAAACTTCTCCCTCAAAAAGCAAAATCAAAGCATTTCTTAGTCGGAGAAATGTCAACTAATCATGGACCAAAAAATATGCATGAAATAATCAATGATATATTTGGCTTCTCTGATGAAGAAAATGATATGGATTGGACCTCAAGTGGCCATGGCGCAGATGAAGTTGCAAATAATGAAATTGAAGATATTTTTAAAGAAGGGGAAGAAATTGCGATTGGAGAAAATTCAAGCGACGATGCAACACGTGCAGAGTTTGACGCATACGATGGAATTAAATTTAAAAATAATGTTGAAGGTGAAGAACCGATAAATAACAATGGAGATGGGCCATCGGTTGGAATGAATATTTCCTAGCGTTGAGACTTTGCTAATTGCGTACCAACAACACGCTATAATTAAAGGTTTTTCTGTCGCGAGGTGTTCATCAAAAAAAGACAAGGACGGTTGTCACAAGTACCAAACAATTGCATGTGACAGGGGAAGAAAGTCATTTTCCAAGGGACCATCAAAGCGAATACAGTGTCCTGCAAGATTAAGTGCTGTCCTAAAACAGGGTGTTTGGACTGTAACTCGTGTGTTTAATAATCACAATCACGCGTTGGATCCTAAGATGACTAGGATGATGCCCAGCCCTAGAAACTTGACGCTTGAGATGAAACGGACCTTGGAAGCAAACGACATTGCTGGAATTAGGCCTTCGAAGAGTATTAGAATGTTAGAGGTTCAAAAGGGCGGGCCGAATAATTTAGGTTGTTTGCCCAAAGATTGTAGAAATTTCATTGAAAGTAATCGGAGGCTTAGACTCGGTGAAGGTGATGCTCATGCTATTCAGAACTTGTTTATGAAGTTGCAACAAGAAGAGAGAGATTTCTTTTATTTAATCAACACTGATGTCGAGGGAAGGCTCGCTAATGTGTTATGGGTACATCCGCGTTGCAAAGCTGCTTATGAAGAATTTCATGATGTTGTGTGCTTCGATACAACCTACCTTGTGAACCGCTATAACATGTCATTTGGCACAATAATTGGCGTCAATAAACATGGTCAATCAATTTTGCTAGGTTGTGCTTTGATATCACATGAGAACATCTCTTCATTCAAGTGGCTTTTTTCGACATGGCTGGATGCGATGGGTGGAATACACCCTAATGGTATTCTATCTGATCAATGTCCGAGCATAACGGCTGTAGTTAAGGAAGTTATGCCTAATACAAGACACCGTTTCTGTTTGTGGCACATAATGCAAAAAGTTCCAATGAAATTTAGTCACATAGCTGAATTTGATAGCGCGGTTTCCGATTTTAAGAAATTAGTTTATGAGAGCCACACAATTTTGGAGTTTGAGAGGAAATGGAATGAGTTTATTGAAAAATGTAGCTTAGAAAATAATCAATGGTTGTCGAGCTTGTATAAGGAAAGGGAAAGTTGGGCTTCCGTTTATCTTGATCATTTTTTTTGGGCCGGCATGGTTTCATCTCAAAGAAGTGAGAGTATGCATGTATTCTTTGACGATTACATCCATCATGGTAGCACGTTGAAACAATTTGTTGAGCAATATGCGATTGCTTTAAGAACGAAGATTCAAAAGGAGTCCAAGGCTGATTTTGATTCAAATAATAAAGTGGTTAAGTGTGTGTCACAATTTCTTTGGGAGAAGCAATTTGTAGATGTGTACACTCATTCGATATTGAAAAAGGTGCAAACTGAGATTCGACGTGTGATGCACTGTCATCTAATCGCGCCGACGGATGAGGAAAGGCTAGCAATGGCACAAGACATTCAAAATGGAATCGAAAAATATAAAATACTTGACAAATGCATTATCGAGAAAAAAAAATATAAGGACATTGAATTCACTGTTGAATACATACAACATGGAGGGTATCTGTCATGCAGTTGTAGGAAGTTTGAGGCACAAGGTTTGCTTTGTCGTCATGTGTTTTTAGTAATGTCTTTTTGTAACATAACACATTTGAATGAGAGATATATATGTAGAAGGTGGAGAAAAGATATTTTTCGTCCTCATACAAGGATCTTGTTTCATGGTGGGTATCCTCACATGACCGAAGCATATAAGAGTTGTAAAGAGTTAGAGAATGTATTTCAGGAGTGCGTTGATTTATGCACGGACTCAGTTCCGAGGATGGATTATCTTAAACAAAGGTTAGAGTTGCTGAAGAACGATGTGATAAATTGGCGTGAGGAAGTTATTGAAAAAAATGCAATACTCAAGTGGATATTAGCAATAATATTGCTAATATTGAGGGTGGCGTCATTCGTGATCCTGTAGTTACTCGTGGACGAGGCAGGCCAAGGACCAATAGAATTAAAGGAAAAATTGAACTGGAGTATGGTAGTCGTGATGGTCGTAAAGGTGTAGGTGGTCGAGGTTGTTCTGCTCGTGTCGAGCGAAACACGAATAAAAGCAAAAATGACAATGAGGTACAAGTGCATCCTTTTTTTTATTTCTTTGTCATATTTAAATATATTTATTTATAAGTTTCAATAGCCTGAATTTTTAAAGTTTTACATTGTTACATTAACACATAAGTTGATGAAGAGATGGTCGTGGTGTTTGTTATTTGGTGGTTATTATTATTATTATTATTATTATTATTATTATTATTATTATTATTATTATTATTATTATTATTATTATTAGTGTTATTATTATTATTATTATTAATGGATCATATTATTTTCATTATTATTTTGAATTAGTGAATGTACAACTTTTCTTTTCGATAAATATGTAAGTTTCTTGATAATGAATGTTTTTTTTTTCTTTGGAAGGGTGCACAGGCAGTTTTTGCAAACTCTAGGAAAAAGAAGGATTCCTCTCGTGAAGGTCGAGGTTTTTCAGCTCGTGTCGATTTAAACACTAACCAAAGCACAAACGACAATGAGGTGCGATTACATCCTTTTTCTTGGTCATATTTGAATATATTTATTTATAAATCTCCCTTGATGGCAGTGGTGTTTATTATTATTATTATTATTATTATTATTATTATTATTATTATACTAAATTAGTGATTATTCAACTTATATTCTTGATAAATATTTAATTTCTTGAGAATGAGTGTTTTTTTGTTTGGTAGTTTAAGTGAGTTTTTTTTTGTTGTGTTGCATCAGATTGAGCACCAGTATACCCAACATATGGTTGATAAGGGTCTTGTGGTACCATACGGTTTATATAGTTACATTGTTAGGACTAAGGATGTTGAAAGTGATGGTCATTGCGGTTTTCGTGCCATAGCTGGTCTACTTGGCTATAACGAGGAATCATGGGGACGTGTTCGAGGAGAACTCTATAATGAATTGTTGAAGAATCAAGAACTGTATTCCAAAGTGTTTAAGGAAAATGGTGGTGTTGAGAACACATTTACGAAACTCAACTACTACAAGGATGTTGCACCCAAGAAATACTGGTTTAGTTTGCCGGATATGGGACATTTGGTTGCATCGTGTTACAACGTTGCTCTTGTTTGTTTGGATGAGAGAATGTCTCAAACATACCTACCCTTACGCACAACTATCTCATATCCTCCGAGGATGCTTTGTATTGGAATTGTAAATAAAAACCATTTCATTCAGGTACTATTGCTCATTTTCATTCAAGTTATCCGATTACACGGATATATTTATTTAATAAATTTTATGATTTCTAGGTGTTCCTGAAAGAGGATTGCCCATTACCTGCAGTATATATGGGATTCTTTCCGCCACGAAATTTCAGCAGGGTGGAAGGAATTTTATAGTCCATCCCTGCTTTTATACGTGGAAAATGTAGAAATTAGTCATGGTATTCGTAGTAAAGAATTGATAAAAGTGTAGTTGGGAGAAATTAGACGTGATATTACTACCTCGCCGACGCATTATCCTCTGGACGCGTGGTTTATTTCCAGGTCGATGTGCATGATCAATCCTGAATCGTCAAAGCTATTGAATTTGTTTTAGTTGTATTTCTACTTAAACTATTGATTCTTTGCCCCATGATTTATGCTTTTGCTACACTATTATTGTCAAGAATTTTGTTCTGAATTATGAAATTAGTTGGTGCTAGATTGCTTAACCACGATTTTTATTTATTTATTTTTAAATGCATTCTCTTAGATAAAGAAAGAGAAGTAGCTTTCAGTGATTTGTTGGTTATAATAATGAAGATGTTGTTAATTTTTCATGAGCATGACAAAGGTGAAGTAATTAGCCTTTTGCATCTCTTCAGTGGCAAATATGATGTCTTGGTTGCCTGAGGTTTGATTAGAGACAATGGCTGATGAGATGAATGCCATTATAACAGCAAGTAGTAGAGTCATTTTTTTTTTCTATTGATTCACCAAGGATAAAATGGTGAAACTTGTTAATACTTGATGCGTGGCCTAGTTAGAATTAGCAGTTGAAAACTGGTAACAAAAAAATGGTGTTATATAGCTTGAGCATGCATTCTTGATATTGTAACCAACTAACTGGTAACACCCTTTTTCTTTCTCACATCACATTTGCCAAAATAAAAATCAGACAATTAAAAACCACCACAAGCTAACATACAATGATAACTTTGCATAAGATTTGAAGAATACCTAAACCAAAATAAAAACATATCAAAGAATAAGCTCTTGAGCAGCTTGAAGAAATCAACTTCACTGCTGATGTATTATATATATACAATAGTGCCTAAACTAAAAAATGAAGTTTTTCATATTCGACAGCCCCTGAAACTCGATTTAGCAATTGCCGTTTGTCGATCTCAACTAGAATTCAAATCAGATTTTCACTTTATATTAGGAATCAAACTCTGAGGATACAAAGATTGTAACTTTCGAGAGTTTAATAAAGCCGACCCGGGCGATGATTTCCACAACGACAAAAAACTTGCAAAAAGAGCACCTCTAAGTATTTTAACYAACCAACCGGAACGAGCTCRACTTGCAAAACTTGCCCAATTTCAAAATCATCAAGAATCTCTCGAGACTCCACTTGGTCCACAAATATTTCATCTTCAACTGTACTGCAAAATCCCATAAACGTGTCAAATATATCATCTAAGATGTTTTTGCAGAACCAAGTTACAAATTCAGAGGTAAGAGCAACAAATTATGCCGATGTGATTCACAGATAAAAAATAATATTTAAAAACATTTTTCAAAACTGCTACTTGGATCAACTGTAAGAACGGCCATAGTTCACCTTAGAAAATAAAATAAAATAAAAATCACCTAATCATGGTCATCTTGAGAGAGGATTTGGCGTTTGGGGAGCACATGTGTGGCCTCGCAAATCCGAAGCTTGAGTTCCCCGACTGTGTCTTGGCCGCACACTCTAAACGAGTGCTCTTTTCCATTCCACTTCACCGTCAGCGTCAGCTCCTCCTCCGTCAAAGGCGAAACCAACAAAGCCGCGAAGGATGATGACGACAACGTTTCACCGGCCATTTCAGAAAGGAGAGGAGAGGAGCGACTCACCAGAAATTGAATGGACAACCCAAATAAATTTACTCGAATCTCTCAATTGGGAATGGATCGAAGACTTACTGTAATTTTGATTTGGTGGGATTGTTTCGTGTGTTAGGTTAAGGAATTTGGGGGAAAGTATCATCTCTTGGGATGTTTGTTCAAGGGGGATGGCGTCGCTTCAACATCTCTGCCAAGTTATAAAAATACGAAGAAAAATTAGTTAGTGGAATAGGTAAGAAGATAATAGACAGTGATGGGAAGAGGAGAAAAGTCCCACATCGAAAAGGGAAAATGGTAAACTTCAGTTTAAGAGTCTTCTGTTTACCAACACCCAACGTGATCAACCCCTGGTTCGGGGAAACATATACAATGGAATTTGCTAATGGGCTCTGGATTGGCTCTATATTTGAATTGGACCATGGCTGGGGCCTGGGCTTTGATCTCTAATCGGATTGGCCCGGGCGAGAAGCATGTTCTTTTTTTTTTTTCATTAATAAAATATATTTTATGATTCTAATTTATTAACATTTTATATTCTAAAATATTTTTGTCATCAATACATTATATTTATTTTTTTATTAGTAAATTTTAATCTGTTTTTCTCTTTTTTATTGTCATCAATAATTATATTTTTTACTAAATTAGGTTTCTATTATATTTATTTATATACACTAATATATGATTATTTAAATTATAATTGATATCTTATATAATCTAT
>BMAC01000502.1:20241-38803 GCA_014905375.1 Phtheirospermum japonicum
CACGGGTTGAGAATACATTATTTTAATTTTTATATTTTAGATTTACAATTTTATATTTATCACAAATATTTTTTATATTTATCTTTTGATAAATCCCGTGTAATACACGGGTATTAAATAAGTATATATTAATTCAAAATCCTCATAATCTATGTTAAACAAGTATATATTTTACTAGATTTTATCTAATGCAATAATTTTATTTTATAACCGTAATAAAAGAAAATACGAATTATAATACTTATTAGACAATGACACAATACGAATCAAACATGCAAATATTCAGTTCGATTAACTTCATGTACAACCCTAACTACATGTAAATCTTATTATTATCATATTTATTAATAGTGGTAATTATTATTAGTATTATTATTATGATTATGATTTTGATTATTAAGTGACAACAAAAACTATTAAAATATTATATTGATAATATTTATTCCTGCAATATACATAATATAAAAAACTATTAGAAATCGAAATAAAACTACAAATCAACTACATGTAGGGTTAAAGTATTGAATCAAACCTTTCGATTTGATTCTATAATCGATTCGCTTATATCGGTCCGAATTCGAATTTGAGTTTATATTTTGATTCGAATTATCAACGAATACGAATATGAGTACTCACGTGTTCGATTCTATTATAATTATTCTCTACATATGAAATAGTTTCAATAAAAAAAATTCATTATGCAATTAATTAAATAATTTTTATTGATAATAGAATTTAAAATAATTTTATTTTTTGGAGTTCAAAATATTCTATGTATATAAAACATGAGTTATTTACAATAATCTATGTGTGTAACTAAATATTTGTAGTTTATTCAATCTAAATATAAAAATATTAAAGTATATACTAATAATTAATAAACATTGATTAGACACCAGTACAATGCGACACGGGTTGAGAGTATGATATATTTTGAATATCTCAAATTATGTAACTAATAATTAATAACGAATTTATCCTAAACATTAATATATAAAATGATCTAATAATAATAATTATTATTAAAATAGATATTAGACACGGTTTTAGAATGTGACGCCTTTTGAATTTTTGTAAATATTTAACTAAGATTTAATGAACTTAATCCAAACATCAAATACAAAAATATTTAATAATTATAATAATTATTAAATAGATTAGACATGTACTACGGGTTGGGAATAATTATTTTAATTTTTTTATTTTAGATTTAAAATTCAATAATTATCACAAATGTTTTTTTATATTTATCTTTTGATAAGTTCTGTATAATAAACGAGTGCTAAACAAGTATATATTAATACATGGGTGTCATCCGAGCCTACTATATACCTAAGTTAATATTTTCTTTTTACTATATCTTGCATAATTTAATGTATATTTTTTTAGTATATTTAGCCTAACTTAATAGTTGGTTTTATTATATTTTGACTAATTCAGAAATTTTCTTTTACACTTTTAATATAAAAATATTAATAAGTTATATATAATTAGTAGAAAAAAATCTTTATTAATTATTTTATTTAAAAGATAAATTACATATGAAATAAATTTAATTACAAAAAAAACTTATATCTGAAAATAATTAATGAATTGTATTTATAATAAAAGTTGAAATAATTTGATTTTTAGATTTTAAATATTCTGTATAGGTATATTATGATATATTTGCAATAATTTGAGTATGTAACTAAATATTAGTAATGAAATCAATCTAAATATAAGAAAGTAAATTTATATAATAATTAATTAATATTTATCAATGACAAAATGCAATGAGGCTTGAGAGTATGAGTCATTTTGAATTTTTCAGAATATGTAACTATAATTACTAACAAGATTAATTTAAATATAAAAATATAAAATGAGTTAATAATAATTAATTAATATAGATTAGAGACGAGTTGAAAATGTGACATCTTTTTAATTTTTATAAGTATGCAAATATAATTATTAATGAACTTCATCTGAATATATATATATATATAGTGGGTATATTTTATTTTAGGTATTTTTAAAAAAAATAAATAAATACTCAAGCTATAATTTGAAACGTCTTTCGAATCGAATGCGAATCAATATTCACATTCGTGTATTAAACGAATACGAATTCTCAACCAATCTGCCGAATACGAATTGAACATGCAAATATTCATTTCGATTCGCTTCATGTACAACTCTAGCTACATGTGAATCTTATTATTATCATTATTATCATCATATTTATTAATAATAGCAATTATTAATTTAAAAAATCTATTATCATCATTATTATCATATTTATTAATAGTGGTAATTATTATTATTATTGTTATCGTTGTTATTATTATTATTATTATTATTATTATTATTATTATTATTATTATTATTATTATTATTATTATTATTATTATATGAAGTTTATAATGTTCAACGTATTGAATCCGAGCTAATGTGATTGAAAGATAGTTATCATATTTATTAGGAATTTAGGTGATTTATCTCATCAATAATACTGTTAAAATACTAAAAAAAAGGAAAAGGAGAATAAAATTGGAAGGAATTATTGATCGATAATCTTGAGATGATCTTACCACCAACAATTTATGTGCCTATCTCACGCAAAGCAATTATAAATGATTGCATGAAATCTCATATGAAATAATCTCACTAACCATATATATATACACATCATTCCTTAATTATGAAAATAGTGAAAGGAAAAAGTAGGTCTACAAGGAGCTATATATAAATGGATCGTAGTTGTGACCAAATACACCACAAAAACATTCTTTTTCTCATACTTTCTTTCTCTATTTTTTAGGTTCGGATTTATTGAGAAAAAAAAATGTCTAAAACACCACCACGAAAGCGCGTTGATGGTTGGAAGCATCCTCCCTCGCCGTCCTCGGTGCAAGCTTTGTACTTCTCAACAAGAGACAAGCTTGAATCGCTTAGGAGAGATATCAGGGAAATGGTCAAAAGAGAAGTTCATACATTTGGAAGTGAAAGCATGAGGTCAATCCTCCTCGAAGGAAGCCCTTTGTTGGAGTTGTATGATATTTTTGTGGATGTTATTGAAGAGATTGAAGAAAATCGAAAAAATAAACATGTTATAATTATCTCTGATCCTTAAGCCCAGACTGCGATTTAGCATATTATTAATTTTTATTATTTCTCTGGGAACCACAAGTGATTGTAATAAATTTGATCAATAACATATTATGTTATGTGATTGGATAATGAAATTTGATTTTATAATTTATATTAGATAATGAAATTTATTTCTCTTTTTTCTCAGTTATTTTATTTTCTGTTTTTTCCTTTTTTCCCCTTTTAATGTGAACCAGAAATTAGTGAACCATGTCGAAACTTGTTGTTTGCTTTTCTTTCTTTTTAATATGCATTGATCTTGTTATTCGTGATAAATAAATACAAGATTTAGGAGATGTGTTTTTGATATGCATGGATCTTGTTATTCGATGATAAATAAACACAAGATTTAGGAGATTGAATTACTTTAGAAGTTATATTATATGGTTCGTAAATCTTGGAAAATGGACATTCAAGTTCGTTCATCAGGATTGCCTTCTGCAGTGGCTCAATCACAGGAATGCTCGCCAGTGCGAGGCCTGCAAACATCCGTTTTCATTTTCTTTGGTTTATGCTGATAATGCCCCTTCAAGGCTTCCTTTTCGGGAGTTTATTTTTGGATAGCTATGAAGAAATCCTGCCATGTTCTGACGTTCTTTTTATGCCTCTGTTTTGTACTCTCAGTTTGGCTTCCCAATATTCCGTTTATTACAGACATTTATTAGAAGTTTTGGAGAAGCTCATAGACTATTTTTAAGTCACCTGTCTACAACGGTCATTCTTACCGACTAACATTCATTTTTATTGGGGCAACTTCCCTGAGATTATTTTAGACATTTGCGTGAGCTTGGTGGAGAAGATACTGACAGAGATGATGCAGCATATAGAAATGGAGCTCATAATGCAAGAAGACAAGTAGCTCAGGCCAATAGAAATATTGTTGTTGATGGTAATGGTGAAGATGCTCATGGTGAAGATGATGTTGGAGGACAAGGAATTGCTGGTGCTGGTTAGATGATTCAACGAAATGCTGAAAAAAAAAACTAATAATAACAACAACAACAACAACAACAACAACAATTGTAATATAGTATTCTTGTTGTGTATATTTTACATATTAAATGCATTTTTTTTTTCAATGAATTGGTCAAAATCGAATTTAAAAAAATAAACAAATTGAATTACCTCCAAAATTACAAATTTCACAGTTAAATTGGTCAAAATCGAATTAAAAAAAAACAAATGAATTGACAAATACCTTTGAGTTTTAAACCACGCTATATATATTTTTAACATTTAAATATATCACATAATAATTAATATACAATTAAATTTAAAAATATAGTAATATCATTAGACCGGTGTTGAGACCATGATTTGATGTGATTGAATTTAAAAAATTATGTAGGTGATCTTGGACAAACCATGAGGATGTGCTCAACCCTGGAGCACATTGCTCAATCGAAGTACGACGTTTTGCTACTGCCCGGCGACCTATCATACTTCAACATGCGACAGATGAAGTGGGACAATTTCGGGCTCTTGGTGCAGCCACTGGCCAGCAAGCGGCCCTGGATGGTGACCCAAGGCAACCACGAGGTCGAAAAGATCCCTAAAATCCATAAGCGC
This sequence comes from Phtheirospermum japonicum, assembly GCA_014905375.1. Lineage (NCBI taxonomy): Eukaryota > Viridiplantae > Streptophyta > Magnoliopsida > Lamiales > Orobanchaceae > Phtheirospermum > Phtheirospermum japonicum. Next base: position 24,943 of record BMAC01000502.1, read on the forward strand.
CGCTTCACGTCCTACAACGCGAGATGTCTCATGCCGTACCAAGAGAACGCCTCCCCTTCCAACTTGTTCTACTCTTTCCAGGTGGCCGGGGCCCACGTCATCATGCTCGGCTCGTACGTGGGGTTCGCACCCGACTCCCCTCAGTACCGGTGGCTCAAGGCCGATTTGCGAAAGGTCGACCGGAAGAGGACGCCGTGGCTTGTGGTGTTTGTACACGCGCCGTGGTACAACTCTAATGTGGATCATCAATCCGAGTATGCGGCGCAAGGCATGAAGAGTGTTATGGAGGATGTGATCTATCGAGCACGCGTGGATGTGGATTTTGCGGGTGATGTGCATGCCTATGAACGCTTTTTAAGTCTATATCTTTATCTTCCTTCAATTCTAGCATCGTTTCTTGTCGGGTTAATTATAGAAAATGCCGTTTGAAAAAATTAGGCACGCATGTGCAAGGATAAGGAGGATAAATGCAGTTCTGTATTATCACATTAAGGGCCGAAGGCAATCGTGAGAGACTTGCTAGGAGGTAATTGAATTTAAGAAAAATCAACAATATATAAAATAGTGCTTTTTATTTTTAATACAATTAATGTTGCCATCGAATCAACACCACCTTTTATGCCGCAAAGCCCAAACCGAGACATGGGCAACCTAGAACCACGGAACCCATTCAGATATCGAGACTCGACTGAAGCTCAAAGTTTCTCATGGCTGCTCTTCTGCGTGCGTGTGAGGCGATGGGATTCCCATTCAATAATCGTCGCCTCCGAAGCTCAAACTTCGCAATCGTCTCAAGTGCGTAGATGTTCGACAGCCACTGAAACTCGATTTAGCAATTGTCGTTTGTCGATCTCAACTAGAATTCAGATCAGAATTTCACTTTATATTATGAATCAAACTCTAAGGATACAAAATAGAAACTTTCAAGAGTTTAATTAGCTGATTAAAGGCATATATATCAATTTTTTTCTTAAAAGGAAAATGAAAAAAGAAAAACTGTAAATCTACATACATAATTCATATATATGATAGCTAAGCCTGATAATTTTCAAAGCCCAAATCAGATATATATATATAAAATAATAATAATAAAAAATTCACCAATTAACAAGACGAACCCGTGTGAGATTAATTTATTAATTACTTCAAATTACGCATTTATTTTGGCGCCGGCATTAATGCTTTTCTCAGCCGCTCTGAAAAAAGTTTCTATTTCGTTTGTAGGGACGATCTCGAAGAATTGGACCGCCGCAGCGGCGGCGGCTTTCTAGGAGACGGCGGGCATGGCGGGGATTTAGGGGTGTGGCAATCCTCTTGTTTGTCGTCTTGTTCGCAGCTCCTGCTAGTTTTAATTTTTTTTTTGAAGAAATAGTTTTGATGGTTTGAAAGAATCAATTCGAGATATGCAGGTATATTAGTGTGTGGGGATGTGGAGGAGGCGACGAGGAAGATGGTTGTAATTAGGGATTTTTTTTTTAATAGATTTCTTTCCATTATAAACAAAAAAGGGTTTTTAAAAAAAATAATATAAAATAATATTCATGGAGCAATTCGCTTTTTGTGTGTTGCTCCATGGAGCAATTCGCTCCATGTAGCATTTTTAAAAAAAAATATTCAAATTTTCTTACGGGATAAAAAACAAAATCTATCTTTGACGGTTAATTAGTCTAATTACAAAATAAATCTATTTCTATTCACAGATATTCCATTGGGGTTTGTATTTATTATACAAATTTCTTCGTTCAATCTTCCTGACAAAGTCGGATAGACGGATCATGGGTCATATCCGAATTTTATAAGCAATACATCATAATAATCGCACACACAAACACACACACACACACACACACATATATAATTTGAATTAAAAATTTATAAAAAATCAATATTTTTGAATTCAAAAATTAATAAATTATAATAAAAAAAATTAATAAATCATTATATATATAATGAAATAGATAGCCTACAATTAGCCTAAACATAGTGTTTGCCCTCTTTCAATAGGTGCAATGAAATTATCGAGCAGAAACATATTTCAAGTATAGTGTTTAAAATTATATTTTCCCAACTATATATAATTAGATCAAACCACAAGGATAGTGTTTATAATAATATTTTTTTCATGATATTTATATATTTTCTGTTTTACTGTATTTTTCTTTAGGGACAAAATTTTTTAATTTAATGATAGTGTTTATAATTATACTTTTTTCATGATATTTTTATACTTTCAGTTTTACTGTAATTATCTTAGGGAAAAAAACCTTTTGCTCTTTTAGCTTAGGTTCATGTGACTTGATTGGTTTATTTGGACAACAAGTTTTGGAGCAACCTCAGATTGCGTAGATGCCTCCTTCAATCATAAGTACTTGCAAGCACAAACAAAATAAGGCTGCTACAAAGATGGAGGGAACAAATGCTTGCAAGAGAATATATCTGTATAAAGCTCGATAGGAAAGCAACTTTAAAGTCCACACTTTATATGATTAATTGCATCAATGCTGATAAAATGACAAAATATTATTTTGGATTATTCGCTTATACATTCTCGATTGAGATAAAAGGTTATTGTCCTTTAAGATATATCAAGAAATTATGGATTTATGTTTTGTCCACATTTATTTTTAAGAAAAGCATTAGCATCGACTGGTACCTAATACCCAATTAACAGATTGAGAGTGTGTTGGATGCCGGAAAAAACTCATTCTTAGTCTATTATATTGATCATTTTTTTGTAAAAAGTATCTGACGTTGGCCAACATCAAATCACGTCTTCTAAATTAATTAATTCATCATTTTAAATTAAATCACGAAAAATAAAAATTGAACTTGGACTACCTAGTTTACCCCTCCGTTTGGTAATAGCTGAAAGAGGAAAAACCTAAACTGGCTCTCATACCCCACTCCACTCCCACCCCGCAGTTGTGCTAGGTAAGAAAAAAAATGTCACCATCATCTCAATCCTCCGCTTCATCTTTAGCAGCTTATTCTCCTTCTTGCTTCCAATGTTATTACAAGGAAAAGGTCGAACTAGGACAAGCACATAACGAAATTCGAGTAAAAGATTTCATGGTTGCAAGATTTGGAATAATGGTGGGTATAGTTTTTTCAATTGTGATGATCTCTTATCATCTCGTAAAATCGCAGAGCTTTAAGCGAAAATAAATTCCATGGAAGAAACGCATAAGCTAAAATCAATAGCCTGAAGTAGAAATATGACGTCCAAGTAAAAATCATAACTGGGAAAAAGAAGAAAGGCTCAAGTATGGTTCGTAATTTGTGGGTAATTCGACGTGGTTGCAAAAGTGATTGTACAGTCAAATTGGAAAATGTGTGGGTGGGTCTTTTAAAATCCACAATGAAAATTTCTTATTTTCTGCCATTGATTGTGGCTCACAAATATTTTTATGCAACCGTTTGATGTAATTAAGCTAGTTTAATTTCATATAATTTTTAGGGGCATTGACCATATACTCGTTAAGGGAAATAAAATATCCCAAATAGTACAGTATATTTTCCATTTACTAGTTAATATATTTTAACTAAGTGATAGACTATAATATCCTTGCATTTAAATCTCTCTCTTCCACGCCCTGAAATCTCTCCCAACATCAAAAAAATCTGTAAAACTATAATATCCTTGCATTTAAATCTCTCTCTTCCACGCCCTGAAATCTCTCCCAACATCAAGCTTCTTTTATTCCGTTCTGTAAATATCAATTCCGTACCAAACACGATAGAATTTGGGTGACAGTTTCGGGTGTAGAGTTGTCGCAGCGCAGTAAGTCTAAAAGAAATCAACAACAAAATCAGTAAATATGAAATTATTTATTTTGTTTACCTAATTATGGAATTGTTGTAATCCATACTGTAGTAAAAAATTATGTTAGTGCAGTCATAAATAAATAATGTTTGTGCCTTCTGTTAGAATCGGATTTTAATTTGTTTTGCTGTCGTACAGGCGAGAGTCGGGTGGAGAACTGATGCGTGTGTTTCGTGTAGTCCATGTTCGGCAGTAATTCCGTACTTGAGATTGCATTCTTCGTTTTGCAAATTCCATACTTGAGATTGCATTCTACTTTTGCAAATTTCATACTATTTTATAGGAGTAGTATGAAATATTCTATAGGAATAGTATAGAATAATTACAAACTTTGTTTTGTATTTTAAAGAAGTATACAACGCAATATTTCTAGATATTCTATATGAGTAGGTTGGAATATTTTAGAAAATGTTTCTTGACAGAAGTCGATTCTAGTATGCAATAAATGAGATTGTGTCCAGTATGAAATATTTCTGATTTTTTCCAATTTTATCTGAAAGTGAAGTATTTCGTATACACGTAGGCTTACTTGTAGACATGTAATTGAAGTTTAAGAGCGCGAATTTTAAAATTTTATAAGAAATGCATTTGAGTAATTCCATTATGAAGTATGGTATATGTCAGTAATTCCCTAATTGGGATTTCATACTGCATTTTGAAAATTTCGTACTATTTTAATAATATTTATGGAATACACGTTTGTTAATTTTTTTTCCAAAGATATTTTGTAAATAGTGTGGGAGTTTGTATTTTTTCACACAAATCGTCCAATATGGTATATATATGACTGTATTATTTTTATGATAAGGACAATCTGGTCACTCTAATCTAAGTTTTATGATTATATGGTCAATAATTAACCTAAATGGGAAGAACAAAAATCAATGTATTATATGGCAAATATTGATGATTAAAGTGTAATAAACGATAATTTTCCCTAATTTTTAAATATAATTTAGTAGTAGTTTAATATTTATATAATTGATGTTTTTATGCAACTTATTATATCAGTTTTGCTGTGTAATTTAATGGTTGGTGTTACTTGGGGTTTTTAATTGAAATTTAGTGTTTGCATGTGATGTATGTTTCATTGCAATTGTGTTAAATTATTTATAACTTATGTGATATTTGTATTACTGTGCTATCATAATTATGTTTGTTTGTGATGAGACGGTTTGCACAAAATATTAAAAAAAAAAAACCAATTTAAACAAGTAATAAAAGACATTACAAATCAAAACTTAAACTAACAATTGCAATCCCAATTATAAATTCTTGTTCTTATCATTTTTAACTTACAAAGTCTTATACACCACCTATCCAAACAACCATGGATTACAGTTTGATCAAAAGAAGATTTTCAATCTATCTAGTGACATAAACTATAAATTGACATCACAAACCAGGGTTACACACCACCTAACAAATGGAAATCTCACACAATTTCATCAATAGAAGATTGCCGATCTTAAAAAACATATTCATCAAATTCCACCTACAAATAAATATTGTCTATCACAAGTACATAAATCACCGAAATCACATAAGCTTTTCCAATCTCAACCACCAGGGTGCTTTCACTCATTAATGGTGGCAACCAAGCTGGAAATAGAACTGCACTTCTATCCGCTTTCAATGAATGTCTATTTCAGCAAGGTATCCCTTTGTGTAATGGAACTCTCCTGATTAGGTATGAAATGGCCAACAATAAGAGGTTCAACTATTTTGACACCACTAGGATTCTATTTTCTAGTACATAGATGGACCCTACTTGCCTTGTTGGCAGCAACTAACCAATTGTAGTGATCCGGACTTTTGTGTCTCCTATTTTCAAAATTAAAATCAAGTATAACCATGCACGTCTACGTTTGGAAACGAGTTAGTTCGCCCGCAAGAGAACAGGGTTACCGTAGACTGACAAGTTAAACTGAGTCAATTCTCTCGAGGAGTGAAAATACGGGTTTGACGATGTCTATTATAAGAAAAATACAATTGCTAAAACTAAACACACTATCAATGGGTTATTGATTTGAAGATTTCAGACAAACCAGATTAAAATATCCAACTTTAAAACTACTCTTGCAACAAGGATGTCAACCTCTTTGCAAAAACTATGCAATTGATTCAAGGATTCAATTATAAACTATTTGGAACTGGAAGAGTATATTAATCCATTAAATATCATTCAAGCATTTATTCGAACACTGAACATGCATCACAAAAAGAGATTCTAACAAGGACAAACTCAATCAACGACCAAGTTACAATCGTAGAATTGAACCAAATTCACCAAAACCAATTATCACTAAATAGATCATAAGAATTCAAACATATTTATTCAAAACCAATTATCCAAACAAAATACTCAAAAGTCATTATCCAATGCGAAATTCAATACTATGAAATGAGAACAAAGTTTAGAGAAAAAGTTACTATCAACGAGAACTAAGACGAACGTCTTGCTAACTTCGGTGATTTCGGAGGAAAAGATGATCCACGCGAAAATTCTAGAAGCTTGTCACGAGCCTCTGATTCCAACGATGCAAAACAATCACGAACCGATCGAAACTCTATGGTATTTGCCGTAAGGGCTCTAAGTCAAAGGAAAGAGAGAGTTGTCAATTCTCTCCTCTAATGGTGATGATCCAGACCAAGGTAGATGGGTTCCCAGATGTTTGGATACCTTCTTGCTGATATTTTCTGAGTTTTAAAGCCTCAAAAGCCGTTTCATAACTGAAAAATCCCGAAAATATGCATTTGTAACGTATGTGTCTGGTCGGATCCCAGATCTATACGATCGGATAAAAGTTTCTATCCATTGGTCTGATCAGAATGTCAGATCATCCGATCGGATGTTAGCCCAAGGGTTCTATCCGGCAGGTTATCCGATCGGTGTGTGTTTCGAAAGTCAATTCGATCGGACAAGTGTCCTTTTGGCTACTTTGGGGCGTTGATTTCCTCGTCCTTGTTTCTCGGATTCGCTAAATGATCTAGCTGTATGAGAAAATAAGAAAATTATCTCAAAAGACCAATTATAGATCAATAAGTTGGAAAGTTAAGCAAAAATCTAAACAATGCATAATTATGCAAAATAGCCTAATCTCTTAACCCCCAAAAGAATGCAAAAAGACTCAAACATGACTCGAAATATATACAAAAGCATAACAAATATGTACAAATAAACCACTCCATGCTTAATTAGTTTGTTCGTCCTCGAACAAACAAAAGAATCAAAATCAAGAAATAATGAAAGTAGTTAGATCAAAGAGTCATGTTGTGGTTTGGGGGGAGAAGAAAACCCTGGACCGGGGTGGACTTCTCTGGTTAGGCTGACGCTTCTATTAGGTCGGCGATGGTTTTTATGGTTATGGGCTGACGCTTCTATTAGGTCGGCGATGGTGTTTATGTAATTATGGGGAGAGAAGAAAACCCTGGACTGGGGTGGACTTCTCTCGTATTTATCTCGGTGGAGATGTACCCTCTGGGGGGGGGGGGTATTTTTTGCAATATATAATAAAGTTTGGCGAGYTATCTTGRTGATTTTTYATGRTTRVGYGGTTATGYTGTTTTACTTATGTTTGGGAGGGATATGCTTGACTTACATATCTTTCTCGAGCTGTTTTGTTCTGGTATTATGGATGGTTGTGTCTTCACGAGCTAATATATTGCGAACTTACTTTAAGCTCCAGGGTATTGTTTGCGACTTATGATGTGATTGTTTTGAATTGTATGGTCTTATATGATTGCGTTTGGATGTGAAATCTCGCGACCAGTGTTAATTTGTGGGCTTACTTTATATATGGATCGTGGTTTGGCTTTGTATGGTTTTAATTGCAGGGTATGGATGGTTTGAGTTGACGAGATAATAAAAGAAAATAAATGTGTTCAAATAAAAGTTGTTCGTACATGCCGCGAGCATAGATACAAGTTTTGGAATTGGAGAGAACAGCAAGCGATTAAGTTGTACTCGTCCCAGGAGCGGGAACGAAGTCCTCCAGGGGTGTCTCCAGTTCATCAGTCAGGCTGGCAGACAGTACAGCTCGGCCCTGACATGATAGCCACCACTTTGCATCAAGGGCTGCTTCATGTCGCCTTTCCAGGTGCTGAAGGGAGTCAGTTGGTTGACGATGGATTTCACGTCAGGGTTATAGGTGACGTTCATAGTTTTGAGTTGTTCCCTGATTATCCCTACAGTTTTGTGGACCCATTCCCTGCTGCCCACAGTCATTTTGCCGAGGTATAGAGTCGATTTCCTGAAAGCCTTGATCAGTTCTTCTCGGTAGGCACCCATGAACTTCTCGCCTACATCACTTGTTAAGAAAGTTCGGCGTCCTTCATTGATGCCTTGTTCACGAGCTGCCTGAATTTGCTCTTCTTTAATCCGCGCACTCTCCTCAAGCCTCTGGATTTGATCCTTGAGCTCGTTAGTTAGGCGGGCTATCTCATCCTTCAGGCTGGCTACTTGGCTTTTCAGGATGTCATTCTCCTCCTTGCTGGTGCTCAGCTGCTTGCGAGCCTGATCCAGTTCTCCTTGCGTTAATGAAAGCTATTTGGTTTGCTGCTCAGTTTGGGTGGATAGCTCCTCGCATGTCTTCTGCAGGTCACTTTCGTCGGAGCGGGCCGTGAGTTGGAAGGATATTGTGGAATACAGAGTGTTCAGCTGTATAAACATGCAACAAAAAAAGTTAATAGTTGAATGATGGTAAATTGTTTAAGGGAGATTTGAGATTTGGGATATACCTGAGTCATTGTGCGTTCTTGAAGGAGTGCCTTTATGGCTGCTGCGTCTTCACAGTTAGCCAAATCTTTCTCCAAGTTTGGATATATGGATGAAGAGCCACCAAAGTTCTTGTGGAGGCGCCTACGCTTTGGAGCCGGCGGGCTGGGTCTCCTAGCAGATGGTCTGGTTGGTCGCTTTCCTTTTGAAGATTTTTTGGCTAACTGTCTTTCTTCCAGCTCGTCTTCAACCTACGAGTCGGTTTCTGCCCCAAATGCTTCGTTCATCACCTCATCTACGTTGGTGAGAGAAGGGGGGGGGGGGGTGCTGAGGTGACCTCAGGTTGTGGCTCGGTTTGAGCTATGATTTCCACCGAGCTCGATGAGACGCAGGCATCGTAAAAGGCATCTGTAAATAAGAATGTGGTGAGTTAGCATGTAGTGTGATTGTTCAGGTAGTGGTGCAATGTCTTGTAACACAAGAGACCTACCAAACTCTGACTTGGTTAATGCGAGATCCGGGTCAACAAGGCGAGAATCAATGCCCACATATCTGAAGACTTTGGACTGGCTGATAAGCAGCACCACGTCAAATGGGTGCTTACTCCAATCTGCGAGCTGGTCAGAATATTTTTTGTACAAAATGGGGAAATGTTTAAGGCTGGGAGGGTTGGATTGTTTCGGGGTATGGTCCTTTAACTCGGTTATAAAGGGCCACTCCTCAGTATTATGTATAAAAAAAGAAATTCTTCTTCCTCTCAGAAACCTTATTTGAGGGGTTCACTAAGAAGCGAGCTTTGCCGGTACGAGCAGAGAGGTAAAAGGAATTGCTTTGGTATTTTATTTGGAAATAAAAATGGAAGAAACTGGGGTCGGGTTTAGTGTTATAGTATTTACACAGTATGATATAGCCCGCTAGATATTTCATGGAATTGGGGGTCAATTGTAAGAGGGGGACTTTGTACAGGAGGGATATTTCGATATAAAAATGATGTGGTGGGAATCTAAACCCTGCCCTAAGCAGCTCGTCAAACAGGGTTATATGGTTGGGAGATGGTTTCATAGGGTCTAAATGGAGAATGTCGGGAAGGCCATTTGGGCGGTCTCTGAAAGGTTAAGGGTTTCTCAAAATTCCTCTAGTTTTTCTGGGTCAGGAAGCAGCCAATAGTTGTCCTTGACTGCTTTGGCCGTTAGGGTTGAGGGAGGCAGGTTGGCAACATCTACTGCGGGCGCCAAGGTTACAGGGTTCTCTAAAAAGTGTTCACAAGGTGGTGTGCTAATAGGTTTGGTTAAGGGAATGCCTTATGGGATATTTACAGGAGCTAATGGGGGCAGGAGAAGGATTTTTAGTTATGTTCCCTAACGAGGCTTGGGTATCGGTGTGAGTCTCAATCTGGGGTTCTAACTCCGACCTGTCGATGTCGCCTTCTTGCTCGTCATGAAGGCCGGAGACAGGGCAGGAGGGCTGGTTTCGTCTTCTTTTGAAGATGTAGAGGTTTTCGGTAGGGTTGGATTCAGGGAAAAGGCTTGAGTTTTGGGAATTTGGGTTGAGAGATGCTAATTTCATCATAAATCAGAACATACAGGGGAAGGAAAACAACATAAACATAACAAACTCAGCAGATGCAGTATTTGTGTAAATTGAAATCAATTAATAAAAAGAGAAATTCGGGGACTTACCCATTTTTCAGTATCCTGGAGGTCGGCGACGAGCAGTGAAGTTGGTAATATTTTTTGAATTTTTGAGGATATACGAGCTTTGTTGCAGAGCGAAATGGAAAAGTTTTGTAAAGTGAGAAATGAGGGAGATAAAGGGGTTTTTGGGCAGCGGAAATGCTGATGGGACCGATTGGAGCGGGAGTTGGTAGGGGTTTTTTGGGAATATTTTGGGCCCACGATATTTATTATACTACGAGAAAATAAGGAAGTGACACGTGCCCGACACGCTATCAGGCTGCATTTAATGAAACTTAAAAGGGACGTGATGGGTAAGGAGAGGCGTGTTTGGACTTTTTGGGTTGTTTATGATTACGTTTTCTTAGATTATTGTGCCCGATTACAACTTCAGGTCGTGGAAGAAGGGCTGTATGGTTTCAGGTCGTCATAAATAAAGTCTGGGGACTCGTGGGTCGTCCCTTACAAGGGGATCCTTTTTTCTTAAGGGGACAAGCGAGCTCAGCGAGCTGATATTTTGGAGGTCGCGGGTACACATGGTAATTTATCATGGGATGATGGGTATTATAGCTCGGTATGCCGAGCTGGGCGATTCTAAAATATGGTTTGGTAAGGTGGAAGGGTGATCTATTTATGTGTTTATGTTTTATTGTTGTCTTGATGGTTGTCTTTTTAATTCTGTTTTACATGTCCTACCTGATTTTGCACCTCAATCAGCTAGAACATGGGGGACTAGATGATACGGTACTAAAAGTCCCTACGTAATATATGAGGGTATTTATGGTAGGCGACCTCATCTCTTGGAAAGGGTATTTCTTCTGGGAGGTGAGCGAGCTGGTTCTATCAAATAGCGAGCTGGTTCTATCAAATAGCGAGCTGGTTTTATAGAGTAGCGACATGGAATATGCGGATGAGTTCTCATATAGGGTCGCGACCTCTTATGTTTTGTGTGTGGTGAGCTAGTTGTTGAGCTCGGTTATGGGCTTTATAAATGTCTGGCCCAGGTGGGCTTATATGGGTGGTTTATGGGGTCCCGACGGACTATACGGAAAGAATAACAGGCTCAGACCTATTCTGGTAATTCAAGTAAGAGATTTATTAATTATGGGAACTTAGCATATAGGAGAAATCCTAATTCTAAGTCGGTTACGGTATTTATGAAATTGTGGTGGGAGAAGGGAACCCTGGCTTGGGGAACACTTCTCTTGTCTCTATAAAAGGGGTGCATACCTCTCATTATTTTTATCTTGCTTTTATCATATTTGGGCTCTCAGGACTACCTCTTGCTTTATCTAACTTAAGCATTGGAAGACCTTCACGGGTCTGATCACCGACTCGACTGAATATGCTATTTTGCAGGACCGGCGAGGTCGCCAGGAGGTTCGTTGAAGGCTTAGTAAGTCGTTGTGACGTGTTTGGAATCTATTTCAGGTCGTTGATCTTATATTTGAGGTTAGTACCCCATATTCTTGGTAACCAATTTTTTTTGTTTTATCAAGTCCAAATTAAACTTAATGCGCACATACATATAGCAAATTCCGAACTTGACCCCCTTTTCACGTTTAACGACACTGATTTTCCCAGTTGTTTTGGTATTTTATTTTTTAGTTTAATTTTTCATTTTTTAAGGTTCTTTTCTTTTTTTCGTTTTGCTTATATTTTGTAGGGATTCTTAGTCTTTTTAAATTTAGTTTTAGGGACCTGCCTGACAGATCAAACCATTAGGCGAATGTGCCTCTTCCATAAAAATAAAATACTACCACCGGTTTCCATCTAATCATCCTTTATTAATTTAACCAGCTTCACTTTTTCGATCATGATTTGTTTATCTAATCGTAGTAATTCTCTAGTCCACAAGTAGTTTCAAGCGCTTCAGAAGAAATGGAAAGTCGAGCAGAGGAAATACACAAGACTAGTGCTCTATTTACATTGGAGTGTGATTATACTATGGATGTGTGCCCCTGCGGTGTGAGGTGTAAACGACTCATTAATTCTGAGAAAGATACAGAGGTTAAAATAGATCAAATACATATATTGGGTTTTTGCTCGATTATTAATTCTCTCTTTTCTTTTCTGTTTAACTTGGAAACAGAAATATAAAGGTCAACTATGTTCTATAATCTTCCTCTGCATGGATCTTTATACCGTCTCTGATTGGTTGGCAAAGATGTTGGCTTTTCTTCACGATGACCTCAAATCAAGAGTATCTAACATAGTAAAAAATTATTAATTAATCAATTAATTAATTCCTTCCCATTCTGCATAATTATTTCATATTTCATAAAATAACAAATTTTTATTTAGTTTCAGGAGCTAGGAGTATCATCGACACTAGAAGAAAGCAATTCATGTTCAAGTAAATCATGGTAAAGTAATTCATAGCTAGTTTCTGGGTATTACTTGATCATCTATAGTTTCTTATCTTTTAACTTGATTGTTGAACATTCATGGTCAAGTATGTTGACTTCTACAGTGGAGAAATGGAAGAAGATTGAAGAGTTAAATGATAGGAGCTCTAAGTTGGAATCGATCTAAAAGTCATTAATTTAAACAAATACGGTTGGATACTGGCTCAAACATAGACTCACTCACATTCACAACTTATGCAAGTGGTCAAGTACATTTTTCTCCCCCTCGTTCTGAAATAAAAAATAGATGATTGGATATTATAAATATGTTGATGGGATTGAATTATTTTGTGTTAGTTTTGGGCACTTTAAGTATATCTTGTTGTATTGATATTCTAAATATATACGTTATGTAGTAGTTCACTTTTGTATTATAGACTTTTGAACATTGCATTTTTTATGTTGTTAAACTATTGAAATTGCCTAAGTATTGTTTATTTGTAAGTGAGATTTGCTATTTGATGTAGCTTTTGTTGATTAGGTAGAATTACAAACAAGTAGGGCTGCTTTTAAAAAACCTGATGTCAAACAACATCGGTTTTATGAAATCAATGTCAAAGATAACATCGGGGTTTTTTGGACATTTAACATCAATTTTTGAGCCGACGTTATAGCCACGATGTTAAAAGTCACATTGTGTTTTGTAAAACTGATGTGAAATACCCATCGGTTTTAGTGAAAGTTGATGTCAATTGGATGTCCAATCAACATAGATCAGTAATATATATTTTAATATATCTAAGAACTAAAGAAAAATATTAGAATATAAAGTATGTTGTTCTACCTCACTCGAAAATCTCTGACAAATGTGAGAATTTATCACGGAATATATAAATTCTTGATGTATCATCCTACTCAATCAAAGGACGAGGAATTGCCAAATTCTTGATGCCTAGTGGCACAATGATTAAAATCATAGAATTAGATTGCAACTACTTTGAAAACATTCGTACAAGAAAGACAATGAGAATATAATACATATAAAAATATCAAATTACTTGAGTTCCGATTTTGACTAAAACCTCAATTCAATTAATAGTAAATAAAGCTCAAACAGATTTTTTAACCTAAAAATATTTCAAACAAGACCAAATATCACTAAGTTTCGCTTGATTTGCTTCATTTACACAGCAATTTTCGGCTCATCAAATAGGTCAAGATTAGTTTCAAACTAGAAGTGTAATTAATTGCGTCTAGTGGAGTGACATAGTGATGCAGGCAAAAAGGTTAATGGATTAAC
>BMAC01000502.1:42980-81985 GCA_014905375.1 Phtheirospermum japonicum
GCTCTGTGTGCACCAAGAGCTAAAAGAACCTTGTTAAGTTTAATGATATTCATGTTCATGATTATCATTGAGAAACACATTATGAGAATGGAACAATAACTTTACATAATGTGGCACGTTTTAAAGAAATTAGTGAGTTAATCTAGTAATTATACTTTACCATTATTTTTGAATCATAAGATATGACCAACAATGAACTCTTAGACGCAATGAGCTCTTAGACACTGACTCATTAAATTTTGACATGACTTGCATGGATACTTTTGTTGTGATATGATGATCCATATTATAAGAAATTATCATGGACATCTTTATTTTGAGTGAAATATAAAATGAGATAGAAATCCGATGCACAATATAGTGTCGACCTAGTGTTTTTAAATTACAGTTAGTGCATTCTAAAAGTACTAGTAGCACTATATACACTGATATCTGAAAGACACGTCACTCATTTTCTCAAAACATATTTCTTATCAAAATTATATGATCGAGACAATCATATTCTAAAATACAAAATATAACATTCCATTATTATAATTGATAATAGGTGATACATGTGGACATAACTATTCAATTCGGACCATTCAAATATTTTATGGCTTTGGTCGATGCTTCGGCACATATTGTCCATAAAAATAGAGCATCTATAATAATACTAAGACATTTTGTATGATTGAGCACTCATCACACTTATACAACACCCAAGACTTATAATGCTAGAGAGTTTACATAAAAAATATTTGACATCTATTGCATGTCATTCAAGATGATATAGAGCATTTTGTACCTCTAATGTGCATACACAATAAGGTCTCAAAGGAGCCACCATAAAAATGATATAGATGGTGACTAAGATAATGTTTATCCGCACTCATATTTTTGTCTCTGCACAGCATTATTTAACATTGCACGTAACTCTTACATACATTTTGTGGCCCTCTGCTAATCAAATACTTTTACGTACAGTTGTAACGGGATATAAGCCCATAATTCAAACTTACGCATTATTTGGTTACATAGTATAGAACAACGAATAAATCAAAAGACTTTAAAACTTAAAACTTGAAAAGAAAAATAAATCTCAAAATTCACTATATTTCAACCGATATTTAACCAACCCTAATATAATTAATATCTAAAGGATAATAAATATTCATCTATATCTTCATCACTTAGTGAAGTACATAGATTTCTTCTTCTTTTTTAATAAAAATCTGAAACTCAAAACGTCAAATTTCGAATTCTACTCAACTTAGTAGAATCTATTATAGTGTCACATGAATTTGTTTAGCGTAGTTCATTTGACTAATGTGTCTTTTCAAACATGTCTATTTTTTCCCAAAAAATAATGTGGTCTTATCAAATTTTGGGATGCCAATATCCAGACTTTTGTTTAATATGATTCATTTGACTTGTAAATTATTGCATTAAGTTTAAATAGTTACTAAATGTTCGCTTCAAAGGATAGTGACTGTCAGGGCTGACCTTGGGCATGTCTTAAGAGGTCAGTTCTGTAAAAAAAGAAATGCAAGTTAAGACCCTAAAAATTGATTAAATTGAGGACCATATAATATCGTTTGAAAATTTTGATTTCAAAATTTAAACGCAGAAGATCAATTGAAGTTTTTGAGTATGTAAAAGATTTGAGTTGTTTTCTAGTTTTTCTATTGCATTACAATTTTGTTGACTGTACTAATTAATGCAACTTCAAAAAACAAATGTTGATCAATATGAATAGTGGAAATAATCTCTATGTAAAGGAGGAGATACATGTTGATCCCTATTTATGTGGGAAGAAAAATTACGAGGTAAGACATATAAGGGTTCCTGGTATTTATTGGTCATGGTAGGAGTCGTGGAGGTTCTCCCAAAGATCTTGCACAGTCAATGGACATTCTAAAGAACTTATTGAAGTATAATGCATCATACTTTCTAAAGAACTTATTGAAGTATAATGCATCATACTAATTAGACTATTGTATTGGTCTTAACGCTTATTTTGAATTAGATTTCTAATATGTAATCTTAATTTAATCATTATTTTTTGCTTATTAGTAAACTTTGGATTTCATTCTAAAGTATTGAATGCAATTAAATTTATTTACTACACATTTACATGCATAGTTCAGTAGTATATATTTTAATATATCTAAAAACTAAAGAAAAATATTAGAATATAAAGTATGTTGTTCTACCTCACTCGAAAATCTCTGACGAATGTGAGAATTTATCAAGGAATATATATAAATTCTTGATGTATCATCCTACTCAATCAAAGGACGAGGAATTGCCAAATTCTTGATGCCTAGTGGCACAATGATTAAAATCATAGAAGCTCTGTGTGCACCAAGAGCTAAAAGAACCTTGTTAAGTTTAATGATATTCATGTTCATGATTATCATTGAGAAACACATTATGAGAATGGAACAATAACTTTACATAATGTGGCACGTTTTAAAGAAATTARTGAGTTAATCTAGTAATTATACTTTACCATTATTTTTGAATCATAAGATATGACCAACAATGAACTCTTAGACGCAATGAGCTCTTAGACACTGACTCATTAAATTKTTGACATGACTTGCATGGATACTTTKGTYGTGATATGATGATCCATATTATAAGAAATTATCATGGACATCTTTATTTTGAGTGAAATATAAAATGAGATAGAAATCCGATGCACAATATAGTGTCGACCTAGTRTTTTTAAATTACAGTTAGTGCATTCTAAAATACTAGTAGCACTATATACACTGATATCTGAAAGATACATCACTCATTTTCTCAAAACTGATTTCTTATCAAAATTATATGATCGAGACAATCATATTCTAAAATACAAAATATAACATTCCATTATTATTATTGATAATAGGTGATACATGCGGACATAACTATTCAAAATTCGGACCATTCAAATATTTTATGGCTTTGGTCGATTCTTCGACACATATTGTCCATAAAAATATAGCATCTATAAAAATCCTAGTAATTTAGTATGATTGAGCACTCACCACACTTATACAACACCCAAGACTTATAATGCTAGAGAGTTTACATAAAAAATATTTGACATCTATTGCATGTCATTCAAGATGATATAGAGCATTTTGTACTCTAATGTGCATATACAATAAGGTCTCAAAGGAGCCACCATAAAAATGATATAGATGGTGACTAAGATAATATTTATCCGCACTCATATTTTTGTGTCTGCACAGCGTTATTCAACATTGCACGTAGCTCTAACATATTTGTTTGTGGCCCTCTGCTAATCAAATACTTTTACGTACCAGTTGGTAACGGGATATAAGCCCAATAATTCAAATTTACGCATATTTGGTTGCATAGTATATGTGCCTATTACTCCTCCACAATGTATTCATATGTGTTTCAAAGATGATTAAGTATTTATGTTGGATATGAATCTCCAACAATCATCCGCTATTAAAACCTTTTATAGATGATCTCATTACTGCTAATCCATGGATTTGTCACTTTAATAAGACAGTCTTCACATCRTTAGGAGGTGATATGAAAAAGTATTTTCCAATAGAACGACATGAATTATTTCACACTCTGTCTCATTATGATCCCCGCATTTCACAATATAAAGTGAAAGTAAAATAAAATGAGCAATTGATCTTGAAATAGTGGAGACTTGGTTTCTAAAGTGACAAGATCATATATACCAACTGCAAATGTGTCTGCAAGGTTAAAAGTCTCCATAAGAGGCATAATGTCTAAGATTGAGGCATTGTAACCACACTTAGTGGATGTTTGATTGAGGTCGTGACTCTAAAAGGAACAAGAGGAGGTCACTTGGTTCGATCGATTAACTTTAATTGATCATCAATAAAGAAAACTCCTCTCGTGAGATTATCATTGGTTATGATTATGTCCATGAATCATTACTGGAGGACGCTGTAATGTTTAATATGATTACAGAGAATAAAGAACTTTCAATGTACTTATAGTTTATATGAGTTGATGGAAATTTCCACACTCATTGGCATGTATATACTGTTGCTCAAGAAATAATAGAACACAATGATATCCATTCACCCTCTATTGAAATGTCAACAAATAGCAAATTGGCCTAAACGTAAAGTATTAATCCTGATAGAATTAAATTTACTAACAATAATAAAGGTATTTGGTATGTAGTGCTAGCCTCACCAAGTATAAAGACTTGAACATTAAAAAAAAATTGTCAGAAAGCGTGATGAGAGAAATAAAGCCATGTGATGCAAAACTAAGCTTGAAGCACAAAGCTTCTCAGAAAGTCTTGGAACTGACTATGAGGATATGTACTCTCCCATAATGGATGTTATTATTTCAAAGGGCTGAGAATGCAGCTTATACATGTAGTTACATCATATCTATATGGGGATCATAATTCTRAGATATAAACGAAAGTTCTTGATGGTCTTTCATTTTCCAAGACAAGTTACTCTAAGACTCGGAATGTAATTGTAATTAAATTGAAATGCTAACTTTATGGATTGAAATAATCTAGGCGGATGTGACATAACCGTCTAAGTGATTACTTGATTGAGAAAAGATAGTTTATGCCCTTGCGTATTTATAAAGAAAATAAGTGTCAAATCTACAATTGTAGCTATATATGCTGATGATATGAATATAATATGCACTCTTAATGAAATAAGAGAAACMGCTAGCTACTTAAAATTTTAATTTGAGAGAATGAATCATGGAAAARTTTGGTCATGTTAATGCTTTAACTAAAACCCTAGTTTGTGGAATTCTAAATAATGAAGTATGCATATGTCCAAAAGAATATTAAACTATTAAACATGGATAAGTGAAATATGTTAGCAATCCTATGATTGGTCAAATAGAAGATATAAGTAAAGATCTATTTTTCAGGRAAATGATGAAGAACTAATGGGAATTGAGATTCTCTAACTATGTACAATATGCGCATTATTGTACCATACACTTGACCAAATATTACTTTCTCAATATCTTGTTATCTTGATTTAACTCAAGAAAGTGCAATGTTACTAAAATGGAATCAAAACACATTTTGATATMTAAAAGAAAACATTGACGTGGGTTCATGTTCCTATCTATAAATATAATTGGGACTGCAAATGGTCTTGTAACCCCTAAAGAAAATGTTGAGTTTACTTTCTACTCTAAAACATCAACTAGTATTGTTGATGTTGGTTATTTATTCGATTCATGTAAAAGATCATTATCATACATATAGTAGTTTGTGAGTATTTATAATCGTACATATCTATAAGAATAGTGACTTGAACTCTACCACAAAAGAATGCACTTGTAATTATGAAGATAATGCAAGTTGCAACGAACAAGTGAAAGTAGGCTATATGAAAAGTGATAAGTACGAAACATATCACCACAATTCTTCTACAACCAACAATTATAGACTTTCTCAAGGGTAAAGTAAATTGAGGAAGTGGAGACTTTCGAGACTCGCTTGATAGATGTATATATTACTTTCCAACTTCTATTGATAGATGTACATATTGGAGAGAGGTGTAAACTTCATGGGGAATCTGAACATAGATGTGTTKAACTTCAAGTTCGCTATTTCATACACTTCATGTGAATTAATTTCTTGTGAGGGTGTGTATAATTTTTTTTTAAAATACTACTTTTGATATTTTATAGTAATTTGATTTGTGATTACTTGTTATTTCAATCAAATTTATAAAAAAATATACTTTTTTATTAGATTTGCGCTATGAAGTTATTCGAATAGGGAAGCTCAAAAAAGAGGAAGAAATAATAAGAAAYTTTCACAATGTCTTTCGATGAATCTAAAAATAAATACGTAAAGATCATGGAATATTTCTAGCATTATATTATTTAATCAATAAATATCATGATTGTAAATACGACCAAAAGTTTTGTTTAGACTCCAAATTTCTGGATACGGCACTGCTCGGGATGCCCTGGCCCTCGTTACAAATTTAATCTAGCAATGGATAAAAAATTGAGATATTTGAACTTAATAGTGATTGAGGCCAGGTTGGGGATTCTTATCAACATTATATAGGAGACGGTGATTGGAAAACAGAATCAAAACTTGTAATCGCATTCTGATCCCATTCCTCCACAACCCCCCTACTGCCTTTTTGTAGCTTTTACACACTAGAATTAGATGTGACCACACACACACATCTTCTTGAACAAACAAAGCTTTTCTTTTAAGAAAGAAGAAAATGAAACATTACTGAAATGGAATGTATTTAATTTTTTGTAAAYCTAGTATTAGCACGTAAGATATAACAATGGAAAAATGATGCTTGAACATTTTAACTACATGATCTGAAGTTTGAGCTATTATTKTGTAACAAGACTTATTTGTAATTTTAAAAAAGTAAAAATAAATATATGTAAAATATATATTTGAGTTCACTAAATTCAGCATGTTAAAGAAAATTATTAAAATCATATTTATTTATTTATTCATGAGAATATAAGATCATACRTGTATAGCTTTTGAGGGATATTATATTATATAGTTAATTAATTAAAAAAATGGTAACTAATTAAGCGTGAAGATAGTTACACATGGTTGCCTTCGGCTAAAGTGTGTCAACCGAAAGAACATAAATGTTAAAAGCGTGTCAACCAAATGAGAATTCTAATTTTCAAAAGTTGTCATCCTTAATGAGAAGACTTGCCACATGATGATATCTTTATGTCAAATTTACATATTTTTAGTGCGTGGTGATTAATTAATAATTAATATAAATATAAATAGGGTGGGTTCACATGCGAGTCAATCATGCGTGGGAATTTAAATTAACATCACATATATAATATAATACAGCATTTCAGTATTATATATATATATATATATATATATATATATATATATATATATATATATATATATATATATATATAAGACTCACTCATTTACCAGGATAATTGTTATTGAACCAAGAAAAAAGAAAAAAGGCTTAATGATTTTTATTTTTCTAACATATATTCTTCTTGGTAAAAAATAAAGGCTGTAAAATAGCCCTGCTTTCTCAGCAGGGTGTGACAGAGGAATAAAGAGAGAATCTCTTCACCAACACTTATTCATCTTCTTTTTAACAAGTTTTGTTGGATTTATTGCAGAAGAACAAAGAAACAGGACATGGATTTGACATGGACCATTTTTGTCACATGTCAATCATCATTGGGAGCAACCCCCCTTCTTTTTTCTTAACATTTTTTTTTCATTTGTTTGATTTTTCCTTTTTTGGGCACTCAATTAGGAAAATCAATACTTCTATTATTGGTATGTGTTCTTTGAAATATATTCCCCTCCCACCAAATCCCACTTAACTAACCATATACCTTATTAGTGTTTTCAACTAGGTCCGAAAAACGAACCAAATTATTCGATACTCGACTCGAGATTGATTGATAAAAYATCGTTTGGGCTTGGTTTGTTATGTTAACAAATCAAGTTATAACACAGTTTTTTGTTCGAAAAATATAAAATTAGTCTCATTTAAGTTCATAAAATGCTTTTAGATTGCACTACTTTGAAAACATTCGTACAAGAAAGACAATGAGAATATAATACATATAAAAATATCAAATTACTTGAGTTCGATTTGACTAAAACCTCAATTCAATTAATAGTAAATAAAGCTCAAACAGATTTTTAACCTAAAAATATTTTCAAACAAGACCAAATATCACTAAGTTTCGCTTGATTTGCTTCATTTACACAGYAATTTTCGGCTCATCAAATAGGTCAATATTAGTTTCAAACTAGAAGTGTAATTAATTGCGTCTAGTGGAGTGACATAGAAATTCAGGCAAAAAGGTTAATGGATTAAACGAACAACGAATAAATCAAAAGACTTTAAAACTTAAAACTTGAAAAGAAAAATAAATCTCAAAATTCACTATATTTCAACCGATATTTAACCAACCATAATATAATTAACATCTAAAGGATAATAAATATTCATCTATATCTTCATCACTTAGTGAAGTACATAGATTTCTTCTTCTTTTTTAATAAAAATCTGAAACTCAAAATTTCAAATTTCGAATTCTACTCAGCTTAGCAGAATCTATCACAGTGTCACATGAATTTGTTTAGCGTAGTTCATTTGACTAATGTGTCTTTTCAAACATGTCTATTTTTGCCCAAAAAATAATGTGGTCTTATCAAATTTTGGGATGCCAATATCCTGACCTTTGTTTAATACGATTCATCTGACTTGTAATTATTGCATTAAGTTTAAATAGTTACTAAATGTTCGCTTCAAAGGATAGTGACATTCAGGGCTGACCTTGGGCATGTCTTAAGAGGTCAATTCTGTAAAAAAAAGAAATGCAAGTTAAGACCCTAAAAATTTCTTAAATTGAGGACCATATAATATCAGTTGAAAATTTTGATTTCAAAATTTAAACGCAGAAGATCAATTGAAGTTTTTGAGTATGTAAAAGATTTGAGTTATTTTCTAGTTTTTCTATTGCATTACAATTTTTTTGACTATACTAGTTAATGCAACTTCAAAAAACAAATGAGATTTTAAAACTAATATTGGTAAAGGCGTACTTACGTTCGTTTATGTCACAATAAATAAAGATATTAAGAATTTTATGCATTCAAAATGAGATATTAAATTAATTGATAACCCAATCATACAAGAAGAATAAACTTTAAAAGGGTGTAATGATTTGTTTCTTGTTAATTGTTTATATTTTCAAACCTATGCGTCATGTCCATTTATACGTCTATTTCCTTTTTTTTTCTTTAAGGATAAATAAACCTCTAAATTTGGGAAAGTTGATAAACATATTTTTTTACGTACATATAGAGACTTATTTAGTTAGGTTTTATCACCTATTTGTGCATATATATAACGTCTTTTTACTTCTTTTTATATAATTTATATGTTATTACGTGTTTGGTGTGTTATTTTTATTTTATAAGACTTTTGGAACTTATTTGGGCTCAAAAGAGCACAAGGATGATAATCATTAAGAATTGGACCAAGGATAAGGGAAAGAAGAATCTTTCGGGCCACAATAAGAGTCATCCTATATAGCCCACGAGTCAACGGAGCCCAGAGACTCACTATTGACCCCATTAGTGGTCGATAGTGTGGTCACTACTGAGTCAGGTTTTCACGGAAACCACTATCGACCCAGTTATCGATCGATAATGAGGTCGATAACGGGCCAAAAGATGTTACAAAATGACTGAATATCAGAGTTAAAAGATGCGATTTACTTTCATAGTATGTAATGTGTCCCAAAAACTATCCAGGGAGGCAACTAATCACCATAGATAGTATAATATTGTGAGATTGAGAGAGGTTGAAAATAAATTTGAAGAAGAAACAACACGAAGGATTAAGATTGAAAGATCTACACGCTTCAAGAGTTTAATATTTCTTTATCTTTTCATTATGCAAACTAAGTGTTCTATGAAATGCTTGATTGAGTTTACAAACATGTTTGGCTAATTTTCCCTTGTTCTGGGATTTGGAGTAACAATGATTGAATAATATTATGATATTTCCTTCAATTCAAGTATGATTCCTTTACTATTTTCGTGTTTTGATTTCATGATCATGAGTGATAAACAATTAGTTGTGTTTCTTATGTTTTGATTGATTGACAATCTTTTCAAAACTAATTTCTTGATAAAAACAAGATTTATCAATAATCTTTCAAACACGAAACATATTAATCAATAAGGCTGAGAGGTTTGAGATTAATAGTGAAGTTGAACACCTTTTAAACAAATCTTTAAAATTGTATAAATCATTTAAACATTTTGGAGTTCTAAGTATGATTTCAAATAGACACGTTGTTTCATACTTCGAATCTAAAGTTTTAACACTTCGAGTGAAGGATTAAACTACTATTGTGATTACCTTATAGTGAACTTAATCAAAATATACTTGATTGATTGAAAAGGAATGAAATTAGGAAATGATCTCTTTAAATAATGATGACAAAGGTGAGTTATTAGGGGAACGAGTAAGCATTTCGTTAAAAAGGATTGCGGTCTATACATAATACAACTTGTGGAGACAAAGATTGGGAACCCGTCACAGTACCACTATCATTGCAGGCCTATGACAGATAATGATGACTTATCTACCAAGTAGGAGGAATGGAGTTTATCGGTGAAGGGGGACGGTCAATAAGGAAGAGCCACGCGGTGAAGCACAGTGAAAACCTACGAGTAATACTCGTGGTATAAATAGTTACTCGAAAGGAGGGTTTAGGGATGAGATCTTTTTATAACTAAGAAAATATATCACTTAGCTAGCGAAGGAAAAAAGAGAGGAAGAAATGAGTGACGAGTGAGTTTTGTAAATAAGGTTTCTCTCTTAAGAGGGCGACCTAAACCTCAGATTAATTAACATAAAGTAATCCCGTTCTCTCAAGTGTGTTTTTGTTCCTTATATGTCTGTATTTCGCTCGTCTGTGTGTTAGTGGGGTTCTAGTTTGATATTCAACATTTTGACGTCAACAAATATTATCTTCAATTTTCATTAATAATTGTTAGAAACTATTCAAAAAACAAGAATCAACGCCTCATTATTTTAAAACATGTTCATTAGGTAAAAAATAATGAAATTCAAGCATATTGGTTGATTTTATACAACTAGGTCACATCACTAGTGCAGAAACAATTTTTTAGAACGCCCTGTTTCAGTTATTCTAGATCGCCCTGCCCAGGCGTTCTGACTAGAGTTGTTCTAGAATATCAGGTTTTCCAGATCAGCTTTCTGAGGCGTTCTAGAATATCCGATATTCTAGAACGGTTATTTGAGACGTTCTAGAATAATAATTTACCCGTTTTAGAAAACAGTTTTCCCGGTTAATATATTCTATAAAATAACATTCCAGATCGGTTACCAAAAAAGATGTTCTAGAAAATGTATATTCCAGAACGTCTTTACGAGATGACGATCTGGAAAATGTATATTCTATAACGTCATTTTCTAACAGGACGTTCTAGAATAAAGATTTTCTAGAACGTCTCTTTCTATGGCGTTCTAGAAAATGTATATTCTAGAACGTCATTTCGGTAATGACGTTCTAGAATATACATATTCCAGAACGCCAATATTTAAAGCGATCTAGAAAATACATTTCCCAGATTGCCTTTTCAAAAGCGACGTTCTAGAATATACATTTTCTAGATCGTCGATTTGGAAAGCGATCTAGAATATACATTTTTCAGAACGTTCTTTTGAAAGAGACGTTCTAGAATATTCATTATCCAGATCGTCTTTTGAAGAGAGACGTTCTAAAAAATGTTTATTCCATATCGCCAGCTTCGGAGAGATGTTTTGGAATATATATTTTCCAGAACGTCTTTTTCAAAAAAGACGTTCTAGAATATATATTTTCCAGAACGTCTTTGGGAAATTCGTTCTAGATCTAACAGTTTTTTAATTCCCAGCTTTTTTCAAAAAAAAATTCCAGATCTATTCATCCATAAATTGAAATTTTTTCACAAAACACCAATCATTCATATAATCCAAAAATCATCCATTAATCACAATAATACATACACGCCAAAATATATCAATACGAACAACATAAGTCACCAAATACACGATCACCAAATATTAAAGTAGAAATCAAACAATAATACACAATTCGCCAAATACACGTTCACCAAAAAGACGAGTACCTATATTACTACCATTATCCACAAATAGTTTGTTTGTGATCAAGCAATAACCTCTAATAAACACTCCGCCCAACGTCTACGTACATGATCAATGTCATCGTCCGAATAAGGTTGTTCCATGTTGAGTGCCTGCAGGTCAATGAAAACCGGAGATAAATCTTTAATTTGATAATCCAATTTCGAATAACACAGATCAAAAAAAAATCACAAACTATATAATCACATGCCAATAGAAGCTCAATTCCTAAATCAACGCCCTTCACCAAATCTCACGCACCGGTCTTCTAATTTAACTATCGATGAAATCAAACAAAAATTTCGAGACAAAAATATTTTCTGGATCTTTTTTGAAACTGTTTCTCCCAAAAATTCTAACTATCCCATGAAAGATAATAATAATAATAATAATAATAATAATAATAATAATAATAATAATAATAATAATAATAATAATAATAATAATCGTGCTCCTGCTCAAATTTCTACAAATCGGTTCCAAAATATTACCATTAGCTAGTATCTTTATTTCTTTTTAACAAATTTGAAGTCACTGACAAGAATTGCGTGTAAGGGATTAAACCTACAAAATTTAAAAATAACTAAAACTCAAATTGGTGAATCGGACAAAAATTTCCACAGAACCTCTCTCTAGTCTCCCTAATTTACCTTTTTAGCCACCACAAGGACCTGTTTGGCAGTTTAAAAATTAATAAACCCCCTACAGTTTATGGTCCCCAGCAGCAACAGCCTTAAAAAAAAAAAGGAATGTCATGCGGTTTTAAAAATTGTAGTTACTTGCCCATAAGGGTAGTTACTTGCCCATAAAAATTATAGAAGATGAATAGAATAACACTAATACCAACCTGGAAACAAGAGAGTTCAATTTATCAGCTATGGTCGCATCATAATTGTGAACAAGGTCTTGGAAGATGGATCAAGAAGGTAACAACACTTGCACCAAACAATAAGGGTAATTATAATTGCTAATAATTATATATATATATATATATATATATTTACATATTTCACCTTTTGAGGGTGTCATTTGTAAAACAAATACAAACCTCAATGGGGTATCTGTAAATACCTCGCCGGTGGGGGGTGGACAATTTGTAATTTTAAATAATAACATTTTTTCTGAAAATTATGCCAAACATCAGGGGTACTTTTGTAATTATCCCCAAAAAATATTCATGGAGTTTTATGATTGATATCAAACTTTCTTAGTAAATACAAGCCAGTATATAATATCATTATCATTGTCATGTGGAGAAACTTACAATCAGCATTAGCCCATATTGAGTTATATTCTGCTTTGTCGAGTTGGAATCACATGAAGTCAACTTGAAGCATCCTGCAAAGTATATCTTCAAGAATTAGAAATGGTTCATGAAATTCAACAGGTTTGAAATCACTAATTTCAATCAATCACATTTTAACATACGTGTCTCTTCGGTAGACCCATGCGGCAGTAGTGACTGTAGTTCAAAAGAAAAAAAAAAACAATCGCATTTTTGCATTATGAATACCGATGACTTAAATGCCAATTACCAATAAATAAGCAAATAAATAATAATAATATATACCCGCTAGCGCAAGGGATTTCTTCAGTGTTTGTTGGACAATACGATCCTGCTGAGCAGAACATCGAACTACCTCTGCTAACATCTGCCCAAATGTTGGCCCCTCCACAAGTATGGTTCGGCTTTCCAGGAGGTAATTGGTATGGATACCTAMACGATCATATATTATTGAAATAGATACAATGCATCAAACTAATTAGAATGGAATATTAAGACAGAYATAATATAACAKTCATCTTACGGATSACATAAGCYAGTGCTCACATTGAATGTCGCTTGGGGGCAATACGACCCCAATGGGCAAGCTTCACAAAAATCACAACCAAAACTTCAGCTATCATTTCAGTAAAAAAAAAGGGGGTAAAAAAGAAAAATCAAGTTTAATTATTATTATTTTTCAAACATGAATTAATATCATAATATCAACATGTGAACTTGCATCTTTTTTTTTCTCTCTCTCATTGTCTTTCAATAGTTACAATACTCACCTTAGAGAAACCATTTAAATCCTAGCCACAGCAAAACTCTTGAACTAACAATCAAGGATTAATATTTACTTGTTGGATTAGATACAAAAACTACTCAAAATTTACCCTAATCACCAAAAAAAAAGAAGAAGAAAAATTATCTCTTAAAATTACAAATACCTCTCACATTTGTTTCTCTTTTACAAAGTGCACTTTGTTAGGCAAATACAAACCTCCATTCAGCTCTTTAACACTTAATTGACTTCATAAATTTAAAACATAATTTGATGTTTTTGCAATCAGGCTAAAATTTAAGTTTTCACATTGAATCAATGGCCAATAGCAAAATATTGATGATTACAGAGAAAAAAAGGAAATTGCACACTTACGAATCATGCATGTAAGACCCTGAGGGCAGAAGAAGCCCTCACAGCAAGGCTGACAATCAGAAGTTCGGGCTGGTATCTCATGAGAATATCTGAAATCGACGGGCCGAGTCATGACCGCACTACAAGCCCATCCGGGCTCGCAGCCCGAAACCCATGTCGTTAAATTACAGTTCCTGTTGGGTTTTAGGAAAGTAGCTCTGGATTTTGTGTTTGCTATGAAATTAGTGAAGTAGAATTTCAGATCTGCTGCTGTACACAATCTCAGGGGCAAGTCTCCTATTTTTAAAAATGACCAAACATAAATTAAATTAATTTTAAGAATTGCTGAATAAGATTTGCAGTTACTTTGGTTATTAGCTTTGTACAATACTACAATTTTTTTAAAAAACCAGTCTGAAAAGTGAAGCGGTTCAATTGAGTTTAACCGTTTGTGGTTCAACTATATAACTAAACGGTAGTGGCCTTGGATAAAGGTGTGAGTCCAGTTAAAACCGCATGCCATTCCGATCACATATGCCAGTATACCTTGCCATTCAAGATACGCGGTCATCAACGTTCCAAAGCTGCAATACTGACCAATAGTAAGAGAAAACTAATTGACAAAGTCATCATCAGCTTTGGTAGATTTCAAAACCCCAAACCTAAGGAAAGAAATTGAAACGGTTCAACATTCTCTCCCAAAATACATATTCACCAACCAAACAAAAATTGAAAAGAGAAAACCTCTCGGCTCTAGCCTTCCTCTTCAGTTCCTCAGAATGCTTTGATGAATCTACACCGTTGAGGGCAGGACCAGCGCCAAACCTTCAAAAAGAGAAAAAACTTAGACAACTTCAATCCAATAGGACAACAGACCAGAATCCTAACTGGGAGCTATAAGCGTGCATGAGAAAATAACATTAGCTAACACCAAAAAGGGAAAGAAAGGGTAACTAACACCACTTATTCCCAGTATCCTTTCATTAACAACAACAATTTAATGAAATACCTAATTATAATACCCCAATTTTCACGCGACAAAAGTTACAAACCCTAACCCTAATCTAACATACAAATCGAAAACTTATATACCCAGTAAATAAGTAATTTATAAATAGAGTTTTTAATTGAGACCTCATAAGACCTCACTGTGATGTTAACCCCTTTCGTGAACGTGACTCTCTTCATAATTAAAAACATTTCAAACATCTCCCTTACATTTAACACATAATTCAAATCTTAGGTGTATTTGTAATTTTAAAAATTCTCTAGGACTTTTTTTTGTAATTACCTTGAACCTCAGAGATTGTAATCCATCCTTATAAATTATAGATGGTGTTGGTTTTGTATAGAACAACAAGAATCTAGGTACCTTAAACATTTTCATTATAAAAAACAGGAAGTTTATCAATTAAAATGAAAAAATTAAAATTAAAATATCCATATGACCTGAAATTCTTTAAAATTCATTTGAAGCTCTCTTTCCATGGCTAAAGAAGCGACTGATTGAGCATACTTTTCAGTATCTGCTCTATCAATATCAACACAAGCCAACTGCTCGCCACAGGCACAATTAACTTTTTTTTTTGTTTTGTAATTTAATTAAAAAAATCAAAAATCAAAGGGTTATCACCTTTAACAATGTTGCGAGCTCAACTAAGTGCAGCCTCACGGACTCAACATGCTCCTCCACTTCATAGGCCTTGTCCGCCGCTCCACTTCTTAGGGTTCGCGTTAGGGTTTTGCAGGAAGTAATTGTGCGGAGCGAATTAGGAGGAAAGTGGAGTGATTCCACGCGTCGTGAGGGAAATCGCGGCCGTTTGATGGGAACGCCGCCGCGTGCGGGAGGTGGAAGGTGGGGATTGAGGGGCCGACCGCCGCGATGGCTGGGTCCTGTGAGAGCGTTTGGGAAGGTTGCTGATGTGGCGAGGAAGTATGAGGGTTGGGGTTGGGTGGTTTGCGGAGGAGTTGAAGGAGGAACTCTCCTCCGTTCGCCGGCCTCCTCGGTGGTTGTTGGGAATGGTGGGGGTTGAATCGGAGGTACAGAGGAGATGAATGCTGAATAAGTCGATTTCTGTTCTAGGGTTCCAAAAAGGTAAAGGTAAAGTATTACTAATAAAATAATAATAATAATAATAATAATAATAATAATAATAATAATAATAATAATAATAATAATAATAATACGATATATCAGAACGTCTTTAAAAAGGGCGTTCTGGTATATGACACTTTTATTACGAAAATGCCACCGTCTTATATTCCAGATCACCTTTTTAAGACGTTCTAGATATTTAAAAAAGGGCGATCTGGTATATCGAACATACCACAACGTTCCATAAGAAAGGGCGATCTGGTATATCGAATATACCAGATCGCCCTTTTAAAGACGTTCTAGATATAGGATTTACTAGAACGCCTTTTTAAAGACGATCTGGTATATCAGTATACCAGAACGCCTTTTTTAAAGACGTTCTAGTATATTGATATACCAGAACGCCTTTTAAAAAGGCGTGGTATATGATGCTTTTATTACGAAAATGCCACCGGCTTACATTCCAGATTGTCTTTTTCTGAGGCGTTCTAGATTGACTGTTTTAGAATATATTTTCTGCACTAGTGCATTTAAATTGAATAAAAAAAGTTAAAGTACCATAACATCTGCATCACCTCTTTTGATATTGTCGGCGGAGGTCTGTCGGATGATATGTAGTGGTGGTTAGCATGGTGGCCCAGCGGAGGTGGCATGACTGAGGAAGAGCAATAGAGAAATGGTGGTCGTGGTCCGACATTGGCATGTTGTCTAGCAAGGAAGGAGGCTGTCAAGCGCCGTTGCAGCAAGGTCTTACGACGTGGATCTAACGATGGGTGCAACAACGAAATTTGTTTAGAGATCATGATTCTCAACCCTCACAACAAAAGGTTACGACTTTCTACATTCTTTTTCTTCCTCATTTTTTAAATTTGGACCCAAACTTAGGTATTTTGTGGTCGAGTCAAATTCGTTAACTTGGCTCGACCAATATATCCCATTAATCATATAGACTTCTACAATACTATTTTTCTATATCCTTTCAAGATACGTATTTAAATGCCAAAAAATTATACTACTTAATTTAAATTGTCATGTCACAACTAATTCGATAATAAAATATTATTTTATTATAATATTCGTTAGAGAATCATAAAATAATGTTTAGATTAGAGCTTCTAGAATGCTTATGAGGCCATTTATTCTCTCTCCTTTAATTTGATGGAGTATATAACACCTGTAACATTCTATGTTTAGTACTCTCTCCCTCACTCTCTTTTTCTCGCTATTTAAGAGCATTAATTAGCTACTTGCGAAAAAAAAAAAGTCACAAATTTGTGGGAATAAAATGCTGACTTTTGTTGGTTCACATCTACAAAGTCCAAAAAAAAGTGATGTAAATAAAGAATTTATTAATGGAATATTAAAGATTTGTTGTGATCAAAAGATCCTTGTACATGGAAATTAAGTTGCGTACAAATTATAGCTATTTTACAATATGCTATGGGCCAAAATGATCAATAGGCGGTTTGCTACCCACTTGTAGGATCTTTTCAATTATTATTATTTTGTTCAAGAAGAATATTAGTGCCTTAATGCCTTTTGAATGCCATGAAATATTATTATTGTTGTTGTTATTTATTATTATTATTATTTTGTGCATGCCTTTTTGGTAGCACAATTTTGTTCTCATTTGGATCAATTGATTCAATTCCTTTAGTATACCAATCAATTACTTTTAATGATATTGAACTTCTTTTTTTCTTTTTTTAATAAAACATAATTTTCTTGAACTTTATGAGAAGACCCCATTGTGCCCAAAAGTATTAACAAGTAAAAACAAGGTACGAGCTCTTTTTATTTTCTTGTTTAATCATTAGACATGCAATTGGTGGTTTGATCAATTGACTGTATTAACAATTGATATAAAGTATTTTCTAAATAATTGAGAATAGATAGTTAGTTGATTGTATAATAATTGACATTGATTTAATCAATTGTTAGGTATTTTTGTGTTAGTATTTATATGGTGAATGTGTTAAATGATTAAATTATAATTAAAAATGTATTATTTTAAAATTATTGAATATATATAACTTTCTTGAGTTGCTAATTTAAAAATATATTAAATTAAATTTGTTCAAGCAGACAAATATTACTATTTTCTTTTTAAAATAAATTGGATTGAGTGGTTGGAGAGTAGAAGATAAATCTCAAATAATTTGAGAGGCCAAGAGTTCAAACCCATTTCAATACCCTTATAAAGCGTTAAGCGTTGGTAATATCACTTGAACTACAAGCTCGTACTAATAGTTTTTGTAAATAATTTTTGTATGAAAACTTAATGATATATGTTTTATGTTTTTGATATCTTAATAACAAAATTGTCATTTCAACCAACTTATCAAACACATTTTCTCAAGAAATGTATATTTTAAACATTTTCAAAAGCAGTTTGGAGCGAAAAGTTAATTCAACACTCTATTTACCAAACAAATTAAATAGAAAATTTGACTAATCAATCATCTAATTTTAGACAAAACACTATATATTTTGTCAAGCCTCTAATAAACAAACACGACTAATGACATGAATAACGGAGCCTATAGAATAAAAATTGGGGATGAAGTTTATTTTTCTTGAAAATAGTAGTTAAAGAATTGTTTTTTAAGTTATTTTTGGGGGCAAATTTAAATCACAACACTCACATATATAAAATAAAAAGTCGAGGTCATGGGCCTTCGCTCCGTCATAGATGGACATGTTTGGAAGTTAGATGATTAAGATAAAATGAGAAATTTAACTCAATTTAGATGATTGATAAATCAAAATTTATAATTGTGTTGCTAGGTAAATATTTATGTGTATTAGTTTTTTGATTCAAAACATTAAGTGTATGTTTGGTAAATATAATAAATTAATTTATATCTTATTTAGAGAGCTTGTAAGCTCCATGTATTCAATAAGTCTTATTTGGTTGTTTGAGCTTATTTCAGATATTATTATTACAAGATTTGAAATAAGTTTATGGAGTTTTTTCTTATTTTATTCCTCGTTTAACCCTTTATTTTTTCTAAAAACTAAACTCTTATTTCATTAGATATTTAAAAAAAGTTTTGTAATTTCACCACTTTATTAATTGTTACTTGAATATCCAAACTTATTTTAGTATTGTTCAATTATTATTATTATTATTATTATTATTATTATTATTATTATTTTAGCTTGAGTTTATAAATTTGCTACAATAGAAATAAAAAAAACTCTCTCCCCAACCCGCTAAAACAAAGTATTGTGCAATTATTGAAAACTGTAGTATATATATTTTCAACGAAATTGGTAATAAAAATATAATAATTAAATTTATAATGCTAAAATTATATACAAAGAATAAGAAATAACATAATTATTTTAAACATGCACTTACGTATTTTTGAGCTAGCTTATCACTTAAATTTGTCAAACGCTTTTACTTAGATCAGCTAGCTTTTCAGCTATTAGTTTTCAACTCTCAACTAACTTATTCGTCGTCAGCTTATTTTTCAATTATCAAATAATTTATCAGATTTGCCCGCTAAACATACCCTAAATTTAAAAAGGTTCCATATAAGAGTATTTTTAAATGACAACTTTGTGTTTACCATACAAAAATATATTTATTAATAAACCATTCATCATCAATTGTATCATAGAAAAATAAGTTTGTCTTAAATTAGTGACAATTTTATCATTAGTTTATTTACAAAAACTATTTACAACTAATTAATTTATTAGTTATTAGTAGTATTTTTCTATTTGCATGAATTAGATTTAATATATGTGCAAATTATTAACTCAAGAAATTTATATGTTTAATAATTTAATAATAGGACTAATCTTTTTTTCTTTTTTTTTTTGGTAAATGGTGTTTCTTTAATTATCCGATATGTTCACCATATAAATAGATATTATTAGCAAAGAAAATACTAAACAATAAATTGTGACAATGTTCTTATAATCATTTTACACAATCAAGTAGTTATCATCTATCAACAATTTGACAAATACTAGCGAAACAGGCTGTAATGAAGCGATCCATCTAGTCAAACTACCTAATGCAACAAAATATCAACTATTAGTAAATGCAGTCAGCTATACGCTAATTATGAAACAAGTGTTCAACCCACAAACCATTCCGACTGGGAATCAGAATATCTTCGAATGATTTCTTCTTCTTCTTCTTCTTCTTCTCCTCCTCCTCCTCTTTCTATCTATATATCTATCTATCTATCTATATATATATATATATGTGTGTGTGTGTGTGTGTGTGTATTGAGAATGATACAATCAGGACAGCTCAGTTAGGACGGACTCCAGCACCCCTCCCCCAACGTAAATAAATTGTAGTGTAGGTGTCTTTTTACAAATAAATAAATTTAAGGGTGTAATAAATAAGATTTTAAACTACCAAACTATGGATTAGTACACATTAGGGTTGACATTTCGAATGATTGTGAAATTATTATGTCAAATACGACTTCAAATGGTGAAGTTGGAATAGATGATGAGGATGTGCTCCACACTCTAATTTCTAATCACACGAAAAAATTATTGACGGTGGGCTGGGAGAAAGAGGTATCGAATTTCGAACAAGAATTCGACGGTGATGTGAAAGAATCAGGGATTGCACTACGTAAAACTGCAATGGCATATATTTTTAAGCCAAAACTGCAAAACAGCCTCAATAACTTAGGATGTTGACAACTTAATACCACTAAATATACTTGGTGGCAAATATATCCAATAATTTCTAAAAAGATAGCAATTTAACCCCAATTTCAACGGAAAAAAAAAAAATTCGCCGGATTCTTTCAATTTTCGGTGATAAATCTTGACTTTGACCGATTTTGACAAATTCAATGCTGATGTGTCACAAAAGAAATTAAAAGAAATATTTAAAATTAAAATTTATTTTAAGAACATAACACTATTTAAAATATAAGATTTAAAAAAGATGAAAAATATATTATAAAATCTAAGATTTTCTAAATATGCCAAAAAGTATTATTACAAATAAATTAAAACAAAACTTGAAAAAATATTTTTTAAGTATTGATAAAATCAAAACAAACCATGGGAAATATCTATGAAAAATCTGAAAATACTTTTATATTTTAAAATGTTTTTTTAATATTTATAATAATTTCAGGTATTATAAAATAATATTCTAAATTTATCTTAAAATATTCTCTTTTCAAATAATTAAGACATTTTCAAGATTTTTCGAAATGTATTTTAATATAATAGTTTTCATATTAAAAAAAAAATCAGATTCTTAATAAATATTTTTTCATATTTAGTACTAACTTTTTTCACATACTTCAAATAATTCCAAATTTTATAATATATTTTCTCAGATTTATCTTGGTTTATTTTTAAATAATCTTTTTTTATATTTAAAATAGTTTTGGATTTTAAAAAATTTTCCTATATTTTGTTTTAAATTTATATTTTAATAGTATACTTTAGCAATTTAAATAATCTCAAATTTTATAATATATTTTTATCTCTTTGTTCAATTTTATAATTTAAATATTTTTTACAAATTATTTTAAAACTTTAAAATAATTCTTGATTTTGTAATAATTCTTTTAATTTTTAATTTATTATTTTTTGCCACATCAGCGTTGATTTGGTCAAAATTGGTTCAAATCAACATTTTTTCGCCGGAATCGAAAGAATCCGGCGAATTTTTTTTTCCGGCGAAATGTGGGTTAAATTACTATTTTTTATAAGTTACTGAATTAATTTGCTACCAAATATATTTAGTGGTATTAAATTGCCACCCCTACTAAGTTATTTGAATTATTTTATAATTTTGCCTATTTTTAATTTAAATGTTCACTAGATGAAAACATCTCAACCATTGCTCGACTTTTCACATATCACCAAAGCTGTTTTATGCTATACTTAGTATTATTTAAGTGTTTAGTATTTGACTTTGTTTCATTTATTTTCATTTTTTAAATGAATGATTTAGTAATTATTTAACAATAATTCAATCTTTTTTCCCCAAAATAGAGTCTCCAGTCCCCCGCTTGACCCAATCGAAAATCTTGAGTCCGCTCTTAGAGCATTTCCAATGAAATATTAATTGGAG
This sequence comes from Phtheirospermum japonicum, assembly GCA_014905375.1. Classification (NCBI taxonomy): domain Eukaryota; kingdom Viridiplantae; phylum Streptophyta; class Magnoliopsida; order Lamiales; family Orobanchaceae; genus Phtheirospermum; species Phtheirospermum japonicum. The sequence continues at coordinate 65,253 of BMAC01000502.1, forward strand.
TAAATTTTTTGCCACATAAATTTAAAATCCTGACGTGACAAGAAAAAATATAGACAATGTCTAGCATAGACATTGTCTATTTAACAATTTACCTATTATTATTAATTTATTTATTTCTCTCTCCTCTTCATCAATAGTAATTAAATATTTTACACAATTCACATTTATCATTGAAAAAAGTTTCTAAATAACAAAATTGTATTTGTCATATTATTAGAAACTCACATTGTTACACTGGAAATACTCCTGCTACGATAAAAAGAAAAGGCTTCATGCTACAACATTGTAATTACATCTACTGTAATGGACCAGGAAAAGCTTCTTTGCAATAATCTGTGTCCAAAATTGGGCAATTAGCATATTCCAAGCAACGTTTTGGTTTACTCTTTTTGGGTTTTCTCCACCTTAACAATAGAATATAATTTATGTGTAGTAAATGTTGATAAAAAGATGTGCAAAAGTTGTCGTGAATGATAGTGACGCTTTGTGCACCAGAATTTTGCACATACAATTTATACATTTCAAAGCAAATCTACGATTTAACTTGGGGAATATCACGTTGATTAGTGTTTTTGGTTTATAAAATAATACTAATAATCGCAATAAAGAATAATAATATTAAAAGCAATTCTAATAATTCTATTTTTACCAAAACAATTGAACTATGAAATGTTAAATAAAATAATTCTAATTAATTGTGTCAAGCGAAAGGCATCAACACTAAAATAACATTTTTTTTTTAACAGCTGAAACCTTATCAATACAAAATATGAAATAAAATATCTCAGATGAAACCTTGGTTTTATATACCTATAAGGACAAAATATTTATTTCCCAGTGGCACTCGTTAATTCAGATTTTTGTATCATACATGTGGCGCTGTATTAGTCCGTATAGACAACTATGGACGAGGGTAGGCCAGCTTAAAAATCTGTATTATTAACCAATATATATATTACCAATTGGAACTTTACATTTACGAGCTTGGGAACTTTATATATATAAATAAATAAATAGCAATATATTATTAATAAAGTAATACTAATGCACACACATAATCACAAATAAGATATAACATTAAGGAAATGGTGCTAACGTGTTAAGGCAATTGAAGTTATATAATTTTGATGGACGTGTAAAAAAGAAATATTTAGTGGACTAAGTGTGTGAGATTCTCGATATGGGATTAAAAGTGTGATTTTACAAAAAAATATATGTGTATTTGCTTCAATTTGAGTGTATATGCAGTCCAAGGGGACCAAACATTTTGGGCTCTCAACTATATAAATCCTCTTTTGTGCCAACCTCAAACCATTCCTATCTCAAAGCCTCTATCTACTGAAAACATTTCAAACCATTCCTATCTCATTGTTTTTACAAAGCCAAAGAAACATGCAGAGACAATTAGTTAACATGAAGCAGGCACTTTATGATCAGGTAAAATCATATACCATTTTTTCTTTGCGTTTAATTTTTATATTTATTTATTTATCAACCCAAAACTCATTTTGCATAACTTTATACTAAAAAATACAGATCTTTATATACACTATTTTAAATTGAGTTTTGAATGGTGATACTTTATATTTTAAAACTATATAATCTTAACGGTTTACTTTATTTTCGAGATTTACTCCAACTAGAGATGCTATACACTATTTTGCATAATTTTTTTGTGTTCTCATAAAAACTCCTTATCAAAATAATATATATAGCTATTTTTTGCAAGTTGAGAGCTTGCTATTCGAGATGTAGGTTGCCCACTCGCATGCAAGTGGGTTAAAACTTGAATGTGTTGACATATGTATAAATATTTGGTGGACAAAATATCAGCTATTTATGTACATGACATGGAAAAATGTTTACATACATACATACATTGATTCTTTCTTCTTACAAGCCCTTATAATACATTATTCAGATTTTTTATTTTTGATTTTTTATTATTTTGGTTGCAGTTGTAATTAACAGATGTTTTTCAGGGATATCTGGATGAACAATTTGTTCAACTTGAAGATCTCCAAGACGATTCAAATCCTAATTTTGTCGAAGAAGTAGTTACATTGTACTACCGGGATTCGGCTAGGCTAATCCAAAATATAGAACAAGCCTTGTGAGTTCATTTAATTAATTCAATATTTGACTCATTAATTATAGTTATCTTGCATATCCATAATATTCTTTCTTGTGATTACATTAAACTAACATGTTTATTTTGTTTTTTAAGGGAGAATAACCCTCTTGATTTTGCTAAGTTGGACAGCCATATGCACCAGTTCAAGGGCAGCAGTTCAAGGTTTTAAAATAAATAAATAAAACCAACTTAATTTACAGTTAGCTAGTAATTAATTTTCCTTCAAATTGGACAACTAGTTTATTTAGGGCCTTTAATTACACTCGAAACTCAATGTACTTTTTTTTTTTTTTTTTTTTGCAGCATTGGAGCCAGAAAGGTGAAAATTGAGTGTACACAGTTCAGAGAATACTGCAGAGCTGGAAATGGTGAAGGGTAAGTTATCTTAATTCTGCTGTAATATTTTACTTTGAATCACAATATGCATAATTAAATATCAGAATAGACTTTTTATTTACTCATATTTGATTTTTATTTTATTTAATAATTTGCCTTTTCACAGATGCAAGAAAACTTTCCAACAACTGAAAAGAGAATATGCCGCTTTAAAAAAGAAACTAGAAGCTTATTTTCAGGTACACTTTTCATCTCAATTCCCAAAATTCTCACACACACACACACCATGTGTGTGTGTGTTTAATAGTGAAACACCAACTGGCATTTGATTCTATGTATTTGCAGTTTGCAAGACAGGCTGGGCCTGTTGAGAAGGCTTGTCGCCCAAAATAAGGAGCAATTGTGGGTTTTTTGTACAATAGGCTTCCATTTTCTTAGAAATCTAATTTGGGCACTTTTGTGTAATATCCACCAGATGTTCTCATCTTTATCCGATGTAATAAACACCCGTGTTTGTTTGTTTGTTTGTGTGTGTGTGTTGTTTTGTTTTTTTGGAACGATGTCCAATTAATATATAAGTTGGGATGATTTAACCTAGGTAAAGCATTGTATGATGTGCTTCAAATTGATGTTTTGTACATGGCTTTATAAATACACACTCACACACTGGTGTTTATGCTAAATCACACAAAACACGAAGGGGGTCATTTGTAAATTTGAAATATAATTGGGTCCTTTTGTAATTAGACTAAACATCAGGTAGCTTTTATAATTTCACCATAAGTAAAATAAATCTTGAACATAATCAGTTTTAACCAGCAGTTATATTGTCAGCAAATTTCGAAGACGGCAAACAGGACTACTATGAAACCTCGACTCTTAAGCTTCAGATGTTTTTACAGTCTCATTCTCAGACGACGAATCTAGAATTCCTTCGGGTCGGAGGGCTGAGATTCGTGCTTAGCAGCTGCTTGCAGCACCCTGCTCTGAACGTCTGACGATGAAGGCGACGTGGGCAGACCGTTGCGGTTGGTATCTATTTTGCCGGCGGCCCATGAAAACGCCTGACCGCCTAGTCTGACTGGAGCTAGCAATAGCCTAACGTGATACGAAAAAGATTCAAATTTATATTTACACGGAAAAGAAAAAAAAGAAGCAGTAATTATAAACATGAAAAGATGAATAGAGGCTTAATGAAGTAAAATACCTCACATCCTGCTTAAAATCATTTGCGTCCTGGTAAGACACGAGTCGCCGATATATAGTCTGATAAATAATATTTATTAAAAGAAAAGAGCATTAGGCAGTGCAGCAAAGTAGAAAATATTTCACACTTGGAGCTAACGGGAACTGCTGATGTCATCAAATATTTTTACCATCACATCCCCCAACTTTCCCAAACCCAACTTTTTGCCGTACGTTTTACTGTTACGTCTCTCGAATTTTCTAAATATTACGAATAGCCCGAAGAAAGGTTGGGACCATTTGTAAAGTGAAGAAGTGTAATTGTAAAGCATTTGAATGCATAAGCAAGGCTTTTGTCAGGTCAACTACAGGTTGGGGCTAAATCTAAGACAAAGTCAAACCTGAGTGTTTAATATTTGTAATTGCCTTAACCTCTAGGGCAGTTTCGTAATTATCCCAATTCCCAAAACAGAAGGACGTAGAGGAACACAAGAAAATAACAGTGGTAGCCAAGAATTTCACATCATGCACTTGGGGCATAACAAAAGCTAATATTTTTTATTTGGACATGATTTGAAGGTTTGCATGCTTATCTGGTTTCTCTAATTTATCAATTGGAACTGTAAGATGGGAGCAGATGAAAATACCAAAATTCTCACAATCACCCATTACAATCACCAAGATATAAATATATTAACAAGAAGACGTAATAAGATGTCAGGCTAAATAAGCATGAACCATGCACGTGGTTTTCAATACATCCCGAGTACCAAAAACATTTTTTTACCTAAAGCAGAGAGCTTTTTTTTTTCTTTTTACATCTGCTATCTGTTTCAATCACGCAATAAGGGGAATCAAGTGTAATGTAAATCAAGATTTGATTTATTTTTTCATAGGCAGGGTACTTCAAACTTGGAGATTATCTAAATTAAAAATAAGATTTAAGAGACTAATCACCTGGCCGAGTCCAATAACACCAATGAATTGAAGCGTATTTTCCCACTCTGTAAAAACATCGAATGAAACTGTTAATTTATCACAAACTAGCATATTCCACACACACACAAGAAAGAAAGAAAGAAAGAAAGAAAGAAAAGAGAGAGAGAGAGAGAGAGGAAAAACTGCTTAAGTGATATATAAGAATACCAACTGCATTCATATTTGAATACAAAGATAATGATTTTGCAAAACAAGAACAAAAAAAAAAAAAAAGCATATTACCAGCGAGCGAATACGCTGCTGCAGCCAAACCCTGCCATGAAGAATAAATTATAATCACAGTTAAATACAAAAAAATAATAATAAATAAATAAAGATGCTAAAGCTTTGAAATTTTTTAAATATTACTTTTTTAAACGATAAATCAGTGAGCTAGAATTTATGAGTCAAAACATATATGGTTACATCTTTATTTATTTATTTGCCCCACAAATTGCGATCGATGTTCCGCAAAGTATACAAGAGTCGAGCCTTACCACTCCATATCCAATAACTTTCAATGGAGTCGGATTAATTTCCTCCAAGATTGCTTCAGCTTCCTACAAGATCCAAGCTTTATGTTAGTGGATTTAAAAACTTTCTAAAATTGGAAGAGCATGATATTGTAAAAGGCAACAGCAGATAATAGAAATCATGTCATAAAGAAAACTTGCGGTTGAAAATACCTCATTGAGTATAGTAAGTGCTGTCTCGGGTTTTAGCATTTTAATACGAAATCCCTCGTTCGCCCAAGATCGAAAGCCACCTTGGACCTGATATGGTCTCTGTCGAATGAAAAAATAATTCAGAATAAATACCAAAAAAAAAGAGTATAAATATTATTAACAGCTAAAAATCAATGACAAAAAAAGTTAATCAAATTTAGAAACAGTTTATTTCTTTTGTTAATTACAAAAGTACCCTTGAGGTTTGACCTAATTACAAAAAGACCCATCTAACTTTTAGAATTACAAAAAATAGCCCTGAGATTTTATTTTGTCTTACATTTACCCATTCATAAGCAAAAAAAAATATTCAAAGCCCCTCTTCACATTTATAAAAATATACCAGTTAGACCTTAATTTAAAACCAAATCAAACCTTAGGGGTGTTTTTGTAATTTCAAAAGCTAGCTGGGACTTACTGTAAATACCACAAACCCCAGGAGTAGTTATTGTAATTATCCCAAATTGATTTCTTTGCAAATTGAATGAAGTACGAGGTGACAGATCTATCTGCATATCTTCGGTTAAAATTAGCCTATGACTATCTGACGAGAAAAGAAAATGGGAACAATCTATCCAATAAATAAATAATGCTTTAATAATGGCTGAAAGAGAAAAGTTTTTTTTACCTCCCAAACTTTACTCAATTTGACACTTTGTCTCCTAATCATTTTTTTCTTACACTTTGCCTTCTAAACTGTGTTTTTTTTCCACTTTATCTCCTTGAGCCATTTTCCGGCGAAAATTGTTGCCGGCGAATTTTTTTTTGCACAATTGAAGGGCAAAATATTCCTTCCATGACTCTTCTTCAAGGTATGCTGGAATATTGTGCATGGAAGGACGATTTTGCCTTGAATTGTGAAAAAAAATCCGCCGGAAACAATTACCGGCAACAATTTCCGCCGGAAAATGGCTCAAGGAGGTAAAGTGTAAAAAAAAAAAAAAAGCATAGTTCAGGAGGCAAAGTGTCAAATTGGGTGGAGTTTGTAGGCAAAAAAACACTTTTCTCTGGCTGAAAAATAGTAGAAAATAAGTTGCATTCTTTTATATTTGTTGGTGGCATAAATAATTACTGGTGTAGCTTTGCTGAGAATAAACTTGCCTTAGTTCCGAGCTTTCTCAGTGATCTTGCAACACCCTTGGAACGAGTCCCATCAGCATCCATAACTAAAACCTTAGACCTGCCCTGCAAATATTAATTTGATTTGAAAAATAATTTCTTATATATCGTCCAAAACTTAACATGATCACAAAAACTTTGACATGTGAACATTCTTGCATCACTTCAATTTTTTGTTATCAAACACATCAAGGACTCGTCAGAATACATTTTACCACAGAATTTAGTTTAACATTAGTAATGAAAGACACTCCTGAACAAATCCAAGGTAACAAGGATAAAAAGGGAAAAATAATTAAAAAAAATAAAAAATAATAATAATAACTCCATACTTCAACGATTTTAAGGTTGCGTATAACAACAGAAAGCAATGTGTCGTCAACATCTCTTCCTCCCTTTAGCAACTTTTTCAACGAGCCATCAATCTGCAAATTCAATAGAAATAAATATTAAAGGAAAATATTTTAGCACTAGCTATTGCTGGTTAATCTTCTTTTTTATTATTGTTTTTTCCATAATAAAATAAAATAAAAGACATACAACCTTGGGCAATGTTACACATGTATATCGAAACCGAGCGGTCCTTCGAAGATCGGGAATGCCATCTCTTTCCCTGAGATTCTTCTCAGCCATAACAATGACAGTAATCAGCAAATACTAAGTTCGTATTATGAGTTAATCACCAAAAGTACCCCTGAGGTTTGACCTATTCACAAAAATATTTACAAAAAACCCAGCTAACGCTCAAAATTACAAAATACCCCTGAGATTTTATTTTGGCTTACATTTAACCCTTCACAAGCGAAAAACATTTCAAAACCCCCCTTTCACATTTACAAGAATATTACAATCAGTGCCTTAGTTTTAACACTAAATCAAACCTCGGGATGTTTTTTGTAAATTTGAAAGTTAGCAGGGTCTTTTGTAATTAGTATCCCAAGTATTAATTGAGCATAGTCTTAGTATAAAGTAAGTTATAAAGAATTTTTAAAAACGAAACAAGCTTAACTAATAAAGTACAGCATTTAATTCTTGAACGACAATATATGATAATAAACGATTATTAGAATTCGTCTCATAATTTTTTATCAAAGTAGAAGCTAGAAATTTTACAGTATCTTGCCTCAGGCCGAATGTCCACAAGAACAACATCTTCATTTCCTCGTAAAAGATCAAAAGTTTCCTGTGGGGATAAATCGCCAGCATATCCACTGTATTTTAATATCCTGTAAGAACCCCTGCACACATCTGATGATAAATTTAATTTCCTTTTATTAAATGGAGAGCAAAAAACCAGCTCCAAGTGTAATGTAAAAAGAGGAGGGAAAAAAGGGATAATTACAAAAAATACCCTTGAAGTTTATGATATTTGCAAAAAAATAAAAGCTAACTTTAAAAATTACAAAAACAACCCTTGAGGTACATCGGTCTTATATTAATGTTTTTACAATTACATCCCTCTTTTCGCCATACATACTACATAACATCCCTTAGCTTTTCTAAATATTACAAATTGCCAAATGAAAAAGTGGGGTTATTTATTTGCAATGTTTAGAGAAGTTGAGGGGCGTGATAGTAAGAAATTTGATGACCGTCAGCAAATCCTGTCAAGTCAACTAACTCTTGGGACGAACTTTTTAATTTTCAAAGTTAGCTGGGGTTCTTTTGTAAATAGCCCAAACCTCAGGGGTGGTTTTGTAATTGTTCCCAAAAAAAATTAAATTATACCATAAAGTGGCTGAGAGCCCAAAGAATAGAACAAACGGGATAAGTGGATCATTAGGGTCTAATCCAAGACGTTCCTCGAATCCCTCCACAGCCATGTAAACCTTCGTATCAAATTTCAGACGTAGTATAAGTTCCAAAAAAAATAAAATAATAACAATAAATAATAATAATAATAATAATAATAATAATAATAATAATAATAATAATAATAATAATAATAATAATAATAATAATAATAATAATAATAAATTGACCGTGTGATTCTATATTTAAGCAAGAGATAAATAATAAACAAAAAACTCAAACATTTTCTGAATTTGAAACATTCATTTACACAACAACATTTATGTTCTAAGCATGGCATCTCTTTGCAAAAAAAAAATAAAAATAAAATAAAATAAAAGGAAATGCTAACCTGTCGAAAAGCAGTTCCAGCAGGATTAAGCACTTTTGCAACACTCTCTTCAGATAAATTAAGCACTTCTCGAAACTCCGGAGGAAGAAAATTCTTAGCCGAACTATAAGCATATCCAACATTTTTTGCACCCTCTACCAACGAATCCTCGACAACAACAATAGTTTTCTTTAAAAAATCGAGCGCAATAAGGCCCGTTTTACCCGATACGTCCTTCAGCTCACCCGAAAGGCCCGTCAACTTATCACCAGCAGATTCTCCAGATTTATTGAAAAAAGAGAAAATTTCATTAACGGCATTATCAACTGCTTCGTTAGCATTCGTAAGAGTCTTTGTCACCGACGAGGTGACGTTATCGAATAAGCTGTTCAAAACATTTTCACCTCCGCTAATTATATCGGCGGTGGATTTATTTATTTCGGAAATAATATCGGCGACGTTTTTATCCTGACCGGATAATGAATTTTCATCGGTGTTTAATAAATCAGGTAAAATAGGAGGATCAACCGGTAAACCATCAAAAGGCGAAATTGAATTAGGATCGGCATCTTTGCTAATAAAATTCAATGATTCATTGGAGACATATTTTTCGATGTTTCCATTGTGGCTTGAGTAAGAACATGAAACGGGCCGGGTCGAAAAGGAAGGTTTCTGAAGATGAGCTCCATTTGAGAAACTGAGGACTAGTTTGTTAATATTGTTGCAGTTTACATCAAATGTCTTTGAATATGGAGATAAGGATTTTAATCCTCCAGGAATAAGAACCTAGGAAAAAAAATCATAATTGTAAATAGTGAAATTGTGCAGAATCAAATTGAAATCAATCCCATATATGAAAGCATCAAGATCAATATAACAACAAAGGAACAAACAAAAATGCAGAAAATTTTAATGAGCTAATTAACAATTAAAAAAATATAATTCAATTCCAAGATTATAATAAATGAATGAATATTCAGACCTTCGTATGACAGGAAGAACAAGTGGTCGCGGAGCAAACAGGCAACATTGTTGATAAATATACCTCAATTCAAGCTCTACTGTAGTAATATTAGCTAATCCCTTATTATTGCGGCCATTGAACAGATAAAGCTGTAAACTTTTGTTGGGACTGAGCTATGCGAGAACAACCCAAAAAATATTTACAGCTTTTAACCAAAACCTTCAACTTGATTCTGACAAATATTCTAACTAAGATCTCTTGAAGGGGGGGATTTTATTTTATTTTTTATTTTTCAGTTTCTTGATTTTTTTTTAATTTAACATTTATTTGTTTCTGAGAATTATCCAAGAAATTAACGTGAATCGAAGCATGATAGATAGGTGGGAAAAACGTGTGATCAGTTTTGTAATATTCAATCTGCTTTAGGCTTTCACGGCCTCTTGTTTTCCTTCCGTAGGGACACATTGGATACGGTTCTATACTTTCATTATTTGTTTATTACAGTATATATATTACTAGTTTAGCATTTGTGTATTTACACGGAATTTATAAAAAATTAAATATAAATAATATTTGTGAAAATTATAAATTTTAAATTCAAAATTAAAAATTGAAAGGATGTGTTCCTATGCCCTGTTCAATTAATTAATTATTATAATTATTAATTAATATTATATTTTTATATTTAGATTAAATTCGTTAATAATTATATTTACATACTTATAAAAATACAGAAGATGTCACATTATCTATCGGTCTGTAATATATTAATTAATTATTATTAACTTATTATATATTTTTATATTTAGATTAATTTTTTTTAATAATTATAGGTACATACTTTGAAAAATTCAAAAGGTGTAATACTCTCAAAGATTCTCGCATTGTGACATTGTCTAATAAATACTAATGAACTATTCATATATAATTTTAAATTTTATATTTAGATTGAATTCATTACTAATATTTGGTTACAGACTCCAATTACTGCAAATATATCATAATTTATCTATATAGAATATTTAAGATTACAAAAGTAAATTATTTCAAGTTTTATTATTAATACAATTTATTTAATTATTTTCATAAATAAATTTATTTGTAATTAAAATTATTTCATATGTAATTTATTTTTTAATTATAATAATTAATTTAGATTTTTTCTACTAATTATATATGACTTATTGATATTTTTATATCAGAAGTATAAAAGAGAATTATTAAATTAGAGAAAATTATAATATTAAAAAATTATTAAGTTAGGCTAAATATAATAAAATAAAATATTAAATTAGGTAAGAAACAATAAAATAAAAATATTAAATTATGTATATATTTGACTCGGATGACACATAAGCAACTGAAGCACTAAACTTATTTGTTATCCAAGCGAATAATAAGAATTAGATACATAGATTATGAGGGTTTTGCATTAATATACACTTGTTTAACATCTGTGTATTACACGGAACTTATCAAAAAAATAAAAAAATATTTATGATAATTACAAAATTTTAAATTTAAAATAAAAACTTAAAATAATGTATTTTCAACCCGTGCCATATACATGTCTAATCTATTTATTAATTACTACAAATATTAAATAATTTTGTATTTGATGTTTAAGTTAAATTCATTAATAATCTTAGTTACATACTTATAAAAATTCAAAAGGAGTCACATTCTAAACCCGTGTCTATTATCTATTTTATTAATTATTATTATTGAATTATATATTAATGTTTAGAATTAATTCGTTAATAATAATTAGTTACATACTTTGTGATAGATGTCATACCCTCAACCCATGTCACAATGTACTGGTATCTAATCAATATTTATTAATTATTAGAATATAATTTAATATATTTATATTTAGGTTGAATACATTAATAATATTTAGTTACATACTTAGAGAATTGTAAATAACTCATAATTTATCTATATAGAATATTTGAAACACCAAAAATAAAATTATTTTAAATTTTATTATCAATAATATATTTAATTATTTTCATAATAAAGTTTTTTTGTATTTAAAATTATTTCATATGTATATTATCTTTTAATTAAAATAACTTATTTCGATTTTACCTACTAATTATACATGACTTATTATATTTTTATATTAAGAGAATCAAAGGAAATAATTAAATAAGGAAAAATATAATAAAAGAATTAATTAAGTAAGATATATAAAAAGAAAAGTATTTAATTAGGTAATATTAGGTTCGGATGACACATAAGCAAACGAAGAACCAAAATTTTTTATTTGCCAAACGAAGCAGAAGCAAACACATAAGTTAAGAGGGTTTTGCATTAATATATAGAGGTGATTACTAGTTCAACACAATGAGTATAGGTTTTCAAAATGAGTAATATTTGTTAAGAATATTTAAAAAAAACATTAAAATTGCTACATATAGTTGTAGTATTATTTGTTTTACTAAAAGAATAATATTGAAAATAATACATATAAATCGTAACATTATTTATTTTATTTACCGAAAAATCGTTGGTTTTCACAATAAAGAATTTGCAAGTATTTTATTAAAAAGTCAAATTAGTTGTAAAGTATAGCAACATACCATAAACTTGACGGGAAAATCAACAAAAAATGTTTGTAAAAATATAAAACATACAACACACTCATGTGTCACATGTTAATATATGATATAAAAAGTTAAAATTTATAAGGCACTAATATTTCTATTGAAAAACGATATAAATCTAACTTGTAATTTATGTAATATTATTTTATTATTATTTTTTGTTACTTATTTTTCTGCATAAGACACTAGTTTATTCTTGTAAATATATCATGTGTGTATTAAAATATTATACTAGCGTAATACCAGTGTGAACATACGGGTATATATAAAATATATACACACACATTACAATATTGAATGTGTTAAATACATAAATTTTAAGAAAAATAAATAATAATAATAAATAAAAATATATTATTTAATTTACACAACGCAAAAAATCTTTATAAAGTACATTATTAACTCAATTATATATTAACCATCTTTGTCATAATAGAGTTTCTGCATTCATTTTTTACTTTAACTATTGACATTGAAACATAAAACTGACCATTATTAAAATTGATGACACATAGGGAATGAAGTATTTATTTGTTGTATACTAAAAATATCTTTCCAATACTATACTAAAAAATGTTGCAAATAAATTTGGGATAATAAGAGACGTCCAAGTCTCAATTCTTGAAGTTATACGATATAAGGGTAGGAGTGAGCATTCAATCAGTTCTACCAAAATTGAAGTGAATCAAAATAATCGAAAATCAAAATTTACATATTATTGCAAATAGAATTAAAACAAAATTAGGTTTAGAACCGGAAAAACCAAAAATTGGATTGATTGATAAATAAACCCTAAACTAATCATAATTTTTGAATTCAAACCCAAGAATTTTAATAATTACAATTCAACCCTAATTTTTCGAAATATTCCCAATTAAACTCCAAACTAACTCTAATTTTTGAAATCAAACCCAAATATATAAATAATTATAATTCAATTCCTATTTTTGAATTAATTGCTAGTTAAGCCCAACAATAATCAATATTTTCGAAATCAACCACAAATTACAATTCAACTCTAAATTTTGAATTAATTGATAAATAAACCCCAAACTAATCTTAGTTTTTAAATTAAACCTAAATATTTAATAATTACAACTCAACTCTAATTTTCTGAAATATTCCAAATTAAACCCTAAATTAATCTAATTTTCAATCAAACCCAAATGTCTAAATAATTACAACTCAATCATAATTTCTCGAATTAATTACTAATTAAGCCCAACAATAATCAATATTTTTAAAATAAATACACAATTATATATCTAAACAATTAATTAAAAATATTTAAATAAGAAATCTAAAAAAAAACCTTGCGGTGGTAGAACGGTGGTGGCTAGCCGATGGTCGTGGCGTCGTTAGACCTGTTTTTTATGTTTTTTTTTTTGTTTTTTTTTGTGGGGGGGGGTGGGGGGTCGCGGTGGTGATGGCTGGCCGCTCTCACTCTTCCTCTCTCCCTCTGTTGGTGGCGGTGGCTGTCAATTTCCTTGGTATCATTTTCATTTTTTCCTTAAAAAGTGCAGAAACGGAGAGTTGGGGACGAGGGTTTATATGTTTATGGTTTTTGATGATGGCCAAAAAGGGTCGTCAGCATATATATATATTTTTTAAAAACTGCTACGGGTAGGACCTTTCAGCAAAATTGACCGTCAGCTACCCGTTAACAAATCTGTCGCCAAATAATGGGCATTAGACAATGCTGGCGAGTTGCAGTGTTCTAAAAGGTGGAGCATAAGCGCGACTAGGCGTGAGGCGTGGGAAAATGTCTCGCCTATTGCCTAGGCGTGTGAAAAGGCGTTCAACTTATTTTGTTGACCGATTAGGCGTGAAAAGGCGCATACCTTTTTGATGAGAAACCTATTTTTTTTTAATTTAGCAAAATATTACAAAAGTTATAATGACATCAAAAAATGATCAAATAATTAATATTTCACAAACTATTGTAAAAACGTCTTATGAAAACAATCATACTTTTACAGTAAAACATTATATTTTTATTGTGAAATTTATACTTTTTCAGAAAAATGTGAATAGTTGTTTTCAAAAGTATGATTTTATACATTAAAAGTATAGTTACGATTTGAAATGTTTGATCATCTTACATGACACCATGAATAGTAAGTTGATTTTGTATGAATGATTAGTAGTTTGCTAACTATATTGCAAAATGTGTACTAATTTGTTAAACATATATTTTTTTTACTTATTATAATAATATAATAAATAAAATAATAAAAATATTCTTTTCACGCCTAAACTTCGTCCAGACACACATAGGTTTTCAAGACTTGAGGCTTGGCATTGCCGTCTTGCCACGCCTTGACTGGTTTTTAAGGAGTTGCTAGCGGTTTTTTGTTGACGGCATCCACCCATCAGCAATCCCTTAGTGTTTGTCAGTTTTTTTATAGTGCCTTCATTTAACACCAGCATGCTGGGCATACCCTCGGGTCCAGGCCCGGGCTGAATCTCATCCTCCTCCTAAATTTTGTGCGTCCATCATGAATTATTGAAAACCATGCAAACACTATGCAAATAAAGGAGAAGAATAATAGAGCAAAATCCCCCGACCTCGAACCAATCATTTTGATTAAGACCACTAGAGTTGAGCTATTTAGTTTATGCATTAATGAAAGTGGGACATATATAAGATCAAGTAGATATGAAATTGACAAATTATACACAGAAAGTTGATTTTTCTCTTCTACTCAAATATCTCAGATCAATAATTGAATTATACCATCAGAGAGAATTGTAAGGAACAATAAGAAACGTGTTGGAAGACGCCGAGGAGAAAAGCGTGAGACTTTGGTTGAAGAGGCTCGAAGACACGTCCTATGAAATGGACAACGTGTTAGATGATGGCATACCGCTCTTCTCAAACTTCAGATCCAACAACCTAATGCCGCTGCTGCGGCTGCAAGTCCTTCTCTTAAGAATAATAAGGTGTGTTCTTTCATTTTGTGTTTATTTTTCCAGAAAGTTGTTGTTCGTCGTGATATTGCCAATAAAATTGAAAATATGAAAGCAAAACTTGACCTAATTCTGGAGGAGCAAAACAAATATGATTTGGTGTCGTCCACCGCCATTGACCTATTTGGTTGGTGGCAAGGTCAATCTACTACTTTGTTTGATTGTTTCTATGGTTGGGGTAGGGGGAGTTGGGAAAACAACTCTTGTTCAGCTTGTTTATAACGACACTCAAGTAAAGGTTTGTTTTGAGTTGACAATATGGATATGTATCTCAGATCCCTTTGATGTGACTCAGATTGCTAGAGGGGTTATTGAGGGGGCAGGTGCGAGTTCTCAAATACTAACTCCCAATTGGATATATATGTTGTTGAAACATCTAAACGAGTGTATTTCGGGTAAGAAGTCTCTTCTCGTCATGGATGATGCTTGAGAGGAAGACTCTTCAAAGTGGGAACACCTGATAATATCCCTCAAGTCATGTGGTGGAATTGTTAGTAAGATTTTGGTAACAACTAGAAACGAAAATTGTTGCGAAAACGATGGGTAGCCTTGAGAAGGGGATCCATCATCTAGGAGTGCTCTCGGATGAAGCTTGTTGGTTATTAATACAACGCATAGCCATTTGTTGGGTTGTGGAGATTGAAGTACTGTACATCCAAGCCCTCGGCCACGGATATCCAACTAGGGTCTTCTTGTTATAAATAGCCTGGTTGTGTAATTTTAAACCTATCTCAAATATTATTATAGTACAAACTCCTGGATTGGCAGCGCCCCCAGACGTAGTCAGAATCTCTCTCCGACGAACTGGATAAATAATTCCTTATGTCGTTTTATTCCTTCTCTTTTCATCATATTACTTCTAATCCTAACGACTGGTATCAGAGCGAGGTTCAGTGAGAATATGATGGGTGATGGAAAATCACCAATTGAGAAGTTTAACGGAACAGATTACTGGTTCTGGAAGATGCAGATCGGGGATTACCTGTACGGTAAAGATCTATATCAACCCCTGGGTACGAAACCAGAGGCCATGAAAGAGGATGAATGGAAATTATTGGACAGAAAGGCAATGAGCATGGTGCACTTGTCGATATCCAGAAACATCTATCTCCACACAACTAAGGCGAAAACTATGAAAGAGATGTTAGAGATGTTATCAGAGATGTCACTAGTGCAAAAAACGTGATTAGAGGCGATTCAAAACAGCCTTTAGAGGCGGTTATGAACCGCCTCTAATACTGGCGATGCTTAAAGTAAAACACCCGGGCAGCGGTTCTAAGAACCGCTGCCAATAGTATTTTTGGCATCGGTTGTTATGAAGAACCGCTGCCAAATATAGAAACCGGGCAGCGGTTATTATATAAGAAGCGCCGCCAAAACCAACTGATGCCAAATATTGAAACCGGGCAGCGCTTCTTCGCGAATAGGCGCTGCTAATACTACTATTAGCAACGGTTATTAGCAAAGAACCGATGCCAAAAGCGCTATTAGCAGCGCTTGTTAACAAGAAGCGCTGCCAAAACCAACCGATGCCAAATACGGAACCCGGGCAGCGCTTCTTATCTAACAGGCGCTGCTAATACTGCTT